>BSUD01000008.1:135803922-135893047 GCA_033239045.1 Fagopyrum esculentum | reverse complement strand
CCTAAAGGCCATATATATAGGCTGCTAATTAACAAAGGAAAATATAAAACTGATATCCTAACTGAAAGTAAAGATATCTCAAAGCTATAAACTAGAAAATATAAACTATCCTAAATCTAATAGATATAATATCTTTAATATTGAAATATCCTTTTTCTTAATATCTCCCTAAATCCAACCGTATCATCACATCTCCTCTCGATTTTGAGTTTGTCCTCAAACTCAAACTCTTGATCAATTCCTTGGGAGCGTGCACCTGGTTTCCATGTCTCATCCTCCTGCATTTGCATCAAACTAAGCTCTGGTTTCCACCGTGGAATGTCTCCTTTCCACAAGCCTGATTTTCTGTTTAGGAAGGATTCATTAGAGGAACTAAAATCCCACAAAATTGGTCCACCAGAAAACTCCGGTGACAGTAAAGTATATAATTCAGCAGGCGCACATAACTCCTGGCAAATACCCATGCTCAAGAAATCATCCCTTCTGTCCCCTCCTGATAACTGCATCCTAGACTGCACAGTAGAGACATTTTGGTTCAATTCGTAGAGGATTAGTGGCATTTCAACATCTGCAACGTTGTCTTGGTCAATGCTCGTTGTCTTTTCAAGTTGCAGCTTGATCACAGCCCCTTGTGAAACCATTTTCTTCCGCTCTAACGCTTGGGCCAAAACAATTGCGATTCTGAGATTCCCCGGTTGTTGAAGTTCCAGGTCAGCCTTGATTTCCTCTTTCAATCCCGCCATAAATAGGTGTACCTGTTGCTGCGTGGTCACACTAGAACTTCTTGCCAATAGTTGCTGAAACTGGCTTTCATACTCTTCAACAGACCCTTTTTGCTTGAGATTTTCCAATCCAAGGGACCCCAAGCTCCCTATGTTGTTAGAACCTTTTCCTTTTCCCAGAAAAGAATTTGACAGTTCCGTCAAACGCCCTTCTAATGCTTTCTGACGAGTATCCATGTCTTGCATAAAAGCCTTCAACTTGGCTGCTAAATGTTCCGTGTCACCCATGAGATCTAGCTCTGATACCAAGTTGTTACGGTCCCGGATGTAGGATCGAATCTCAGATAAGAGACACGAGTGATTTGTGGATAAAAGATTAGATGAAAGTGGATTGATGGATAGATGAAAGTGGAATGATGGATAGATGAAAGTAGAATGATGGATAGATGAAAGTAGACTCGTCCTAGACAGAGCCTCTTCCTAGGTATAACGTGTAAACCATCTTGGTTTAACGTTAGCCTCCTTTTGATTATAATTCTGCTTATCTTTTATTTCATCCTAAAGGCCATATATATAGGCTGCTAATTAACAAAGGAAAATATAAAACTGATATCCTAACTGAAAGTAAAGATATCTCAAAGCTATAAACTAGAAAATATAAACTATCCTAAATCTAATAGATATAATATCTTTAATATTGAAATATCCTTTTTCTTAATATCTCCCTAAATCCAACCGTATCACAAGGATTGTTCATAGGTCCAGATCTGGACCGGACCGGAACAATGCAGACCGGAAATGGACCGAATTATTCAGTCCTGGTCTGGTTCAAAACCGGTCCAGGACCGGATGGACCGAAAACCTGTGACATTTTCAAAGTCATAGGCCCGGACCTGGACCAGACCGGACCGGAACAATACCTATATCAAACATTTCTGGTCTACATTATTTTGTCTATTTAAAAAAAAAAAGGTCCGGACCGGACCGATTGTGACCGAAGACCGGACCTGTTGGTTTCGGTCCGGTCCGGTCCAAAAACCGAACCGAACCAGGCAAATGCTCAGTCCTAGTAACAACATACTTCGGTTTACCTCTCAAGCGATAGGCGACACTAAGATGTTTCATGAATGGATACACAAGGATTCTCTCCCTTGAGGTTGTGGAGAAGCCTATTAGCTTAAGGAGATTCTTATGAACTGCCACACTTATCAGCTGAACTTCCCTTAGGAATGCTGCTTCTCCTCCTGGATGATGAAAGTCTATTAGCCTCTTCACAGCGATGTTGGTGCCATCCATTAGTACGCCTTTGTAGACCTTTCCAAATCCACCTTGTCCGATGATGTTGGCCTCATTGAAGTCATTGGTTGCCAGTTGAATTTCACGCCATGAGAATCTCTTCACTTGTCCAAAGGAAATCTGCCGATCATCTTCACCTAGAGCAATATACACAACAAGACTTATGATGTGGTTCATATGAGAAGCTAATATAACTACACTTGATTATCTCACTTGTGAAATTAAGCTAAATGAGTATTCAGAACTTATAAACGATATTGAGTATAGGGGTGTTAATTGAATCAAACAAGCTAAACTTTTGTATGTTCATGTTCAGTTTGATTAGAATCAATCCGAACCCAAATTCTAATTGATCTTAAAATTGTGCTCATACTCAGTTTGTCTGGTATGTGAATGAGCTTGAGCTGAGCTCGAGATATTTGGTCACATAGCAGTGATAAGCAAATAGATTTTCAAAATAAACTAGACAATGTTTATCAATGAAGCATAATAGTTCACAAAATATTGAAATCTAAACAAACACGACGAGTGATACAGGAAATGAGACAATGTGTGAATAAAAGATCATCAATGTAAATAACTTAAGCTCTGAGAGCCTTACCTGCAACATCGACAAACTTGTCGTTGCTGAACTCGTGAGCTCGATGCTTGAAGTAAGATAAGATGACCCCTAGCAAGAGAAGTATGAAAGCACTGGCGCTTGCAGCAGCCATGAAAGCTGTTGTTCTTGATTTCTTGGCTGAATCTAGGAGCATCAGATTTTTGAAGCTCAGTATTGTACTAAGAGAAAACCAAGGATACTGTACAACAGTACAAGAAATAGGAAGGAACATGTGTGTTTTAGAAACATACCTGAATCTGTAAGAGAGGATCTTGAAAAGCAAGGTTGATCTAGATTGTGACCACAAATGAGGTGATTCGCTGTAAAGCTATAAAGAGTGATGTATAAGAGTATGGTTCAAAGTAGTCTTAACTCCATAATCAAAATGATGGAATCTAGAAACTGATCCAAACAACATAAACAGTAGGAATCGAACGTGAAATTACTTGAAAGTTGGAACTGAAAACAGATGCAGTGGTACCATTCCATTTAAGTTATTGGATGAGAGATCCCTGCATAAATAAGAAGATTACTAATGGCGTAATAGCCGAAACAGCTAAGCAAAGAACGAAACTTTGCCATCATAAGAGGATTTCAAATAAAAAAACTGACTCTTATTGTAAGTCTCATAATTTCATATTCAAGCTCTTATGACAACAGGACAACGTCTTCAGAAGAATTTAGGTACAAAGGCTTCAAGGGGGCTTACAGATCTTCAAGATGGGAAAGCTGACCCCAAGTGTTTGGTATGGAACCGGAAAAACGGTTTCGTGCTAGATTGAGATTTTTCAATTTAACCATGCTCCCAAGGTAATCAGGCAAAGGACCATGGAGCTCATTATCCTGCAGTTCCCTAGAGAAAAACAATTTGCACGATGTTGGCATTGAATGCTTGGATGAATAGTAAAACTAATTTATACTAAGTTAATAGTACTGCTGGCTTACAGATTCTCAAGAAACTTGAGTTCAGTGATTGAAGGTGAAAGAGTTCCCACAAGTTCACATGAAGAGAAGCTCCTGAAATACAAATACAGATGAGTTTGTTTGGGAAACATTAGTCACTAGAATGAAATGATGGAGGTATATTTTGAAAATGAACAAAATATAACTATTTCCATTATATTTCCTTCTTTTTAATCATTCGCACTCAACCAAATGACCTATAAGATTAAAAGCTAAGCTAGCATGTCCGGTTATTGCTTACAAGGCTACGACGTGTCCATCTTGACAAGTGACCTTAGGCCAGCTGTCGCAAGGGCTCACAAGGTGAGTATCCCAATTAATGCACTTTTGGGTGTCATTAAGAGCCTTGTGAAGATCTAAGAGGGCTAAATCTGTAGATTGAAAACATAAAATTCACTTACCCACCAATTGGTTATTCAAGATATTATTCAAACTTTATTTTGGAATAAGCTTTCTAAATGAATTGCAATCAATAAAGCAAAATGATGAAACACTTACGTTCAATGTTAGGAGCAGTGGCTGAGTATCCAACTGTAAGCAGCAAAGTGAGAATGAAAATGCGATTTATCGTCTTCATTGTGATCTTGCAGATGGTGGGAAATCTGAACAAAAATTTGCAGCTGAACTCTGAAAAAGATTTCCACGAAATTACGAATGTATCTATGGATTACTAAAAAATGGATTCAAATGGAAAGTAAAACATCATAGAATATATACGTATACATGATAAAAATAAAATAAAAATGAGTACTGAAAACAACTCAAATGATTTCATTAACGTGTAATCTGTAAACTCCAAGTGATTAACAATCTTTTCTATAATCAGAATGATCCAAGAAATTTGTTAAGAGAACCAGAAGTAATGTTTGTGTTTTCAATGGTGATTCTGTCAAGAATCCAAATGAAGAAAACTCAGAATTGAAAGCAAGAAAAAACCTCAAGAAAGGAAATTTGAAAGCCAGTTATTTCACTTACTTGCTAGGGGAGCCATAACCCATGCAACTTTACAAAAATAAAAAATAAGAAGAGCAATGAACAGATAATGATGATCAAAGAATAAGTAAAATTATATGGAACTGATCTTTGGTGATTATGATGGGTCAGTGACTTGTTTTATGGCCCCTCCACCACAAGGACCACAATCAATTAATAGGACTAAGCCAAAAGAACTTAACAGAAAAGAAAACTCGAAACTTATATAAAAATTAAACGTTTTTTTACCGCAATCATACGTCTAACATTCTTTGATCTGGTATATCTCTGCAATGATATGTCTAACTTGCTTTCATCTGGTATGTTGAATCATTTCCTGTTGGAAGAAAAATTAACTGTTTTTTTGTTGTTTTGTTCGAATGTGTTGTTTCTGTGCTTGAAAAGTATGACAGGCATGATTTGAAATGGCCAGTGAGAAGGGAAAGAGCTATTTGCTCCCTGGTGCAAAGAATATGAATGTGAATAATGTGATTGTGGATGTGTCTATGAAAATGAATCCCACTATATAAAGAATAATAATTTGCTATAAGAAAAATGACTTTTTTTCACAAACTTTTAAATTATATTAATACTTTATATCTTATTAGCACTTCAGGTCCTCTACCTCTTTGTAGATGCCTTTCTCTAAAGTTGCTAAGCACATATGCTAAGTAATCAAGGATAGCGAAGTTACCCTTTAATGGAGTCATTATATTCTCCTGGATAACTCTACTACAATTCTGTATAACTTTCAAGTTTATAAAACTCTAACTTTTGTTGCCTACCAGTGTTAAAGCCCAACACACAGACCACAAACCAGATCGTGTGATGCACTTTAGGCCTAAACCCAACACATAATCTCAATGTATTCCATTATAGTATCAATCGACAATAAGAGTATATATATTATTCAAAAGAAGACAACACAGTTTCTTTTCCTTCTTAAAGGAAACTAAATAGATTATCAGATGTTACACAGAAATCGAAAGACCTATAAAAAACGAAATCTAACAAACTAATCTTACATGCAAATGCATCACAATATAGACAGAGCAAATCATTTCATGTAATAAAGAAAAACATGTCCACTATAAATAACTCATCAGCTTTCTATATACTGGATTCAATGTTTTGTGTGGTGGATATGGATATACATGACAATCTTAATATCCAACAATTTGATTGCCATAAAGGGCTAAAGTCATTTTCAGCCATTATAATTTTAACAGGAAATTTTAATATACTTGAAATCCTCTATTTTCAGAAAAAGAAAAGAAAGAAAGAGATATCCATGATAAGGAGCTAGCTTTATTTTGGTTTATTCATATATTTTTAATTATGTTTATTAATGAGATTTTTTTTAGAAAAATGCTAATGTTTCTAGAACATGAAAAGGATAAACGGAAAGTTGATTTTGGGCGATGGCCCTGCAGTTGCCAGTCCCGACAAGAAGAATTGGGCGTGGCGAGCCGGCTCCAAAGAGGCAAATTAAAGAGAGGAACTTATACTATTTGTAGATCCCTTCCATATTAATAACATTTTATGAGAATCTTGAATTCAACTTTTTCTACTTTCGTGGAGAAGCTTGCCTTTAGTTGCAGGGTTGGTTATGTGCTTAGTTGCTTACTATTGGGTGAGTTCGATAGAATACCTCCAAGGCTCCAACCCCTCATCTCCCATAATTCTTGTAACCTTATACTACACAAAGGTTGAAATTTTTTGGGGTAATTTCACTAGAGTGTGCACAAATTGTTCATAACCACGTAAACCATCGTATTCTTAGTTTAAATTTAGAAAATGATACGTGACACAGAAAAGGATCTATGAGTAAGTGCACCCGTCTACAGAAACACAAAATATATACATTAGATATTCCGCTGATCTAACTTCTATATATTAGATCTTCTCGGTGTGAAACTCGGAATTGATATATCCTTGTAATATTCGTTGATGTTTTGTATATCTGGTAATTTTTTCTTTTTATTCCTTACATTAATAACTCAGGCTAATTTGTATAAGCACACATTCATCAGAAATGTACTATGTAATAGTGTGATTTATAGTAAAAATCTAATAAGAATGATTATCATTTTCTTAAAAACAATCATTATTATCCGGTCCAGAAGGAAAATAGACTTCCATCATTTTGAGGAGTAGTGGTTCACCGGGCTAATACATGAGTGGGTGAGCCGGGTTTATCTAACCGGGTTTCAAGATTTTAAATTCTAAATATGGGCCATTTTGGGCTTTGATCGGTTTCGGGTTGTTGATTGATATGGGCTTTTAGGCCCATGATGTGTTGATTCTTGGCATGTCTTCTTCGGTCATAATTTATAAGATCACAAATTTCTGAATTATTGATAGAATCTTATGACACATTCAAAAATCAAATATGTAGGTTGAAAATTGTAAAATAATGGCGCATAACATACCAGACTTGTGGTTCGTGGTTGCAAGATCGCAAGTACCCGCATCCATGTCGTCCTGCATTATCCAGCCGGGTTTGAATTTCTTCAAAATCTCAACCATCAAAATCCAACGCCAACTTTTCCATCTCTTTCATTTTCATCGATTCCATTTCGAGCTTGGAACCAAAATCACATGAAGAAGACGAAGAGCCATTTCAAATCCTTCTCAAAATTGCCTTCCAGATTTCGAAACCCTAAGTTAATCATACAATAATAGAACCGACGAGGCGACGATCATCAAACCATTGTTTGATTGGGATATTGATCCAAATTTCCCTTGAAAACGAAATTAGGTTTTCAGAATCTGACAAATGCCTGTGGTGGAACAGAAGGCAGGATCCTGCTACGTATGGATAATCGTGACCTTCCTCTTCATCTGCGTCACAGCAGGCGGAATCCTACTAGCGATCTACATGAGCCAACCTGATGCTTCATCTTGGTATCCAATTGTCGGAATCACACTCGTCTGTCTCCCATGGTTCTTCTGGTTCCTCACCTTCCTCTACCGTGTCCTCTCTCGCCGATTAGGTTTCCGTATGGTGTGTTGGGGCACATCTGTTGATTCCCTCCCTCGCACCACCACCGCTCCGGCCGGATCCGCCGCCATTGCCAACGGCGGTCAAAGTTCGATGGCAGAGTTGGAACCCGGTGGATCTACGCCCGCGGAGGACGGTGGCCGTAAGGTTCGGTTTGGCGATGCTGTGGTCCTGGGAGAAGAGCACGATGATAACGAATCGGCAAGGTTGTCTCACGAAAGCGAAGCGCCTCTTAGACACGGTATGGCTTCCTGATCGAGAAAGTGTAAATGAGGACTTTTTTTGAGATCATCCGCTTATCAAATTCCGAGAACCGCCATTGCTGGAAGAGGAGTGAAGTTTCAGAGATTTACAGGTAATTGGTATGATCGGAAGAGTGGAGAATCGAGATCACTAACGATAGGAAAATCGTGTCTCTGATGACCGAATTCCTTGAAGCCAAGATTGTTGTAATCATTATTTTGTATTTGCTTTTTTACTTTAGGTTTTGAGTCGTTAACCTAAGTTTTAGCCCTTTGTAGATCCGTGGAAAGGATGAATCACTGTGAATTTTGATACTTCAGCTGAGTCAATGATGTTATTCGAATTGCAAACAACAAGAGGTAAAAACAATTGGGGCAATATGAATGTGACGGCGTACTTGTAGTTTGCACATCGGGATTGCTATTCATCAGATCCCGGTCCGAATTTAACTCCCGGTCGCACCACACAAAGGGAATAGGCCCATATACGTTAGAACAACGATCAATATTTTAATTGTCGGATTCAAACGTTGGTCCCGGGTGCACCACAAATGCGTCTTGAGGGCGCACTGGATTCCGAAACCGTGAAAAATATGTCGTGGATTCGGAACTCGTAACCATAACAATTACGGGTTCCGGAGCCGTTGTTCGTTTATGAATTCCGTCGCCGTGAGTTTACGACCTCCACGCGTAAATAACAAGGCAACGGAACGTTTTGATTGATAAGGGCCTGTATTGTCGGCCCGTAGAATAGCGCAATATACGGGTTCGGTCCAACATCCATCAGACCGGTATATTATGATAATCAGGTGGGCCGGTTTCAAACCGGTTCATGAAAAGGGAGGGAATAACACTGGAATAGTTATACTCCATCTGTGATCTGTTTACTTGTTGATTTTTTTGATTTCCATAATAAAAAAAAAAAAAAAAAGAAAAAAATTTAGTTTAATTTCCACAAATCCTCTCTTTTTGACTTTGAAATCTCACCAAACACGTTCACAAATAAGCCAACCACCCACCATTTGCACACCTAATTCTTTTATAGTTACACATGAAATACGAATTTTCGTACTATAATCATTAGAATTCATTTATTTTCTAACATTTTTAATACCATATAATGATTGTACTATGATAAAATCAATATATTCTTGTCATAACTAAACAACAAAAACAAACTTATAAAATTGGTTAAGTATGTATTTTACCATTATATATTTATTAAGAGTACCCGTAAGATAAACTCATTAAGTAAATATATCTCTTAATATAATAATAGGGATAGTCAATACAAACATGAATGTGGTGAGACATTGACCGACTGTGTTCTAAGCAATCACAATGAGGGCATTCTTTGTCTTGGTGCAAAGAAAAGCTACCACATCGGTAATCAAAGTATGAACTCATGCCCACAAGACTTGTCTAGAAGATACTATTACACTATAAAAAAATATAGAAATAGACAATTTCAATGTCATTTGGACCTCCGAGATCGTTGGATATACAATTCAGACGTTCGACCACTCATAGCAATTTTTTGACGATATTAAACTTGTGTTTTCATCCGCGGTGATGTTTTAAGTTGAACTAACTATATAAAGTAGGATAACCTAAATGTTTTTCGTCATAAAAAATAAATAATGTTTTTTGAATTTTAAAAGAATGTTAGATAGAGTAATTAATTACCTATAATTCATGTGATCATAGTTTGAGTCATAGTGAAAGCATGCACAGATAAATTGATACCGAGAAAGAGATTGGTTCAAAGTGAAACTGTGAAAGCTTACGAAGAAATTGATATTGAGAAAGTACGTTGAGACGGATCATGAAATAACATATATATTTCATAGTGCATCGTACTTCTATTTTCCTCAAAAGTCATACTCAAAATGCTCATTTCAAAATATTATTTATAGAAAAATAGATATTATTATTTTTGAATATTATTTATAACCAAAATCTAAAATTATATCACACATTTAATAAAACCAATATTTTCTAATAATCAATATACACTATTTGAAAAAATTATAAATTCATTTCATTCATTCTTTCTTCATTCAACCATTTTACTAAACAATTATTTAATTGTACATTATAACCAATTAATGTATAATTGAACTTACTTATATCATCTTGGTTTATAAATATTAATATATTTTTTTGGGTATTTGATTATTTAAATATAATATTATTAAATATATATTACACAACTGTAAGAAGAGTGAATGAAGTGGTCTTCTAGTATGGGAAAGCATATAGCGAAGTAATAACTTTGCTCCTACTTTGGCTGCATTCTTGTCATAACTCACATCACAGGGCCAGAAGGCAAACAGTCTCCTTTGAACACCAAAGTGAGATTTGAAAGCAAAAGCACTTCGAGGGGCGAGAAAAAATGGCCAAGGGGCCCCTTTTGTAATAATTATAGAGCTGATTTTGGATTGATTCTCCCAGTCTCCTTCTCGATTCCACGCTTTCTTTCTGTCTCTCTCAAATTCGGCAAACGCCTTAATTGAGTGGTGGAATTGAGTTTGATTTCGTTCTCAGTCTTCCTTTTTTTCCCCTTTGTTTCTGTTCAAAGAGAGCATTCTTAGGTGCTATGAATGAGAATTGATATTTATCATAGTGTTCGACTTCCAATTTGCCTCTTTTTATCCCCGATTTTGGTTTGCATGTGAGTTCGGTGGTTAATATAGGGTTTATGATCTGGTGATGGGCCCAATTTGAGGTTAGTTTGATCAATTGGGGATTTGGCTGCGCGGAAACCTGATTTGAGGTTCGATTTTGGTTGCTCCCAGGTGCTGAATCTCTTCACTTTTTGATCTCCCTAATTACTAGGGTTAAGATGATTGAATTGATTCAAACCAGTTTTTAGTTCTAAATTTATCTGCTTCAGTTGTTGTATACAAATACACCTGGTGAATTTTTTACAGGAGTTATGAATATTGTAATATGCTAGGGTTGCTTGTCTTTGCTGGTGAATTTCAATAGATTTTGGTGAGAACCTGTTGTTTGTTTTTAAGCTGATCATTATGTCATCGAGCACTTGTGATTGGAGCCTGTTAATGGCTTTGCCAGATGATGTATTTGCTATTATTACGCGGTCCTTATCGCCCAAGGATATATGTAATCTCAGTCTGTGCTGTCGAAGCCTCAATATGCTAGCTGCTTCAGATAAGGTTTGGCTGGCCCAATGTGAAATGGTTGGAATTGTTGCCTGTAGAGACCTTGTTGAGTGGCGTACAGGAGTGCCGTCTTATAAGTTGCTTTGTAAGTTCCTTGTTGGTGTGAGACCATTAATGGGAATATGGGTTCACCAGAATCCGGAGCTAGGTAATGTGGTTTGTGTTTTGCCTGGATTTGTTTCTGTGGTTGGTTGTCGGGTCATACCACAAGAGCTTGACCCTCTTGGTATTGAAGATGGGCCGCTTCTGTGGGCACCTGTGTTTGAAATTGTGAGTGATGATGATGGTTTGGCTGTATTCTTCTTACATGGAAGAGAAAGGGACCGTGATTACATTTATCCTGGATCAGTGAAGTCAATAGACAAGACATGTAATGTGCTATTGCTAGAAGTTGAGCCTAGAAAATTAATGAAGAATGGGGAAGATGTTGCACAGACCAGAAGTTTTCGCTATCCAGAATCTGAATCTGTTAGAGAAGCATCGAACAATTGGGAAGATTCAAGAAAAGGCTTTTCACGCCATCTCGATGGCGAGCTAGGGAAAAAGGTATCGAGGTCAGACAAGGGAATCTCTAAATCTCAAAGGTTACCTGAGCAGAATCTATTGACAGTTCCATTTAGTAAGTTGTCTTTTGGTGATAGAAGGAAATTGCTTGATATTGTTACTTGCCAAGTCCGTTTGGAGGTTCCAGATCCTGCAGATAGCCCGCTATTTCCTTGTTTGAGGGATGATGAAGTTAGATTTAAAAGAGAGATTATGCATTTATCTGAACGCAGAGCCTTGCTAATCAAAATGCATAAGTTTGAAAGAGAACGGTGTAGCTGGACAGATAGCCGTGAAGTGCCTTCTCTCCCTACACAGTTAGATTTGAGTGAGATCAAGAAGATTCTAGATCGTTCAAGTGGGTTTCGCAATTCCCTTAGTGGAGATGATACTCGTAGCCAATGTGTAAGGAGGAGATCCATTAGTGAGTGCCTTAGGAATAGCATTAAGCAGATGCTAAGAAGGTCAAACTCGGTCAACAGGGTCCGCGGGCTCACAAATAATGGTTCTTCAAGTAGTGAGAGTAAGCATGCTCAGCTTCACGAGTTTCTACGTTCAGGGGATACTGTTGGACTGACATTACATGCCTCAACTATGAAACTATCTTCTTATCGTGCATGGCCTAATATGCATGATAGTCGGTTTGCTTTGTATAAGCTGCCTATCCGGGACCCAACTGCTGGTCAAGAGTATGCTGGTTTATGGGGAGGAACTTTCGGGTGGCCCCCAGGGAGGCCTAGTGAAGACAAACCTGGAAAGGCCTTGTTTTTTCTAGTACTCTCTTATCACGACGAGTTGCCCGGAAAACGACTTCTAATCGCGACCAAGATACTCGAAGGGACTCATTATGTTCTCCATCCAAATGGCTCAGCGATGTTTGTTGTGAATTTCGATGAACCGTCTTCAGATCCTTTCCCTTGGAAAAATGGTGCAGATTCTCTTCCTGTTAATGTTAGGAGTGCCTTCACAGGAGAAGGTATTGCTAATGGATATGGATTCAGATATCCCGGGTCAAAACCCGGTTCTCTCTTTGAGCTCCAAGATGGAATGCTGGCGTTTCTTTGGAAAGAATCCGGCGCAATATTAACCCTAAGAAGGCTCAATCTCCAGGATCTATTGAAGAGGGGAGAGCAGGTGCCCACTCTCCCCCCCATCGCCAATTTTTCTTATTTGACCAAGTCCTACTCAAATGTGTTTGCTGGATTTGCAAATAATGCAACATCTTTATCCTCTCCAAGGTATATCTAAACTCAAAAAAGTCTTCATTTCTCTTTGTGATGCTGCAAATTCAGAAAATTCATGTTGAAATTGTATGATCATTTTGTTCTTCATATGCTACCAATTTTTGTATAATTTTAGAACATCTTTCTTCATGGTGCATTGGTGCGTAAAGCTTATTTGTTTGATCAGATAGATTTTGTGAATACATATTGTGATGCCATTTTCCTTTGAAAGAATTGAGTAAAGTAGACTCTTTGTATGAGCTTTTGTTTTGTATACCCTTTAAGTTTTACCCTCTAATTGACTTATCACTATTACTTTTGTTAAGTATATATTTACTAAATGTGTTAATGTCATGGGTACTGTTAATAGAGAAAATATTGTAAAAGGCTTAGTTAGCAAATTTGACCCTTTTCTTTTGCACTTAGAGCTATCTTCTATTAAGAGATAATGTTGTTTCTCCTAACCCTCAATTTCATCATCTAAACAGGGGAATTCAATCGTAAAAAGATGCAAACAGTGTGTACAGAATTTGCCTGTGTAAACTCCTCTACTTTTTTCTTCATCACTCTACGCCACTGCTCGTGTCCAATGAAGAACGATAAGCAGCAAGCAACACAGGTGTTCATGTTTCTTGCTGTTTTCTTTCCAGTTTCAGTTTATTGTTAAGGCAACCATTAAAAGAGCATAGATATTACTGTCGTGTGTAACCTTTATAAGAAAGACGATAATAAATACGAGTCATGTTTTCATCATTCGCCTTGTAAATCTTAGCAATCCCCTTTGTGGTCATTCATGTGTCCTTGAACTGAAGTTCTTTGTACTAGAGGATATTCATTCCATATAGATTCTCTCCTAGATTCCAAAGCATCATAGCCGGTACTTCCTACTTGTCTTACGTATGTCTCTTTGTTCAATTTCTCCCTCAGAATATATATCTGCATGTAGGGCTGTTCAATTTCCAGACCTGGACCGAAAAATATTTATAAGAAAAACTTGGTCCCGATTGGACCCGAATATTCAGTCCAGTTCCGGTCCTGGCTTGGTAAGACTGAACAGTCCTCTCTCTGTATGTATGTGTCACTGTGTTGTGTCCGCGGTTCCAGTTCATTTCTCACGTGAATACTCGGGTCACAAGAGCAATGTATTAAGATGTGTGGAATGTCTCGCGTCGACAATATGTCGATTGTGTGTCAAGGACACAAAGACTTGAGGGGTGATTAGCGAAAATACGTGGCTTGTGTGTTGGTTCACTTTATGCATAGAGATAGGTTGTAATTAGCGAAAATAGGTCGATTGTGTGTTGGTTCACTTATGTAGAGATAGAAGGATGATAATTTTCCTTCAACCAATGACGAGATTTTTGTTCATTAAAGAACCACGAGCTTTCCTTGTGCGTGTTGTGTTGCTTTCATTTGAATATTCCGCTCATCA
This sequence comes from Fagopyrum esculentum, assembly GCA_033239045.1. Lineage (NCBI taxonomy): Eukaryota > Viridiplantae > Streptophyta > Magnoliopsida > Caryophyllales > Polygonaceae > Fagopyrum > Fagopyrum esculentum. The sequence continues at coordinate 135,878,864 of BSUD01000008.1, read as the reverse complement.
TGGTATCCTTATCTACGCATCGCCGCCTAGACCTTTCTTCCGTTTACTTTTGTGTCCCAAGAAGATAATATTTGATAATCAAATTGACTATATCAAATAATCATTAACTACATTAAATTCAAAGGTTTTAAATAGCATATTAACTAAACATGGGTCTAACAAATGAGTAAGAATTCGTTATCTAGCGAGGAGGATATGAGACGTGAAGGGTGAGATGTGAAACATGCAAAGTACTCTATGTAGACTAACTAGTGATCGTGTCTTGGTGAATAGAGCTTCGTCTGGAAGATGTAGACTAACTAGTGGTGTGTCTTGGTGAATAGAGCTTAGTCTTTAAAGATGGGGTGAGTTTTTTTGGTCGCAAGGTGTAATAGATAGAACAAAGAGTAGGTCACTAAAATGCAAAGACTCACGAAAAAGTTTAAAATTTTAGGTCTTTACCGGTGATGTTTCAGAGCTTTTTTATGCACTTTTTCGATTAACAGGGTGCATTAGTTTTCTTTTCTCTGGTTGCCTGACGGTTCGTTCTTCACTTTACTTTTATTAGGTGTTTGGTGATTCAAAATTTCATTTATTGGTATTTTCTTTTCTTTCTACCGGTGAAGGTAAAAGAAAATCACGATTTCGTTTGGAGGAGTTTGAATAGCAATTGTGTCGGGAATTTTGATTTAATTTCAGCAAAACATTTAAGAAAATTAGAATCACCTTATCACTAAATCAACTAAAGTTGCCAAAAAAAAAAAGAAAAAAAAAAGAGATTGTTAATGAATGATGGTAGGTGTAATATGAGATTTTTGGGATCAAATTCGGCTACTCTTCGGCTTTCATACCCAAGCCATATATGTATTGGTTTTTTTATTTTTTGTTTGGCTCGGAATCGGCTCCTCTTTGTCTGCTTTTATTAAGCAAGTCATCTGCGTAACGGTTTTTCCCGTTAAAAAAAAAACTAATTACGCAGACACCCTCATACTTCGAATAAAGCAAATATGGGGTTGTACTCTCTGCAACCATCCATATGAATCAGCAAAACATTTGTTCTTCAACTGCCCTTTCACATTTGAGAACCTTCACAATTCTAATATCAAGACCGTGCTCCAGCAAATAAGCAATTCTAACCAGAATTTGGCAAGTATGGTCAACTGTGTCAAAAACAAACTAGATAACAATCAACTGGTCCAACTAGCAGTCACGTGGTGGAATGTTTGGACTGAACGAAACCAGAATATTTTTAGTAATAAGAAAACCCAAAATGTTAGGGTACGAGTACTTGACCAAATAAGTTGCTGGCAGGATGCGAACAAAAGAAAGAACCAAACAAAAAGCGGCCATTAATAATAGGAAAACTAGAAATATCAAATGGATAAAACCTGAAAATGGATTTGTCAAGTTAAACTTTGATGGATCTAAACGCGAATCCGGGGAGTCAACCTTCGGGTTCATTCTAAGAAACGATCATGCGTCAACCATCTCCCTAGGCTACGGACAGTGTGAAACACATCGGTCCTTCATGCTGAAGCATGCGCGTTAAGGGAGGGTTTGATCAGAGCATGTGATCTGGAGATCAATAAACTTGAGATTGAAGGAGATAATCTTACAATCATCAATTCCATTAAGCAAAGTTGGAAACCCCCATGGGAACTTGATCTCATCATTTCAGATATCTCTAATATTTTGGTAAGTTTCCAGCAGGTTAAGGTACAACACATCTTTAGGGAAGTCAACAGTGTTGCCGACAAGCTCGCAGATTTGGGACACGACTACCCACTAGGTTGCGCTTCGATCCCCTCCCAGGTGGTGGATTTCATCCGAAAGAATGCTCTAGGTTGGAGAGTCTCGAGGAGATTATCTAATCTAATCGCTTACCGTGTAGTATCTAAAAAAAAAAAAAAAGCAAATATGGGTTCTTTTTAGTAATAAAACCTCAAAATCGAAGCTCAGAGGACTGCTGGTGTACGTGTATATATTGTATTCCCTGGGAGATATTTACGGTCTTATTTTTCCAACCACCTGCTCCGCCACGACAACCACCATGCCGCCGCCCACTCTCCTCCTTTCTTTCCTCTTCTTCATCTTATCATTTCCCTCCTCTCTCTCCTCTCCGCAAGCGGCGGCCAACGTCTGCATCATCGGAAGCGGCATCGGTGGCTCCTCACTTGCGCACTTCCTCCGCACCTACTCCCCACGCCTCAATCCCAAATCACCGATTGGTTCGATCCACGTATTCGAGCAAAACGACGTCGTCGGAGGTCGTATGGCCACCGTCAACCTCTCCGGCGAGATCTTCGAGGCCGGAGCTTCCATTCTCCACCCTAAGAACTACCACACTTCGAACTTCACTCGATTGCTCGGTCTTAGGACAACGGTGGAGGAGGATAACGAAGATTATTTGTCTCTAGGGATTTGGAACGGGGATGAATTCGTATTTAAAACGTTCACTGCTGATAACTGGAAGCATCCGATCTTGCGGAAGATTGTAGATCAAATTAACTCTTTGAGATTGTTCTTCAGATACGGCCTCTCTCTCCTCCGAATGGATACCTTCGTCGAGGTCAACTCTCTGAATCTCCTAATCTACTTTTCATATTTTGTTAAATTAATAAAATAAATCCGAGCTCCCAAATTTTGTTAACTTGAATGCTATTTGCGCTAGTTGAATGAATGGCTGATGTTGCTATACAGAATACAGTGAACAATTTCTTGAAGTACTACGAGAGCCATGACTCTCGACCAATTTTTAAAACTGTAGAGGAGATGCTTAAGTGGTCTGGACTATACAATCTCACAGGCAGAGCTTTAGAGGAGGAATTGCTCGAAGCCAGATTATCACCCTTGCATATAAAAGAGCTAGTAACCGTAAGATTTCCATTTCTCATCCGATGTCTGCAATTGTCTTTCATACTTCGGATTTGAAGTGTTTGATTGTTTTCTCAGGTCATCACTCGCATAAATTATGGCCAAAGTGTAAGAATGAGTGGTTTAGCTGGAGCAGTCTCCTTGGCTGGCTCTACTGCCGGTTTGTGGGCAGTTAAAGGCGGAAACAAGCAAATTCCTAAAGGACTTCTTGATAGATCAGATGTCGTTTTGCATCTGAAGGAAGAGATAGCCTCCATCTCCCATGTCAAGGAATTCTACGAGCTCAATTCTGTTGCAGGAAACACTTATGCTTGTGATGTTGTAGTTGTTGCAGCCTCACTGGATGAGCTCAATATTGAGTTTAATCCTCCTGTTTCCATTCCAGTGAGGAAGATGCAGCACACGTACACTACATTTGTAAGAGGGTTGCTAAATCCTGTGAGTATCCTATCATTTTTAAAACAGATGATTTTGCTCCCTGTACTTTACTGAGAACTGACTTTGGAAATTAAACAATCAAGGCGTATTTCGGACTGAAAGCAGTTTCCGAGATTCCTATACTCATCGGCACACTTGAGGATCCGAAAATTCCTATTTCATGCGTTTCCATCTTGAAGAAACATAGCGAGGATGATATGTCTCACAAGATATTCTCTCGTAGGCCACTTGATGATGCTTTGCTTGATAAGCTATTCAGGTAATCTCGTATATTGAGAACCAGGGCAGTAACATATCATACTCTGGGATTCTGATTGCTCTTTTCTAATGTTCTTGGCAGTGTGAGGAAGGAGACGATTAAGATTGACTGGGCAGCCTACCCTCATTACGAGGCACCAGAGGAGTTTGCACCTTTTATGTTAGATGGCTTGCATTTGTATTATGCCAATGCTTTTGAGAGTGGAGCTAGTACAATGGAGACAAGTGCTGTATCAGCTGAGAACATGGCTCGTCTTATTCTGTCAAGGCTTTCCAGCAAGCAACCCAGAAGCTGGTCAGATGCAGGGAGCAACGACACAAGCAACATAAGTTTGCATGAAGATTTATAAAGCTTCAGTTGTCGATTACACCCCAGTGCCCAAGAAATCACACTTTTACGATGGTTGCATTACTTGCATGAGCAGATGGAATTGAACCACAGTCAACAGCAGTAAACTTTTACTGTCATAAATCTGTATAACATGTGATAAGTTTTCATACTATCAATAGGTTTTGAGCTTTGCCTGTAGTCTCGATTATTGTTGTACTGTATTTGTATCTTAGTGATTTTTCCTTCATATGCAGCATGAGTTCTTGATTCATACACAAGGCACACAGTGTCATACCATCACCAAGCATGATTTTGCTGACACGAGTTAAAAACCTACAAAGGTTATTCACATTACCAAAAGCAACCAAGATTACAAGCATTAAGCAATGCAAATACCTAATAGTTTCATACAGGTCCCTGCAGCACATTACAACAAAGGAGCAAAAGCTAAAAAAGAGCCCTTCATCAAAATTAAAAGTTCTCCTGTCATTCTGTACCTAAGCATTTTCACCAACTGCCTCGTCGATTTCTTTGACATGCTCCTTGAGTGTCTTCCACTATGAGTATCAACAGAATGCAAGTAAGAAAAACCAGTTGAAAAATCAAAATCAAAATCAAAATCATCAAGAGAAACGAAGGAAACATGAGATACCTGATCCATGGTTAGAGATATACCTGCAACACACATGAACACGTAATAAGTGGATAATGTAGGATAACAGAACTATCACTAATTTAGAATTCCAGTATGCATATGTATGCTCAAGCACTAAAACAACCATACGATACTCCATTGTGAGGGATTGCTCCATGACAGGGAAACTTTTCACATATATGATTAAGTCGATAGAATTACATCAAGCAACGGTTCACTTGAAATGAAAACAGCAATTATTCAAAGATCAATGTTAAGTATTCCAAAGCAGTCGAGAAGCTTTTCTTGGTGGGAAATCAATAGTTTATAGAAGCTTGAACATTCAAGCTCTGAGCAAATGCTGCATATACACCACAATCGGATAAGAAACCATACATCATAAAGTTTTTCACTTTCTAATACATGTATGTTCAATTTAAGACAGAAACCGTTCGCAGCCCTAAATCAAAAGATAATGTATTAGGCAGTGCAACAAGAGCATCATCGCCAGCTAAAAGTTGATATATATGCATATAATAAAACTTCACAAATTATCATAAACATGTAACTTGCAGCATACAGATATGGGAGTTCAAGCACCTAAAATAAGCTGAATACGCTTGAAATGTATCATAGAATTCGAAATGAACATATACAAACCACCAAGTGTGAATGTAACATAGTCAAATGGCAAAAAGTACCATTATAGAAGCCCTAAAGAGCGACAACTTGGAGATGGCAACAAGAATAAACAAGTACATAAATGCCGAAACCCTAAAAATCAGGCGTTTCACAGAACACCAACCGTCGCAAGACAAAAACACACAAAAGAAAGCAACAAGCACCGCAGGATTCTAGCATCGAAGCAAAAAACTAAATGTTTAAGGAATAGCGGGGATGACGATACCCTTCTTTCCAGGCATTGTTTTGCCGTCCTTGACATAAAACTCACGGATGTCGACGACGACCTTCCCCTGCCAAGTCCGCACCGAAACCCTACGATTCTTGGAGATCTACGAAATTCGATAAACAGGTTCCAGCTTAGTGCTAGGGTTAGCTAATCAGTTACAGATATGGAAGAAGAAGATATACCTCGCAAACGACGGTGGAGTCCCCGTCGCCGGATTCGCTGGTTGAGGCCTTCTTGGGAGGAGCACCGCCTTCGCAATCGTCGCCGGAACCTCGGCCGCCAGAAAACTTTCGCTTTCCTCGGTAGGACATTGTAATTTTCCGTCGACAATCTGTGAATGAAGGGATGAGAGAAAGCGCGCGGTTGAGTGCAGACTCTAATAGTTTTGTCTCCCGCCCAGTTGCGGTTTCACTATTTTATATATGCCGGAAGTCCAAGAAAGTATTAGGCCCATAAGTATGCCGTAAGGCCCGTAAACTGTACGCCCGACTCTGTTTACCAAGCCCAGTTAACACTGTTAATGATTTTTCAATATTATTATATTAAAATTAATTCATGTATGTATAAGTGGCACAACTTCCGGCAATTTCATCCCGATCTCGACGGAATTTCATCCAAAACTAGAAATTTGGTCTCAAATTCGTACCGTCAAAAATAATCTGGAAGGATATGAGTCTTAATTTTTCCATCTCGTTAGGCCGATTTCGTCCGTATATAATAAAAAATTTTAATTTAAAATAATACATATAAATAAAATCCCTAAACATTATGATACTTGATAATTTGACATATTGTATAATTATGTTTTTACATTTTAAAAAATAAATCATATTAGTCAAACCGTTAAAATTGACAAATAACCTAAATGGTCCAAATTTATTTCGATGTATAATATATTATTATGTATATTTATAGACTTTAATATAAACAATAATATGTTATTATAGATATTTAAAACTTATAAAAATTTTGCATAATAAATACGATTTATATGGGACTAGAATGACCTTAATTCTGTCTCACCCCCACTTTCATTGATCATAGTTTTCCCACTGGAGACTCGTCCTTACCTTTCCTCTCTTGACTAAGCCATTTTTTAACGGTTTTGAAGAAGAAAACTCAATATTTTAAAACAAATAGATCACGTTATAAGGAGGGAAAGCTCTGGTTGTTGTTGTTGGAAAGTTATTACTAAGCCATTTTTAACGGCTTTGAAGCCCAAAGCTATCAAAGATTTCAAATATGGATATACTCGTATGCCGAACAAGCGATATATTACAATTGACCAAGATAAACTCAATCTTCTTGTTGTGTGTGCAAGAACTCCAAGAAGAGTAGAGGGTCAGACTTTTGCAGGGAGGGTGATCAGAAGAACGAACCCACGTGTCTGCTTCTGTAATTTTAAGTGTCAGCAAATCGGGGAACTGGTCAAAACAGTAACGAGACTGGAGATTGAAATGATAATCGTAACAATGATCCTCAACGCCATATCCTCACTTGTAAACAGCAATCATATACGAAACACGAGAAAAGCCTAATCGAACAAAAAAATCCCACTCGACCCGTTTCTGTATTCATGGAAATGGATTCGGGTCCGAAACCCATGGAAGTTGATTCGGGTGAGAAGAGGCTCAACGAGCTCGGATACAAGCAAGAGCTCCGAAGAGAAATGGTAGTTTTTATCGCCTTGTTTATTTTACCTTCTAAATTGACTGTAAGTTTGTAACTGAGTTTAGTTTTCTTTTTCTGACAAAAAAAAGACATTGTTCAAGACGGTGGCCATCAGTTTCTCGACGATGAGCCTGTTCACAGGGATAACTCCACTGTACGGATCGAGCTTACGGTATGCCGGACCTGCCAGCCTCGTATGGGGTTGGGTTGTGGTTTCGATTTTCACTTGGTTGGTTGGGATCGCCATGGCTGAAATCTGCTCTTCTTTTCCGGTTGGTCTCTTATATCAACATTATCACCATCATCTGTACCTTCAAAATTACAGAATATAAGAGAGACAGATTTACAATATATGTATGATAAAATTTTCAGTTATAAGCATAGGTTTATATCTACTTTGAGGCCGCACAGCATCAGAGATCAAAGCACAAGATAGAAAACCAAATAGTTGGCCAACATTTTTGACAAATCGAAGACATAGATGATAAAGAAAAACAGGTAAATTGAGTATCTAGGCCTTTTGCGTAACTAAATGAATTATATATAGAGTAAAATTAGAGGGTCTCTAAATGAATTATATATAGAGTAAAATTAGAGGGTCTACAAGGAGAAAACCATAGCACATCCCCACACGAGCTGCAGTCCCCGAATACTGCAGGCTTGATCTGTAAAATGGAGCTATCCCTGTGAATAGGATCATCATCAAGAAACTGATAGCCGTTATCTTGAATATCTTTTATATTTATAAGGAAAAATGATACAACTCATGATAAACTCAACCTAGAAGGTGTAGTTAAACCAAATACAAACTATGTAGACTTTTCAGAAACCAAACTAGCGAACTACAAGATTGGTGAGTTGTAAACTAACACAATCTGATATTACAATGTTATTTGTTACATATCAGACTACGGGTTCTCTTTACTTCTGGGCTGCTCATTTAGCAGGCCAAAAATGGGGGCCATTCGCCTCGTGGTGTTGCGCATGGCTCGAGGCTATAGGACTTATTGCTGGAATAGGTACACAGGTATATATATAACACACTATCCATCAATATTCACAATATACTCAAAAATATCACATTTTCAGCTACTAAGCACCAGTTGAAATTGGAAAATTGTATAAACAACAATTCTCAGGTAAGAAACCAGGTTTTGAAAGATAGAGGACACTAGGAGACAATAAGACTGGTGAATTCTACCTTTGATTTCTCTTGTAAGGCTTATGCAGGATCCCAAGTCCTACAGAGCATCATCCTGTTATGTACGGGGACAAACAAAGGAGGCGGATACTTGGCTCCAAAATGGCTGTTTTTATGCATTTACATGGGCCTCACAGTTATATGGGCATTCCTCAACACTTTCGCACTAGAAGTCATCGCCCTGATTGACATAGTATCTTTATGGTGGCAGGTGTTTTACTAATTCAAAGCTCTGCCTAGATTTCTTTTGTATCATGTATGTTTGTGAGTGCTTAATTTGTTGGATGTCTTTTAGGTAATTGGAGGAACAATCATTGTTATTATGCTTCCCCTAGTGGCTCCAACGACAAAATCTGCTTCTTACGTTTTCAGCCATTTTGAAACACATCCCAACTTGACTGGTGTATCTAGCAATGTGTATGCTGTCATCTTATCAATGCTTGTGAGCCAGTTTGCATTATATGGGTACGATGCTGCAGCTCATCTAACTGAAGAAACTAAGTGTGCAGACAAGAACGGGCCTATTGCTATCCTTTCTAGCATAGGTGTCATTTCGGTATTCGGATGGGCTTACATCCTTGCCCTGACCTTCAGCATTCAGGTTATCTTCTCTATAGACTATATAGCATGTACATATCAGGCAAAGTTGATATGCCATTTTCTTAATCTATTAAGTAAAATTTTGGGCATAGGTTCTTATGATTTCTAGTTGGATTTACTTTCAGAATTTCAGCTACCTATATGATCCAAGCAACGAGACAGCCGGAGAATTTGTACCTGCACAGATATTGTATGATGCATTCCAAGGAAGGTACCAACATAGCATTGGAGCTATCATACTGTTATTCATCATCTGGGGATCATTTTTCTTTGCAGGTCTTTCAATCACCACAAGTGCAGCTCGTGTGGTAAGCCAAATTCATTCTATCATCTATCTCTCATTGTCCTAAGTAGAATACCTTTAAATAAATACATCAAGCAAAATTACACATTAATTAGCTCATATTTGTAAAAAAAGCAGACTTCCAACATCAAACCCAAAACTAATACTTATCCTACTTCATTTCTGATTTGTAGCCTAATAACTTATTGTTTTTCAGGTATATGCTCTATCAAGAGATGGCGGGATACCCTTTTCCTCAGCGTGGAGGAAAATACATCCAAAGCACAAAGTACCCGCCAATGCAGTATGGCTATGTGCTGCAATTTGCATCCTTCTCGGGTTACCAATCCTCAAGGTGAATGTCGTGTTTACAGCCATTACTTCGGTCTGTACAATAGGGTGGGTGGGTGGATACGCAGTCCCCATCTTCTCGAGGATGGTTATGAAGGAGGAGAACTTCAATCCCGGTCCCTTCTATTTGGGACCAAGATGGAGCAGGCTGGTGTGTTTGGTTGCCTTTGTGTGGATTTGCTACACTTGTGTGGTGTTCTTGCTTCCTACTTATTTTCCAATTGCTTTTAGCACATTCAACTATGCACCCGCTGCTCTTGCTGTTGCCCTTGGGTTGATTATGTTGTGGTGGATGGTTGATGCTAGAAGTTGGTTCAAGGGACCTGTTAGGAACATTGATGGTTTGGATCATAATTCTAAGTTGTAAGAATTAACTTTGTTATAAACTGAAACTAAATAATTATAACTGTGAAACTGCATTATAATCCAAGCCAACAATGTTCACAAGAAGGCATTGAATCATTCTTCTAGCATTAACCATCTACCACAACTACCCAACATATTCCACCCAAGAGCCACTCTAAGAGCAGCCGGTGCATAATTGAAGGTTTTGAAAGCAATCAAGTAACAATTTCGAAGCAAGAACACATCAAGTGTGACAAATCTACATAAATGCAGCGGATAACTTCATACAAGTGAGATATGAGAGCCAAGTATTCGTCGGTTTAAGGAAAATGGGGTGAACTGTTTATTAAAATTTGAGTTCTTTTGACCTGCAACACTATGTTTTTCTTTAAGAACTCCTTCCACTATATATTACGAGAACAAAGCAACAAGCGCCGCAAGATAGTAGAGAATTGAAACAAAAAATCAGAGGTTTGACTTTGAGGAGAGCGGGGATGAAAATACCTTTCTCTCCAGGCATTTGCTTCCCGTCCTGGGATTGACGGATGTCAACAACGACCTTCCCTTGCCAAGTCCGTACCGAAACCCTCCGATTCTTCAAGATCTGTGAATTCCAATGGTGAAGCTGCACATTCAAATTAGTACAGACAAATTCAGGCTGAGCGGTAGCGATTAGCCAATCAATTAGGTAGAGAACGCAAAATAGTACACCTTGAAACGATAGAGCCATCGTCGCCGAAATCGTTTCTTGAATACTTTATGCGAGGAGCTTCCCCGTCGGAATTGTCGCCGGAATCGTTGCCACCACTGACCACTCGCCAGTATCCTCTCGCTTCCTCGTCACGACATTCTCCTTTTCCTCCGAGAAGCTGTAGAAAGCGCGCGAACGAGAGCCCGATCAAGTTATTTAGATTTTTGAACTGAAACACTTTGGATTGTAGAAGCTGTAGCGATAGAATGTATTAGATTTTTGAACTGAAACACTTTGGATTGTAAGTTTCGTATTTTGATATGATCGAGATCTTTATAACTAGCTCATATTTCTTTGTTATTTAAACCCTTTGAGAGGTCATTAATAAACAATCAAGTTAAGCTTATCTTCTTCATGTTCCCAAACACACATCAACCTTACAAAAAATTAAATAAACTCGTCATTTCATCTAGCAATAAAGTTTCAAACTTCGACTGTAAGTTCATGGTTATGTTGATCTTTGTTATAAAAACTTACAATTCCAAACACAACTTTGTTCACTCAGACCATTGAAGTATCTTATACACATTTTAAGATTTGACGACGAAATCCTTACAAACCCTAACCAGACCAAACACCTTATGAACTACATTGCTGCTGCTCAATCCCTGGAAAGTCTTCACCTTTGCAGGTGTGTAAGGTGGATACCTAACCGAGACGTCGAGGAAGAAGCTCTTACTCAACACCGCTTTCTGGTGGCTGAAGGCGTCGAAGGAGAATTTCCCATGGTAGCATCCAACTCCACTCGCCCCAACACCTCCAAATGGCATCGAATTGAGAGTAAACTGCAAATGCCATAATATTGGTATATATGTGTTAGGTTTTCTTCTTGCGTCATGAACTGAAACAAAAGATGCAGGAAGGGATTTTTACGTGTAGAACTGTGTCGTTGATCATCACTCCGCCTGCTGAGATGTTGTTGATGAACTCCTCCTTCATCTTCTTGTTGTTGGTGAAGAGATACGCTGCTAGAGGCTTCGGCTTGGACTTGATGACCCGGAAGCTTTCTTCAATGTTGTCTACCTGAAGAGTTCATAAACGGTTTGAGAATGTGGAAATGAAACTATCCCACATCGAGGTGTATGTGTTGACTTGAAGAGCATGTATGCTATTACACTCGAGCCTATCCGGTGAGTTTGTACATGTCGATGCTCGACTTATTAAAACTTTACTTGTTTGATTAAAATAACACTATAGAATAGTTTATTAGCCGGGCTTGACTTGGAAAATGTTTTTTTAATCATTTTATCCGTCCGGGATCATAGACGCGGAAGGCACACATCACACAGAAAGAATAACCATGGATTTATATATAGGTTCGCAACTTATCGTGTTATCTCTTGTATCTCAACAGAAAAAGTTCTGACTCGTTCATTTTCTAAACTATCTGAATATGAATACATTTTAAACCTCGTTTGAAGCTTTAGGTTCGGTTTGATTATAAACGAGTTAGTTTGAACATGATATTAAAGCATATTCGATTTGGGTCCGTTATCTTGTGTTTGGGTTGTGATTAGCGAAAATATGTTATCTGCCCGTTTAATTTAGCCGGCCTTAAGTCTTTGTGGTAAATGTCAACTAGTCCAGAATCGTTGCACTTTGAGGGAGGAGTGTTGTGCACGTCCACAATATAATACTATGTCAACCTAAAATATAAGTTATAGGGCTACTCCTCCTATTATCAAATTGATTTTAGGATAAAATCCGAAGGCCCTCCTATTGTCAAATTGATTTTAGGATAAAATCTAAATTTTGTCGTAGTTTCACTTAACTTGCATCCCTTGTAAACCCGTCATATATAAAAGATATATAATAAGATTTGGGTAGCTACTTACCGTGACAATAGGAAGCAATGGACCAAATATCTCTTCATTCATTAAGACTGAGTTTTCAGGCGCATCCAACAAAATTGTAGGGGCAATCTTACTGCAATCATCGATACAAGACAAACATGTACGAGATTAGTCACACGTGAACTCAAAAACATAAAATTGTCACTTGCTACAAAATATAACTCACAGTTGTTTTTCATCCGATTGGCCTCCCATCACAATCTTACTCGACACACCCTCCTCATCAACCAACTTTACAAGGCGAGTGAAGTGCTGCATGTTAACAATACGCGACATCTCTTGACATTTGAGTAAATCTTTACCGTATGATCTCTCAAGTGCTAGTTTTATACCATCAATCTGTACAAAAAACGAAAATCATAAAGTAAAATATCAAAAATACCAAAAAATAGTATAATATAATAAGACTTTATCATATTCGGGCAGCCCGTCTGTCCGGAAAATTGGGTGGGTATGAATAGAGAAAGAAGTCCGATCGGGCCGAAAAGTCTAGCCCGTCAAACCCGTCAGGCCGAATCCGGGCACCACTCTATGCATGAACTGTCTAAAAAGCCCCGGTCCGGGTATTTTATATATATATATATATATATATATATATATATATATATATATATATATATATATATATATATATATATATAAGCATTAAACATAAATATAAAATATTTAGTATAAATATACTAAAACATTTTTTTAAATAAAAAATGGTATCAGGCCCGGCCCGATCGGTCGTGTACGGCAATCATTTTATGCCCGATAGTCGGAATCGATCCGACCCAAATACGGATTAACGGGTTTAATATTTTATAAAGTTCAACTAAAATTTGATCCAACTCGAATATGAATGGTTTAAATATGATAAACAAGAAAGCGAATAAAGTAACCAGCTTTGGTGCAACGTCTCTTGTGGTTATAATGTAATCGGGAGAAATGCAAGTTTGTCCGCTGTTACATCCCCATTTTCCGGCGACGATCCTCTTGGCCGCCAACTGATCGAGTGTTGTGTATACAACGGGAAACCGAAAGCTTAGAATATTATAAGCGGAATGATGTCTTAAATGATATTGAAAAGGAGAAGAATATTGTACGTTTAGATCAACGTTCGAATCAACCACCGTCGGGCATTTCCCCCCGAGTTCTAACACCACCGGCGTGAGATGTCGCGACGCTGCCGCCATCACAACCCTTCCTATCCTTCCACTGCCTACAACAAACGTATAGTAGAAACAACTCAAAAAACGTAGAGTAGAAACAACTAGGGTGTTATATAATGCTCATATGATGTTATTTTAGTCGAATAATGACATGTTTAAGCTCGACTCTTTATACACGAGCTGAACCGAACCTAAATTTTATATATAGGTTCCCACGAGAACACCCCTAACGTGTATACATGAGAACAATTTTAGACCGTCGGATGATGAGTATTAAGGGTCGAGATTTAGTGTAGATATCATAATTAAAAATAATTACGAATAATAATAATTAGGAATAACCACAATAATTACGAATAATCCACTCAACCAACAATAACTACGAATAATATATTAAACGATATGACACATTCGTAACAAAACTAATAATAATTACGAATTTGTTTTCATGTATACACGTAAGGGGTGTTCTCATATGATCTACACACTCTCTCTCTATATATATATATATATATATATATATATGAGATATCGTGATATTCCGTAGATTAACAAGTTTAATTTTTTCATAATTCAATAAAATCTAAATTTGAAATATTTTAATTTGTCAAACATTTATGTTCATCATTTCATTGTGTATATAATTATATTATCTACTATTACTATCTTTACAAAAACCCACACGTATAAGTTACGTCATATCACGTTATCCAATTTTGACATTTAATAAGCTTGTTATACACATGTTAACGATTTCTATTTTTTAATATTTTTTTTTGTCTATTTTTAATGGTCGGTACTATGTTTTTATTACTAAACCGAAAATGATTTTCATTTAAGGGGATCAAAAGAACCTGTGTAAAAAATTTTGTCCCATTTTTGATCAAGCAAAGCACAAGTCTCAGCAACCGAACCCTCAACAACCCTAATGCAAGAGCTGTCAACATAGCATTGTAAGAGCTTCGCGAGCAAGGAAGATGTGGCTGGAGCAACTTCCGATGGTTTCAGGACCACGGCGTTGCCGGCGGCGATTGCTCCGATGACGGGATCAAGAGATAACACTAACAATCAACACGAAAATTTTGCAATGAGTTACATATTCATATTGGTTAGTCAATATATATATACAAATGGTAAAAATGATTATGAACTTACGAAATGGGTAGTTCCATGTAGAGATTACGAGTACAAGTCCTAAAGGCTCGGAGACGATGGAGGCTGATGAGGGAAATGTTATCAGTGATGTGTTGACCTGAAAAAGTCAACCGATGAAAATAAAATACTAAAAATGAGTTATTGAATGTCAAAATTAGTATGAAAATGTCATATTTAACATTTAGTGTTCATATATATGCTAGTCGTTTTAAATTAAATGGGTTATAGCTGACCTTTTTTCAATCCTAAAAGCATTTAGCTAATAAAAATTTTGTGTTACCGAACGCGTTCTGAAAACGATTAGAGAAAAAATTATATATTTTATGTATAAAATGCTTTATTACTGTAAAATGATTTCAAAACATTTTTTAGTATATTAAATTAGTGGTTTGACGAACGCACGGAATTTATTTCTAAAAATATACTTTTTTAAAAAAATTTATTATTTATTAATATTTTTATTTTTAAAATATTAATTTTGTTAAATAATTGGTATCTATCGTGCTCAAATTAATATATCTATTATTTATTAAATAATTGTATGATACAGTTTTTTTTTTGTGAAATAAAAAGTAAACAAAACAGGGACCAAATAAATGTGTTTATGAACATAAAAAATAAACTATAAAAATATGGTTTGGTTTTGTGCTTAGAGTTAGAAGAAGAAAAAAACAAATTATACATAATTACTTTAAATTATTATAGATTATTTACTAAATAATTATGTTATTTTTGTGTGTGTGTGAAATCATTAGTATATAAATATTATAAATATTTTTTATTATTAACATTTATTACTTTAAAAATTTAAAAATGTGGTTTGTTAAGATAAATAAATATGTGAAAATTGATGGAATGTATGTAAGGGGGAAAAATCACTGTCAAAGAAATTAAAGGATATATTTAACACATATTTTCTATTATTTTTATTTTTTTTTAAATTTAGTTTACAAATAATCACCAAATTCACGGTAATAACCGCCCCTACATACAGCCCACATAGAACAGCATATTGATCACCTTTTTTGGCTTCATCCAGCATTTCAGCTTCCGTATGGCTAACTCACATGAAGTCTTCAAGGTAGAAATCTATAACACAAAAAAGAAAATTATAAACAATTTTGATGTAAAAATATGCAACGACGTCGTTTCAGAACTACCCTCATGTATCATACTATCATGTATGTGTATGTCCTTCCTAAATAGGGTTGTAGTATGAGACAAGCTACTCGGACTCGACTCGTTAAAAGTTTGGCTCGAGCTCGTTCATTTTCTAAACGAGTCAACCTTGAACATATTTTAAAGCTCGTATAAATTTTAGGCTCGGCTCGTTTATAAACGAGCCAAGCTTGAGCATGATAAAGCTCGGCTCGTTTGGGTAAAGCTCGGCTCGTTCAGCTAAAATAACACTATAGGAGCATTATTTTAGCCAAGCTACTCGGGCTTGGCTCGTCAAAAGTTCGGCTCGAGCTCGTTCATTTTCTAAACGAGCCAAGCTTGAGCACATTTTAAATCTCGTATAAATTTTAGGCTCGGCTCGTTCAACTAAAATAACACTATAGGAGCATTATTTTAGCCGAGCTACTCGGGCTCGGACTTGACTCGTCAAAAGCTCGGCTCGAGCTCGTTCATTTTCTAAACGAGCCAAACTTGAGCACATTTTAATGCTCGTATAAATTTTGGGCTCGACTCGTTTATAAACGAGTCAAGCTTGAACATGCCGATGCTCGGCTCATTCGGCTCGTATTACACCCCTATTTCTAAATAAACGGGGATTCTAGAATCACATCAAACGTTTTCAACGACGTCGTTTCGAAACTAAAATTGCTCATGTATGTCGTTTTCTAAACAAACAGGCATTCTGAGAATCAAAAAAGAAAAAGTTTATATGTGAGCATGAACCTCGGTGATAAAGGTTTCAAACCGGGGCTTAGAAAGATCAATTTGGAGAGCTTGAACGACGTCGTTTTCCCTCTCGTTGATCATCTTCAAGATTCCCTTCAGCTGATCTATCCTCCATTGATAACTCCTCGTCTTGCCGGAATCGAACTCATCTCGAAGCTCTTTGACCAGAAAATCCGCATCTAAAGCTGCATTCTTTCCCTGATCTACCATTTCTGTGAATCGTAAAGCTTTGAGTGAAGTGAGATGAAGAGCGATTCGTGGAGGATAATTATATAGAGAAAGAGATCGTATACGAATTCGATGATAATTGGTAATTGTAGCTGCTAGCCTGCTAGTGGTCCTGTAGTGATCGTTTCCTACTTTTCCGCCATGAAAGCTGCTTCCGTATCTTCCCCGGAATAACGTGGGGTATTAAATGCGTGAAACTCAGAACAAACCTAATTCAATGTGTTTGCTTCATCTAGTGAAATCCTGATTAGTAAACCTCTAAATGACTATGTTGTCGTACGGGATGAGTTATCATGAGTATTGGCATTGATTGGTGTATTCCATCCTAGAATCAAAATCAAGAGGATAATCCACATAAAAAAAAAAAGTTATTATCTTTGGCGTAAGTGCTACAAATTTAGTTGACGTTTGTCCAAAGCTAGGATCCATGGATCGAATCGAGGTTAACCGAAATAATACATGTTAAAGTCCGACAATACGAAATGTAGAGCGGGTCGTGGGTATACGAGTGTATATGCGTGTTTATAAGGTCCTAACATATTAGTACAACAAGGTTTCTTTCTTAAACTAATTGGTAATAGGAAGGGTAACAGGTCGATCTAATATACTAGGCTTGAAATGATGTGCTTATATAACTTAATTGTTAGGCTAATTCATATTTTCAAATATAAACATTTGATAATGGATAACTCTGAAAGGTGGAAGAACATTCCGGAAGAAGACGGAATATTTCGGAAGATTGAGGAACATTCCGGAATATGGTGGAACCTTCTAGAATGAAGTGGAATACTCCGGATGGTGACGGAACTTTCCGGAAGGAGGCGGAAGATGATGGAGACATCTAGAACTCGACGGAACCATAAAGACTATATTAGAAATCTAGGGAGAGTTTTAGAGTTGTACAGGATTGTGTGAGAAGGGTCCGGAATTATCTAGGAGAATCGAGTTCCGGAACCTTCCCGTAGAGGAGATGGCCATGACTATAAATAAGGGAGGTCACCACACATTTGTGTAACTCCATCTAGAAGAGAGTAATAAAAGGCTTCTAAAGAGAGCTTGTACGTGAGGTTGGTGTACGAGTGTGAGTGCGCAACAAAAAACCCGCTTATATACTCGGAGTGAGTCGGGAACGCGGAGTTTTTCCCCAACACTTATTATCTCTAACATTCGGCTTTTAAAAAATTAAACGAGTTTGAAACTAACTTGAGTAGCCTGGATGATATAATATCCGGGGTCGGGCCGGTTTCGGGTCGGGTCATACCTAAAAACTCTACCCGGAAGGTGCGGGCCGAACGCTTGTCAGGGCCACAAACGTTACCCATGTCCTCCATGTAAAAAAAACGGGCGGCTACCGGGCCGGGTCGGATGTCCCGTGTAGAATTACTTGTGCGCCTTCTTTCAAGGAATTTATCGTTCAAAAAAAGTAATATAATAAATTTAATACACACTTTCAATTCAATTATACTTGTATAGTGCACTACCAACAAGTTCAATAACAATCAACACACAAAACTGAACAAGTCCAAATAACTAAAAAATAATAAGTACCATCACAATTAAGTTAGTCCTACAATCTTGTGTTACAAACTAATATAACTCGTCAAAATACTCCAAACAAACTAAATGAACAATCATAATATATAACACTCAAAACATTATAAATTATATACACATATATATAAAAATATTATATGTAAAAAAATGTATACAGTTCGGACCGGGTTAGCCCGCAGGCCAAAATGTTTACCCGTACCCGTTCCATTAAAATGCGGGTCGGGCCATGCCAGACCCAAACGGGCCAAACATGTTGCCCATACCGATGTTTTTTCCCGGACGGGCTGGACGGGCCGGCCCAAATTTGTACAGGCCTAAGTTCCACGGTGTTATTCTATCCAAACGAACTAAGCCCGAAAATTTATTTTATCACGACTTTAAAATTTGTCCATATTTAACTTTTTTGAAAAATGAACAAATTCGAGCCAAGTTTTTTACGAGTTGATTTCGAAGGTTGAATAGCTACTCTCATACAACAGTCATATAAATGAAATCATGACTCAAAAATGTTTTTTTTTACCTGAACTTTTACCATATATAGCCAAGATTTAACACACTAATGAATGAATACTATATATATCTTGTGTAGTTGTGTGTTGGACAGTTGTTTTGGTCGAAACATTCATATCACATTACCTTTTTTTTGGGTAAAGATTAATATCACATTATCACGTTCTATATATATCGAGGGCTCGAGACAAGCTGATAACTAGTGTATTACCCGCACTTTGTGCGAGTTCAGTTTTAATAAATATTTAATACTTAAAAATTTATATTTATATTTTTGTAAAATAAAAATCCGAAAAATGAAATTATAATCAAATATTATAATTTTTAATTCTCTTTTAAGTATTAATCTCTTCTAATTAATTATATTTCTAAATTGATTTGTTAATATATGTTTGTTGGTTAAAAAAATTCGTAAAAGTTTAAAAACTATTTTTATAAAAATATTTATTTAAATATTTTTACAGAATTTAAAAATCAATTTTCAATTTATATTAACATTTAAAAATCACTTTTTAAAATAATTTTTTAGGTTTCGAGAAATCAGGCGTTGACACTTGACAATAGAGGCTCCTGGTCTAATAGATATAAGATAAGATATTTTATAAAATTAAAATTTAATTGTTTTACTGACATTTACTATAACAAAATTCAAAGATATTTTAAATATATTTTAACTTTAATTAACGACTTTACTAAAATATTTTTTTATAGATTTCAAATTATAAAAATCACTTTTTTAAAAAAATTTGGGGCTGAGAGAACCGTGGCTTGACACGTAGCAATAGAGGCTCCTGCTTTAATATATATAAGATAAGATGATTAGTTACAATCGAACTCTCATTTAATGCCATGTTCATTATAGAGATCTATAGGTGAGTGAAAATTGGAATTTCGTACATCATAAATTTGAAGTGATGATTAAACTATTTTATTGCTAACCATTTAACCACCACATTACCCTGTCTTCGCACTTCATTCCATCAATGGTATCATCTTAATCTTCCAAATTGCTTTTCTATCACTCGCCTCGGATGTGCTTTCTCCACCTTTCATGGTTTCATAGTATACACGTCGACACTACGATAGTGTGTGAATCTAATATATAAGATCTAGGTTACTCTTCTTATTGTCAATTGGTTTTAGTATGTGTGATTTACTATATGTGTGCCTCCCGTATCATTTGATCTCGGGGCGGATATGAAAAAAGTTAACATGTGTGTGAACCTAACATATATGTTGATTGGAAAATAAAGATATTGTTGGTGTTGTAGAACAATATCAATCCGTCTTCCATCTCCCAGTCAATCAAATGAATTTGTAGTATCTCCTCGGTATTACAAGGCAACATAATGGTTCAGATGAGTTCCTCCCTCCACATACCCCTCTCCAATCGATAAGATTAGAAACTCTCAAGCTTAATTCCGCACCATTTGGTTGGAGTATCGGAAAAACCTGACAATTTTAGGAATCCATCGATCCTCTCATATTCGAATGTTAGTCTCATTGCCAACTGACTAGCACATGTCTGACTCCAACAAATAATATTTTCTTCCCATGATATCCATTGGACATTCCTGTTTCCTTTCATACTTCCCCACCAAAATTTACTCATCATTTGCTCAACATCCGAACAAACAACATTTGACATTTCAAAACAAGACATCATGTACGTCGTAATAGCTTGGGTTGACTAGTCCGTCTTTTATACATTTGTTTTTTTTGTTCTTTCCCAATGTTGTTGTCATTGTGCCATTATTGTTGGTATATTCGTGAGTTTGCCGATTTTCAGCAACTCAAAACACCCAATATATTTGCCGATTTTCGGTACATATTTTGTCCTTTGATTTTTTGGTTAATTTACCCTAAAAATATACCCAAAAATATAGTTTTATCACACACCAATTATATTTTTGTTATTAGATTTACATGTTTTATAAAACTATAAAAAAAATTAAAAAAAAACTTGGTTTATAAAAAACACTCATCATACCGAACATGCCTTTAATGTCGTGTTACATTATCAAATTTGACAACTTAGTTAGATATTTTTACATATTTTCTGTATTTAATCATTTGTAAACTAGGACATCCGAATTTTTTTACTTTCCTCCAATCAATAATCTAATTAATATAATTAGGTATACCATATATATTGTATTTGACATTTCTTTTTCAAAAATTAGGTCCAAATGCAGCCCTCGAGCCAGGCTAGAATACCATATATCATTTTCAATATCAAATTCATAACTAACTATCACTATAATTGACTTTTCAAAAACATTAAATAAATGAATGGAAAATTGTTAGAACGTACCGACAAAAGTTAACGTGGTCAAAATTTAGTGGGCAATTTTGGTAACTAGGTTTTTTTGAAAAACTATAGTAGTAACTAGGCGTTTTAATGTTTCAATTAAATAAATATACCCCAACCTTTTGTATTTATTTTCAAACTTTACACACTCTTATCTACAAGGAGTACATTTACTAAACACAAAACTAGAAAAAACCTAGTAAACCAAATTGTATCAAATTTAGTTCGATTTAAATTGGAGTTGTATCTAAAATTCTGTTGGGTTTATTTTAGATTATTTTAAATGAGGTTATTAAATTAGAGTTTTTTTTACCTAAATGCATAAAATAACCCATTTAAAAGAACTCAACTAAACAATATATATATCAAATTATATATAAAAAAATTTTCAAATAACTAAAATTTTAAATCTTAAACCAAATAACCTCAATCTTATTTAAATCAGTTAAAATCCCATCTCCAACTAAAGATGGGATTTTTTTTTTTCAAATGCATATCCGGATCATACCTACCCAATCGATTTAAACCGAAGAAAAATTAAATAAGAATAAACGTAAACCTAACTTATTTGGATGGACTAGCTGACAATCAGCCCTAAAATTAACCTGCAAATTTCTCTTTTTGATTAATATATGATTAGGTTTTAAACAAAATAGTAATACAAATTTCTTTTTTGATTGGGCCCAAAAATAATCGATAAAATTTCCTGTTTGATCTAAGCATGTCCACAGGTCACGGGTACGGATAAGAGTCGAGGTGATCCTTACCCGTGACCCGGCGGGTCGACCCGCCAAACCTCAATTTTGGAGAGAAAAAAATGTAACCATATGTCTAAAAGGGTCGACCCGGCGGGTCATTTTTTTTTAAAAAAAAGGTTTTCAAATAAAAGGGCCGACCCGCCGGGTCTGACCCGTGACCCGGCGGGTCGGCCATTTATACGGGTCCGGGTCACCCTTCCCGGACCCTTGACCCGGCGAGTCGGACCCGTCGACCCGGCAGGTCCGACCCGTGGACATGCTTGGTTTGATCGGGTCCAAAAGTAATCGGCCAAATTGCCCACTCAAGCTTGAAAAGAGCGGATTCTTTCAAGCAATACAAAAACTTATTGAAATCTATCGAAGAATATATATTCTATTTATATAAATTATATTTATATATTTTAGTTTAAATTTGATTTGATCTGATAATTTTTATTAGTTTTTTTTAAAAAAATTTGTAATTATATATATATATATATATATATATATATATATATATATATATATATATATATATATATATATAAATATAAATATAAGATCATTATATTATCAATAAACGTGTGGTTCAATCTCCATCTTTTGTGTGGTCTTCTCCACCAAAATCTATCATGGTATCAGAATTGTTCGATCTCTCGTATCCTGACTTATCGGGTTTGTCAAACACTGAACGCAGGCATGAACAATAGTAGTTCGTCCGATTGGGCTAGCTGGCCTTAAGGCACGCCGTCAACCGATCGGCGTCTAAATCTACCATTGTCACCGATTTACTGGTGATCATATCAATCTATTGATGTCGTCGATCTACTGGTGGTGTCACCGCTCAACTGGTGTACTTGTTGATCCAGTCTTCAGCATTATCCGACTACCTACGCTTTGAATGCGGGTGTGTATTGAAGGATATTATATATTCTATTTAGATAAATTATATTTATATATTAAGTTAGTTTGAATTTGATTTGATCCTGATAATCTTCATTAATTTTCTTTAATTCTCTTGTAACCCTATATATAAAGGATCATTATATTATCAATAAACGTGTGGTCCTATCTCCACCTTTTGTGTGGTTTTTTCACAAAAATCTATCAAAATTCAAAAATAAAAGATTAGTTTTTATTCTATTTATAAAATGATTATTGTACGTGGAAATGTTTTTTGATTCCAAAATCCATGATAAATCCAAGAATTTACGAAGGAGAAATAACAAAACCACTCATTTCCTAAAACCGCTTAGTAATTCCAAAAATGATATTAATTCTTTGACATTTAAAAATCGTAGAATATATAATCGTTTAGTGATTCCGACAACGATTATGAAAAATGAAATCATATCGAAACACAACATTATATTTTTTCTGTGAAGCATGTTCTCTTGTTCTCTTGCCAACTAACCCAACCCCACATCGCCATGTGGCCCCATAAATTTCAAAAATCGGCGTACAAAGCGCGTTTAGATGCGTGGAGATACCAAACCTCCTTCCCACCCAAAATAAGTTGATTATTTGCAAGGTATATCTAGGGTTGAGCATCGTTTCAAAACCGCAAACCGAATCGACCTAACCGCAAACCGCAATCCCAGTAAACGTGAACCGCAAATGAGCCGCATTTTGTGGCTTGGTTGCGGTTTTGCGCTTTTTTTTTTTGCGGTTTTGCTGCACTTTTGCGGTTTCGCGGTTTTTTTCGGTTTGCGCTGTTTTTTTTTTTTGCAGTTTGCGGTTTTTTCCGGTTTAAACCGCACGGTTTGCGGTTCGGTTGATGAATCAAACCGCAAACCACAAAACAAAAACTTGTGAACCGCAAACCGAACCGATTAATTGCGGTTCAGTTATTGAGATATACTAGTATTTAATGGTTAGTGCTTTCTAGGGTTTTTAGAAGTGTTTGTATTTAAAAACAATAATTTCTGTCTTCTTGACTTAAATTAGTGTTCAAGGATAAAAATGTGTTTTGGCTTCCAATAAGGAAAAAGGGTAAGTGACACTTTTTTTTGGTACCAAAAACACTACTATTTTACCTGCAAATCATAAATTTTATCAGCGTACAAAACACACACTAAAACACTGAACACTTGTATTTTTAACCATACCAAATACGGGTAAATTTCAAACACAACAAAAACCCATAAAAAAGGAGCGTTTTTGGCTTGGCAAACACAACCTAAACTGAAATTCCGGTACCACTTGTAAATGGAAATGGGCCTGTAGTTGGGCTTCATTCTAGAAATTGGGCCTTGGTTTGGGCCTAAGTTTGGGCCTCAGTATGGGCCTGATCGGCATTCCTCTTCTTGCCCCACTCATGAACCCTGATATGGAGCTCAGCAGCGGCCCTCAAAAAATGAACGGCCTGGATGGGAGTCAAAACATGTATGATCAAAATTCTCAGTGTTTTCAGTCGTAGATCATCCGCTCTCTGGAGAGTTCCCCTTAATCGTCCCTCCTTCACCGCCATTAACGAGTCAAGCCGATCCTCCAACGATTCACGGTGAAACGACTCACCGATCCTCATAAACTCAGTCACGTCATGCGAAAGCTGCACCATAGAAGAATCCGCCATCGTCTCCTGAACAGCAGCCATAGCTTCAGCAATCAATTTCTCCTCCTCCACAGTCTCCTTCTGCAACGAGTCGACCCGTTCGAGTTGACTCGGAGACAGATCTCCGAGATCACCAGTGCTAACTCCACGAGTCAACTCGCCAAGTCCTGATTCGAACTGAACTCCAGCTTTGGAATAGAGCAAGTGGAAGGCGGAGCTAGGTCGCCATCCGCCAATCCAAAGGAAGGCAGACTCGAGCGGCGATCGCCACGGAGGAGAGAGAATTGCGAGGACATCGCGCTGTGCCGATCGGGATTTGGCGGTGTAGTAGCTTTCGTAGTGACGGAGGACTCTGGCGATTAGTGATCGAAGATTGGATTCGGAATCGGTGATGGCAGAAGTGAGTTCATGAAGGAGCTGACTCTGTTCGGCAAGCCAGAGATCGAAGAATTTGCTGAACGATTCGAAGATCGAGGAAGAGGTACCGGATTGAGAGGCCGTGAATTGGGAGCTTGATGGCGGGATTGACATCTTTGTTTGGTTTTTTTGATTCTCCATAGAAATGGGCATTGATTTATAGGTAGAAGAGGAGCTTAGGGGTTAAGAAAACATTTGCATGGGATTTTGAGAAGGATGACTAAGGTCCAAGGACGTAAGGATCAGTTTGTTTCTGTTAATTTCCAAAAAAAGATATTTTTTCCCAAGAAGGGAATATACTTCGCCTACGACATACCAAAGAAGGAAAGACTTAAACAAGTGAATCAGTTTGGGTTCATGCTATTAGTACACCCATGCTATATATACCACATCTACGCTACAGGTGTAGTAAGTTTTTCTTCATTTTTCGGAGCAAATATATGTTATGGACTACTACGCGTACACCATACGTATGCGTAGTTGTACTACGACTACGCATGATGTACGCGTAGTTGGACTACGCATCCGCCATGCATAGTTATAACCATTTTCTTTTATTTTTTTAATGAAATGAGTTTATTATTACGGCTAACGCATTACGTACGCGTAGTCAGTATATGAATAGCATGTTTTAGTGGTACGGATACCAATCTTGCTGAGCGGTCGGTGAGCGCCAGTGGACTTGGGAAACCTTGGGTATATGGGCGGCTGACTGGCAGAGGAACAAATGCTAAATTATTAGCGCTGAGACTGTGAGACCAAGCCTCCGTTAGGTAAGCGCGTGTTCATCAGACGATATTTTTTTAAAATAATTATTAATAGTTTAATATTTGTTTCTTTAAATAATTTTGAATGGATAATAGATTGTGGATAGAGTTTTAAAAGACGTTTAGATTATGAATTTTTTTTAAAATAAAAGTAGATTTGTAAATATATGAAATTTTAGGTTGTAATATACTTACTACTCTATTAGTGACATAAGCATTGTCAAAGTCCGATATAGACAGAACGGTAGAGCGAAGTCGGGTGCATACGAGCGTACAAGCGCATTAGGTTCAAGCCCAATATATAAATTAGATGAGATTTCACCCTAAAATTAATTGACAATGGAAGAGTTCACTGATCTTATATACTTAAGCTCGGGGTGTCCATAACTTTTGATATAAGAACTTATTATCTCCAACCCCTGGAAGTGCAATTAGGGTATAGAAGAGTTTACACTTGCCCACGTGTTAGGATCGCTGGCGGAATTGAAACTGACCGTTCTGATATCATGTAAAAGTCCAATATAGACGGGTTGGTTGTGTGCATACGAGCGCACAAGCGCATTTAGACTCAAACACAGCGCATAAACCTAATAAAATTTTATTCTAAAATCAATCGATAATTAAGAGTAGCTCAGAATATCTAAAAATTTTTATGTTAAAATTTATCGTCTCTACAAGTATAAAAGAAAACACAAAGTGTAATGTGTAATTACCAAGAATCGGAGGTACATGGAATTGATTTCCTAGCTTTGAAGGAAAAAATCATTGACAATAAAAACATATATTTGTCGCAGAGCTAGCAAGGAAAAGCCGCCATATACTCCACTCCACTTATGCTTGACTTGACTTGTAAAATAATGTTGGAGACGTGGTCGGCGACGTCACAGCTAGTAAGGCGGTAAGGGTTACTGTCGTCAAAAAAGGAAGGGACGCGTATGCCGAGCGTCTGTGCCGTGTTCGTCCTATATCGCAGTGCTGCTTCAAGCTAGTCGGTTAATATAAATATATATAGGTGTGTGTTAAATTTTATGTGTACGTGCATCGCCGCTTGAAAGCCCATAAAAATACCAATATTGCCACGGCCCACTTAAAACCCCATTAAATAATATAGTAGCCCATAAAGATAACCGAAGGATCCAAAATCCAAATTATATGACTTACATTTCTGGGTAGGACTGTTATCGGTTAAAGACTGGGCAGGACCGACCTGAACCGGGTCAATTTTTTCCTGGAATTTTATCAATTGCTCAAGTTCAATCCGACCATAGTCGGTTGAGGGTCAGATTTTGATTTTTTCTTTTTAATACTAAATGATCTATTTAGACGGAATCTAAACAACTGGTTCATATCCTTATAAAATCGTTTTTCTTGGTCCTTGTTCAAGACATCGGTTCGATCGGGTCCAACCAATTAATGGTCTAAAAACACATTTTTAAAAATTCATAAATAGTTTTATTTTCTAAACTTCGTTTTATCGCTCACAAAAAACTGAAGTTCATTAAATTTATACACTCTACCGGTCACTGTATATATAGTTGGGTTTAAAAGAAAAGGTTATTAGGGTCAAAAGTATAACGTGTTCATAGTTATTGATTCAATAAGTAACAATTGCTAAATTATAACATATATTTCAATTAAAAATTGTTCAGCTATATTTGTAATCGTTTAAATATGTCAATTGTTCGACTATATTTGTAATTGTTTAATTATATGATCAATTGTTTAACTATATTCAAATTTGCTCAACTATATGATCAATTATTCAACTACATTCAAAATTGTTCATCTATATATAATTAATTGTTCAAAATTTAGTTTATATGTTCAATTATTTTACAAAAATTTTGTTTAAATACGTGATAAATGTTATGTAATTTTATATTTAATTTTTTTTTTTAACTTCTCCTCACTTTGATCCTTTGATTTTCATATATATATATATATATATATATATATATATATATATATATATATATATATATATATATATATATATATATAAGTGATATTTAAAGGCAAGTCCAAGGGGTTGTCGATAAAATGATGAGTATGAAAGGTCAGTAGATATATGTCCCTTTCGTGGGCAAAATCACTGTGTCAAGTTGTCAATTACATGAAGTAATCTATTTCTGTCATCATATTTACGTGCACCCATATCAAAATTACCTTTTATAGTTAGTTGATTCATTGAATGATGTGCCTACTAGTACTACTAAATAGTAATGTATAATTTAGGTAAACAAATACTGAATTAAGTTAGATTATGATAAATTATTGTAGGATAAAAAATGTATATTAATTTTGTTGTGATCATATAGATATAAATACATAATTATAAGAGAATAATCAAACAAATAATAAATATCTTTACAATAAAATTAAATCTAAATTATCCTGAAACACAATTATAGATCAATATTCTCACAATTAATGTTATGTAAATTAATCTATTATACTTACTAAAACAGAGCACAAGTTGATGACGTGGCGCACTGTGGACGCAGAATTTTTAAAATTGAGCTCCCACAATTAAAGCCAATAAATTTTTATTTTTTACACTATTTTTAAACCATAAAATCTTTTATTATTAAAATAATAATTTTATCGAAACCAAATCTATTATACTTACTGAAACAGAGCACAAGTTGATGACGTGGCGCGCTGTGGACGCAGGATTTTTAAATATTGAGCTCCCACAATTAAAGCCAATAAATCTTTATTTTTTACACTATTTTTAAACCATAAAATCTTTTATTATTAAAATAATAAAACAAAAGCACGTAAAAAACCTATTACATAATCGGAGAAAAAGAAAAATGTTGTTATATATAATATTATTATTCTATTAAGTATGTCCATAGTATAATCTCATTTAGTAAATTTATCCTTAATAAAGTAATATTGGTAAGTCGATTAGATTAAAGAAGTGTACAAAACAAAAACACGTAAAAAACTTATTTCACAATATTCTTTCTTATTTTTTTCAAAACCCGCACAAGGTGCGGGTATTATACTAGTTCTATGTAAGATGAACGGGCATTTGATTACTACACAGTCTACATTGGCTTTCTAGCTATTTAAATAGCCGGAACACTTTTTTATTAAAAATAGTTATTGGTTTGTTTTCTAAATTTTGTTTAAAAATATTTATAATATAACTATTATATTTTATATGTCTATTTATGTAAGTATTGATAAATTCTTAGTTTTTTTTTATAAAAAGGTAACGAGTTTCGGTATGTTAGAAACATAGCAAGTGATAGGGTTGTTTACAATGTTGAATCAACCGAGCTTTGTTGTACTTATATTTGACATGATTTATAATCGAGCGGAATCTAAATTTCAATTATGTTAAAAAAGTATTTGTATTTCACTTGCATCACAAAATGTACCGTTCGAGTTTTATAAGGTCATATACCTATTCGGTTGAAATCTAACTCAGTTTAGTCATATTCATCTCGTTTATAATCGAATTGAACCTTAATTTTAGCATGTCCACGGGTCACGGGTTACCCGTGACCCGGCAGGTACGGGTCAGGGTCGAGGCGATCCTTACCCGTGACCCGGCGGGTCGACCCGCCAAAGCTAAATTTTGAAAAAGGAAAAAGAAATCGAACCCAATGCCTAAAATAGCCGTTGGCGGGTCATTCATTTTCCTTATTTTTTTTTAAAAAAAATCGGGGTTTAAAATAAAAGGGTCAACCCACCGGCCGTCGGGTTTAACCTGTGACCCGACGGGTCGCCAACCCGACAAGTTGGCCTTTTACACGGATCACCCTTCCCGAACCCGTCGACACGACGGGTCCGACCCGCGCACATACTTGCCTTATTTTATCGAACTCAAACCTTGTTACTTCACCAAAAAAAAAATAAAAATAAAAAACAATTTCTAGTTATTAATACGGTGGGGCCAAGATAGTCATTTCCATTCTCAAGTCTCAAGTTCTCAACCTCTACCTACACTTCTGCCGCTTCCTCCATCTTCTCGAGCCTTTCATATTTGCTTCCCTTTTACCACTTACTCAGCTCTCCAGCTCCGACTACCCAAGTCATTTTCATCAATTTTAATGCATTTATCAGATTCACAACCCATTGTCCCCTCTCGCCCAATTTATATAATTGGGCAATTTGTGAAGAAGCGAAATGGAAATTCTTATCTCCAGCACAAAAGCACAGCGAGGTAAAAAGAGTCCGATTCAATTATGGGGATGTTTGGAAAAGAGAGAAGAATGGTTTACAAGCCTGTTGATGAAGTTGACATTGGGCCTTTTAGTGATCAGCTATACATCAGTCCTCTTGTTAAAGGTTTCCACTTTCCATTCAATGCATTCCCTGAATTTGCTGTTTGGTTTCAATCAAATTGGGGTTTTAACGCAAAACCCTGATCTTATTTTTGCAATTTTGTCGTTCGTGTTTGAATTTATGATAGATTGCAGTATCATGAATCCATGATCCTGTGGGTTTTGACGAAGTGGGCTATGAGTTTCTTTTAACCGTTGTTTGAATGCATACTACAAGTTTTACAAAGCTAGTATTATGAGCTATATTGCTTAATTTGCATCTCTTACATAATGTAGCAGCGGAAAAATTGCCTATTGGAGTACATACTGCATTTTGAAACTCAATTCTGCATTTTAGGGCCTATATCGTATGGATATCAGGATATCAAGTATGAATATGAGTATATACAGTGTTTGGTATACATCCTCACATATCATCATATGATATCTATTATGTGGTATAAGCTGACATCAACCGGTGTTAGATATCAATGATATCTTGTTATCATAATTACACACGATATGATATACTCCAAAAAAATTGTGGTTGTACCCATATCTGATATTGATATCTAGATATGACCCATGCCCATAGTACCATACTTCATATCCAATTTTGATACTGATACTAATTGATAATTGCTTTATAAAACATGACATGATATGACGTATGATCATTTTATCTTCATTCTTTGACAGCACTGGTGTTGTAAATTGTAACTTTTTTGTTGGCACATTAGTTCGTTTAACTGTTGGATATGAGAACCTTGTCATCTCATTTAACCTTCTGATGAGTTGATTGCTGTGAGAATTTCACTTCTGCTATGTGATTTATTATTCAAGTGGTTAGAAGGTTTCATTGGATTTCAGTCAAGAGAAGTCAGCGTTCGTTGAAAAATAGAAATTTGTTGATTAGTATGTATGAATTCCTTCCACTGATAAAAATGTCTGTTGTTCTTATGCCTTAGCTCCTCGGATGACTGGATTCATAGTCAAACTTTTCGCATGGATGCTGGAATGCAGGATTATTGGCACCATTCTTCTGTACATACTAAAGAAGAATAACTTGATCTTCAAGGTAGATGTTTACTTATAACTTAGCTTTTTGGTGCGTTTGTGATGTGTTTGAGGCTGGAATGACATACAAAAAACATGTCACAACTCACAAGTCCTTGATTTCTCTCAATACCGTGCTGAAGTAAGCTTTTCCGCAGCTTGTTTCAGATGCAGAGATACAAGAGGCACCTGCATATTCTCCATCAAATCCTTTCATAGGTTTGTCTCGTTTTCCGTCTATAACATTTTTCTGTTATTTGTTATACATTACTGCAAATTTCCCCCCTTATTTCTGAAAAAGTTGTATGATGTGAAATTGCCCACATGTTCTAACAATATAAGCCCTGTGATTTTTTTCTATTGCTTTGAACAATTGATTTCCAGCCTTGAAGTCACAGTGATTGAAATAAAAATTGTAACCTTTACAGAACTTGAAGAGCAAGAAGTAAAATGTCTTAGATCCAATCTCATGCCATATGAACGGCTTCATGAGGCTCTCAATTGTTTGCCTTCTGCGTCTGATAAAATTTTGAATGACACAACGCCATCTTTCAAGCGTTGGAGTATATTGGATTACTCACAAGCATATACATCTGGAAGCCTAACTCCTTTAAAGGTACATCATTGTCCTACCTTGTTATATTTTTGTTCAATTAATTATAATATGCGATGTTGTATGTTTATGACAATGCGTGTTATTTGAGTAGTCCAATGAATCTTTCAGTAGAAATTATTTGAATTTTCTTGCAGGTTGCGGAGCGTTTTATTGCAGCTGTTTCTACATCTTCTGATTCTGAATCCAACATGTCATTCTTCATCAATTGCAACAAGGATGACATTCTGCAGCAAGCCACCGAGTCTACACTTCGGTACGAACGAGGTAGGTTATGTATCAAAGGAAATCTTGAATTTACCGCAACCTTTTTGCTCACATATGCGATAATTTTCATCCATTTTCTATCAACAATATTCTCCTTCAATATTGTTCCATCACAGGAGAGCCGATCTCAGTTCTAGACGGAGTCCCTGTGGCGATTAAAGATGAAATAGACTGTACACCATATCCAACCACCGGTAATACATCTATCGTGCGGTTTCATCTCCTAAAATTCTGTGATGGGATCTTACCCGAAAAATTGTTTCTCCTTTCATTTCAGCTTCTTCATTCAGTTCCTTCTTGTTAAGAATTTTCCCGTGTTCTGATTTCTTATCTTTTAGGTGGTACAAAATGGCTGCATAAATTTAGGTCCTGCTCCAATGATGCATGCTGTGTTAAACGTCTTAGAATGTGTGGGGCTTTATTAGTTGGAAAGACCAACATGCACGAGCTTGGTTCCGGGACTAGTGGCATAAATCCTCACTATGGGTATTTTTCCTTCCAACGGTCTTTTTTCTGGCAAGCTTATTGGTCTATATTCTTGTTGTATCTTACCCTTCGCCCTGCAGTAAATACTGTATTGATTTGGTCAAAGATAGAACCATCCTCTTGAATTGTATGTGAATTTTGTTCATTTCACACTGACATCAGGGCCACTAGAAATCCATATAATACAAGTAGGATCTCTGGAGGTTCATCTGGTGGATCTGCCACAGTTGTATGTGCAGGATTGTGCCCTGTTGCCCTTGGTGTTGACGGGGGAGGTAAGTCTTCTATTTCTCCAAAAACTAGACGTGAAATTGTGATCAAGGTGTTGATATTTGGTACATAGGCTTCAAGAATATAATTTGTCGGGTGATGTATGTTCATTTAGCTATTAATAAATAATAAATTACTGTATTTTGTCTATAAGCTATCCTAGCTACTTCATTATTTGGTTTTAGGTTATGCTATAAATTTAAGTTTTTACCCTATTAGACAGTTTTTACAGTCCTTGTTCGCTTCTTTTCTAAGCCTCCCAGCTTAACATTGTATTTTATCACCAATTTTTATCACAATGAAGAAGCCTTAACTCATATATACCATTTCTACCTAAAAGTTCTCTCTTCTTAACTAGACATATTTTACACTATTATAGTTTTGAAGTGAATCATTGTACTGTCAACTTAAGGAATATCTACTGTAATGCTTCATCAGGGTCTGTTCGAATGCCTGCAGCATTGTGTGGTGTGGTCGGTTTGAAGCCAACATTTAGCCGTGTGCCTCACTCTGGGTAAATCATATCCCATTTATAGTATTTCATTTAATTCACAATCTATGTCGTCGTACTCCTGTACTTTTGGCAATCATTTAGGTTTGTAATTGAAATGCTTGACTGAAAATTGAACATCTTATTACTGCCAGAGTTCTTCCTCTGAATTGGACGGTTGGATCAGTTGGAATTCTCGCTGGTTCCATTGAGGATGTGATATTAGTGTTAGTCTTTTTCCATCACCTATTCCTTTTGATGGTGATTTTTTTCTTTTTATAAAAATATATTATAACTTCTGTTTCCAGTTATGGAGTCATAAGTGGTGAAGACCCATCTGACCACCCCACAGCTATGGAGGTAAAGTGATTTGAAATTTCTATTCGAATCTATATATGTTACATATGCAGATTTTTATTCATGTAAAAGCACAGAAGATTAATGAAAGGAAAGTTATTATTTGTTGGAATTTGAAAAGGAAAGTGTTGATTGCTTGCTCTCAAACAAAAGGTTGAGTGTTGTTAAGTTTCTACTTTCGCTATACGTTTTTTGCAACATTTTCACATATGGTGTTAATTTTCCTTTCAACTCTTCATACAGTCTGTTAGGCAATATTTTCTATTCTGCTGACTTAAACTACTGCTAATTGTGCAGCCTAAACTAAATCTGCCACTGTTAAATCCAGCATCTTTCTACAATAAGATCAAGTTAGTAAAGTACGACGAGGTTTGTCAGTTTCGTTAAGCTGATTACAATAATGTATTTTTGAAACTATTATGTTGGTCAATCCTGTTATCCATTTGTTATTTTGCATAGTGGTTCAATGACTGCAATGAAGATGTCAGTTTATGCTGTTTCAATGCATTGGACAAACTTCGTCAGCATTACAAATGGGAGGTAATTTTAGTTTATAACAGCTCGTCAATTCGATTGATTATATGCAACATAAATTCGTCATTTAATATGCTCTTAGCCTTTTACCGAGTTCATTACAGTAAATTACAAGTACTTTATCGCTAACTTTGAACTGTCACATCTTGTAAGACTGTAGAGATGACAATACCGGAAATAGAAACTATGCGACTGGCACATTACATAACAATGGGATCTGAATGTACTACCTCCCTTGACCGTCTTCTAGACAAGCGGTATGCTAACACCATCTGTACTTATAATCACAGAATTACCTGATTTTTATTTTGTAATTTTGGTGTCATGCAAATTTATCGTTGCAGCAATGTTGCTCAACTTGGGGGTGATACTCGAGTGGCACTTTCTGTTTACGGCTCCTTTCATAGCAAAGACTATATTAAAGCCCAGAAAATCAGGTAAGTTGGAATAACTAAAAGCCTTTGACAAAATTAGGTACATCAGAAAATACTTTCTGATTTACTTACACAGTTTGCCATTATGTTCTTGTAGGAATCGAGAGATGCAATTTCACAGAAAGATATTTGCTCACGGTGACTTCATTGTCACACCAGCCGCCGGGTAAAAAAATTAGAGAAGATTGGTCTAATGAGGCCTTTTTTTGTATCGATGATACAAGTTAGCCCTTGTTAATTTAAAATTATTTTTTAATTCTAGAAACACTTGATTGAAGGGCTGAAAAGGGACCTAGTTTGTCTCTAATAAACAAAAAAACATGTTTGAGGATACGTTGAACAGAAAAGGCCTACTTAACCACTTTACCCAAAAAATTACCGTTATGTTTCAGAATTGTTTAACAACTTCAAAATTCATCTCTTTGCTACCTGTCAAAATTTTCTTTTTTATATATTTTGTTTCAGCGCAACTGCATACAAACTCAAGGATGACGCACTGGCGACTGGTGAACTTGACTACATTAATGCAGGTGACAGTTTATAGTTTATAGTTTATACCGCTCATGCTAATGAACTCATTTGACCCGTTATAACGAATTCATCTTGGAAATTACACATATGTGATGTATATATCCATATATTGAAATGCAATTCTCATATATATAGAGCCTTATTTTCAGCTGCACTTGTGAGATACATGATCCCGGGCAACTTCCTTGGTTTGCCAGCCATATCCATACCGGTAAGTAAGATTCTTTTGTATGTCTCACATCTTTCTTTATCTTCGTCCCACCTTTAAATCTTTCGCTTAATAACTACAGATTGGATACGACAAAGATGGACTGCCTATCGGCCTTCAGCTCATAGGCAAGCCATGGTCTGAAGCTGCATTGTTGCGCACAGCTTTCGCTGTGCAGGTAAGGATTGTCGACATTCAAAACTGCTGAATTTTATGGCAAACTAATTTTTGCTAATAATACCGTTTACCTTGTTTAGGCCTTGTTTGTTTCTGAGTACAAGAAGCCTCAAATTTTTTATGATCTGCTCGGTTAGGCTTCATGGCGATTTGATGCTGCTTGTTGAAATGTTTAGTGGTTTTGTGTCTCGGTTGCTTGTAGCTCTCGATTACGTGGCTAGGGCGAGTGCAGTGTATTGTGAGTGTAGTATTTCATACATTTGATAAATTGTTGTTAAATGTGCAATGTAGCAAGGAGATGTAACTGAACAAAAAAAATCACAATTGATAGGGTCAGGATGCAACAGCAAATAAATTATGTCAATTTGCAATGCAAAGAGTTGGCTCAAATAATGTTGTTGGCAGGTATGTCAACAAGCTTATTAATGTTATTATACATGTTAAGCAGGTATGTAACTGAAGAGTGAAGACCCGTGATCCAATTTGGAAAGATTGATGCAAAAAATATATAATTAAATTTAAATATAGTGAAAAGCCAAAAAGAAGGAATTATGAAAACATGATGTGATTTGGAAATTTATAATTTTTCTACATTTATTTTTGA
Source organism: Fagopyrum esculentum (assembly GCA_033239045.1). NCBI lineage: Eukaryota > Viridiplantae > Streptophyta > Magnoliopsida > Caryophyllales > Polygonaceae > Fagopyrum > Fagopyrum esculentum. The sequence continues at coordinate 135,842,786 of BSUD01000008.1, read as the reverse complement.
GTATCCATAAATTAACTTTAATAGTCACTTTTAACATTTTTAGAAATATATATTTTTTACATTTTTCAAAAAAATGAAAATTTTCTTGAGCATAATCCGAAATAAGCATGTCCACGGGTCGGACCCGCCGGGTCAAGGGTCCGGGAAGGGTGACCCGGACCCGTATAAATGGCCGACCCGCCGGGTCACGGGTGAGACCCGGCGGGTCGGCCCTTTTAATTTACAAACCATTTTTTTTTAAATAAATAAAAAAGAAGACCCGCCGGGTCAACCCTTTTAGGCATTGGGTTACTTTTTTTTTAATTTTTTTTTCAAAATTGAGGTTTGACGGGTCGACCCGTCGGGTCATTGACCCGCCGGGTCACGGGTCACCGTGACCCGTGGACATGCTTAATCTGAAAAATGTAAAGTATAGAACCTTATCCAAATTTGAAGATTCAATGATATTTTGAGAGAAAATTTTATAGCCTATTTTGTAATTATAATAAAAATATTATGTTGCAAGTTTCGATTTTAGTATAATGCGATATTTGGAGTACACTACGAATTTTACCCCATTAACATTTTGAGGAAAAGATATTAAGTTTTTGAAAATTATCAAAAACTGAAAAATTGAAAAAATGTAACGTATGATACTTATCCAAATTTCAAAGAATTACCTGAAACAAATGGAAAAACTAGACAAAAGAAGGTCCTACCGGGAGTCGAACCCAGGTCGCTGGATTCAAAGTCCAGAGTGCTAACCACTACACCATAGAACCTTGCTGTACATAAAGTTTCCAGTTTACTGTTAATCAACATATTTGTTATAATTACTTCCACTTATATGTATTTTACGACATATTTTTATCTTGTTTTACCAAAAAAACTAAAATATTTACATCTTATAAACTATTTACAGTGAGATATTAAACTATGTATAATTTGACTTTGTATAACTATATTGAAAGAAGTAAATGAATATATATATATATACTGTTATGGTTGTCACCATAATATTAGTGTCCGTTTGGTTGAAGTGGTGAAATAAAAACGGAATGGAATCGGATAAGGGTAAATAAAGGAAATGGGAATGATGAGATTACTTTTATGTGTTAAAAGACCTATAAACAAACATAATTTGTTATTGATTCGGAATCATTCCATTACCGAAAATGATTATTAGCGCTTCCAAACGAGCCCTTAGTTTATATATATATATAGAGAGAGATCCTGACTCATATGTAAAGCTCTTATCATGTGAACATGTAAACAAATTACAGAATTGTATACTATACTGCCGAATATATGTGACTATTCCGCCGAATATATACTATATCAGCCTAATATATACTGTTGAATATATGTGACTATACCACTGAATATTCCTTTCACTAATCACACGTTTTTATTTATAATAAATAGAGGGATAAAAGTATAAAACTTATCCCATTTTTCGTCCTCCTATATAAATGATTGATAATCTGGAAAATGTTTTTTTTTTGTGTATAAATGACGGGTATGATTTTATGTAGACTCGTTTTTTTTTTTAAAAACTTAAGAGAAGGCTAGCAAAAGATTATAGTCAAACGGTAAAGTAAAAGCAAAAGACATAACAAAGTCCACAACGGCATTCGCTTCGCCGTAAATTTGTCGAAACTGAATGTTCAATATTTACGAAAAAAGTGTTAGACATTTCGAAACCGAATAAAGAGGAGATAAGACTCATAGATATTGTGATTTACTATCCTCACAGCAAGTTCCAAATCGGTATTCATTGGAATCCTTTGAATAACCAATTTCCAAACCAGATGAAGACCCGTACAAAATACTCAAAGCTCGGCCATAGAAATCGGACACGAACCGATGTTGAAATCCAAATAATTACATTCCTTAGTAATCAAATGAAACCGTAATTAGTAGGGATTAGTGACCCTCGATTTGAAAATACTTAAACATGAAGGCAAGAACGCATGCTTTGATAATCGATTTGTATACTACAAAGGTAATGATACAAATAATGTGATTTCATAAATTGATAGTTTGATGATTAACACGGGGAGAGCGTGGTGAATGATGCTAATCATGCAATGGCCAAAGTGTTTGGTTAATTATTAACATGGGAAGATCATTATATAGCAAGGGTGTATCACTTTCATCGGAGACATAGGTTTGGTTATTATCGATATAAGATAACTTTTTGTTAAGGTCCGTAATCAATGTTTTAAAACGGATAAACTCGTTTAGCTATGACCCAACGTGCAAGTTTACACGTTCAAGTGTAAATGCACTCTAAACACGATCCTAACACATACATTTTGTTAAATTTCACGTTAATTATAAATGTTCGTGTTAGACCGACAAATTCAATTAGTAAGGGTTTGTTTTTAATTATTTAATCCAAAGGCTGAAATTTTACCTAAATATTCTATAAAAAATACAAACCACTCTCTTGATTGGAATGTGTAATACACTCTCCAAATTAAGGCAATTTCGATATTTATTAATAATTATAAATGAAATCTTGTTCCACTATTTTAGGCAGTTACAATTTACAAAATCTTCCAATTAATTAATAAGGGTAGTAAAGAATATCAAAATAATCGTTCTAACGCAATATCATCCATTTTGGCAAGCAACATTTTCGAAATCGATGGAAGAAGGTAAGTGAATGTGATATGCCGTACACAACTAAATTAATATATTAACAGATATTTGGTTTCATATTAACGAATATATTTAACTATACCACCGAATACGATTTGTAGTATTGTTACGAAAATAGATTCAACAACGGTGATGGCTTACCCAATCATCAAACATTAAACATACTCGTAATCATTATTTATATTTCAATCCTCATATTATAAATATGTAGTGAATTTTTTACAAATTCCGCAAGTGAAAGAGAATGGGATATTGATGGATTCGGCATTGATGCTAACATGGAGAGTATGGATGGATTTTATGAAGCAGCGGGATATATTGTTTGAAATATTAGTTCCAGTAATGTACAATTTTCTTCAACTATATACGTTATTATAAAAATATTATTTCGGGATATATTGTTTGAAATACGATTACATTTTATAGCGTTGAAACACCAAATAAGAAAGCGTAAACTTAATTACCCAAGTGTACAGCGGTCATTAACATCTATATCCGGTATATATACCTTGTATATTCTATAAAATATAGCATCATATACGGTAAAAAGTGTATTCTATAAAATATAGCATCATATACGGTAAAAAGTGTATTCTATAAAATATAGCATCATATACGGTAAAAAGTGTAAAGGTTGTGCTCCTTAACATACAACATCTAATATATGAAACATCCATTAACTATATCATGTATATTCTTAAATTATATCGTTCATATTCGGTGATTAGTACAATTACTAATCCATCATATTATGCATGGTAAACGGTGTTAGCATACAAGATAAAGATCTTCTTCCAATGGTTTTCCGAAGCAACATATCAAGATAACTACTTGGATGGTCTATTCATCATCATCCTTAGCGTTGTTAATCTCCAACGCCCCTCTAGCAACTATACACGGTATTTCTGGCATCATTGTGTTCTCAAACAAATGGAACAAAGTATATAAATATCTGACTCGTCAAAAGATTCTTGAATTGAAACGGTCTTCATTTTCCCACTTCTAATCTGTTGTTTCTTGTCTGACACCATCTTGTTTTCTGAACACAACAATCAAACAATAATGAATATAATTCATCTTATTCATGAATATTTCATAAGCATAGCCAATGTCTCATTCGACAAGGCATGGAGAACAATCAAACAATAACAAATATAATTAATCTTTTAGCAATTTTATCAAGTTTCGTATCAAATATAAAAAATAATGACCATCAGCACCAATCATATATGAGCAGGCAAGTGTATAATGACTGCAACATAACTCGTATTCGACAAGGCATAGGAGAACATTCAACAAAATTGGACTATCAACCGAAATTCATCAACATAAATCAATAGCCATTCAGTTTGCAACATTCATCAACAATGGACTACCGAATATAAAAACCTATAGCCATTAACACCAATCACATATGAACAGACAAGTGAATAATGGCTCAAGCATCACTCGCATTCGACAAGGCATGAACAACATTCAATAAGAATGACTTATCAACCCAAATTCGACAATAATACTTCAAGCTCATCAACAAAAATCAATAGACATTCGGTTGCCAACATTCAACAACAATGGACTAACAAATATAAAAATCATTACTCATTAACACCACTCATATATGGACAGGCAGACGGAATACAACGATAGCAGTACCTTGTGTGACGGATGGGTTGCGCCTAGTCAAAGAATACCCTAATATGTGTAGCAATCGACAATGAACAGGATATTAAGATGCAGAACGCCGAATACCGGCGCTTCTAGAACCGAATACAAACAATGAACAGGATATTAATATGCAGAACTCCAAATACCGACGCTCCCAGAACCGAATGCGGAATCGAGTACGAACACAACACCGGCGACTCCAATGGCGCTGAAGACCGGAAGAAGAAGTAGAGGACGAAGATAACTACAACAAAATTAGGGATTTCGTTACTTTTAACCGTAAAAAACCCTAATTTGTAGAAACGAAAAAGAAAGTTCATCAACAATGGACATTACCTCGAGCGACGGGGGAAAGGCGAACACAATACCTAGTGTAGAATGAATGGGGAAAAAAGCTCCTGCTCCACATACGGCGGTGAATAATGGAAGAAGATAGCGGCACCAATGGTCTCCTTCAGTTCGAAAATAGGGGATTCTGCTTTAGAGAAAGAAGTGAGATACAAAAATAACCGTAAAAAGATTTTATTGTTTTATTTAAGGGAAATTTTAAAATTGGGGTAATTATGGAGAGGATTGTTTAACACGCGCCTATAACTTCCAAAATTACAATTAAAATTTTTTTTAAAATTTTTTATTTATTAAACTATTGCTTAATCTCAGTCATCCATTATAATGATCCAACGAATTATATTCGTTCTCATTGAACACTATAAGGGCTGTTTACATAGGAGTCAGTATCTATATATATATATATATGTGTGTGTGTGTTTTTGTGGGTAAAATGCTATGAAATAATCATAAGTGAAAAATATACGATTACAGAATTAAAAAAAAATTAAACAAGTTTTGATGGATTGATTAAAGATAACATGAGAGCGGCAAAGTATAGTTAATAATCATAAGGAGAGTGATAATGTGAGTTTACCCACAACATTGGGTAGTGTACAATGCCGTTACTGAACTACGGGGAGTGTAAGACTGTTATAAGATCTCAAGTTAGCGTGAAATAATGGTTATAAAAGGCTACCATGGAAACCGTTTTTCAACTTGTAACGACCATCTTATGGAAAAACATCACACGATATCATCTCATATGAAGCCTGATACATTTGTGTCAGGTCTTTACCGGTATAAACTGTTTAATTTTGTTGAAGGGACCCACTTTTCCATTGTATTCAATTATTCATCGAAGTCACGTGTTCTTTTAGGCGATTAATGTCGCAAATTTCTTAGCTACCTTTTCTTTCAACTTCACGATTAAGATGCATGTGTTGTCTAACCTTCTCGAAGGTATTATAAGTATTTTAAATGTTGAACTAAGGCTCGGGTTTATATTCGATTAGTAACTATTTAAACCTTTTTAGCTTAGTTTTATTTTCATCTAGATATCTTGTACTCTAAGTTTGTAAATATAATCAAATTTTTTTTGGTTTAAAGTCGTCATCATTATATGCTACAGCAAAATTACAATGCATTATTATTATTCCATATGACAAGCATATGTTTCGCTTCATGATTAATTAACCGTTTGCATTATCTAATGATTTTGAATCATAAGCATACTTTGCAGATAACATCAATGCTCTTTATTTTTCATACTTAACTAGTATTACTCTTTTTAATATAACTTATTTACTTTCTAATATAAATTTAAATAAATTTATAAATAAACCTATAATAATTTATTTACGTTACCATAAGTATTTTTTGAATATTACGCTTCCAAATTTCACATAAATTACAACTTGCAATTGAATAATTTTCATTTTTGCAATAGAGGATTTTTTTAAATTTTTATTAGAATATTTTTCATTTTTACAATAGAGGAAACTTCTATTAAATATTGCAATATTTTCTAATAAAGAAATAAAATATATTTTAAAATCACGGCAAGTCTGGAAAAATAATATTAGGTTGTCCTCTTGTTAACTTGTTCCTCCATTTCATTCTCGTTCCCGAGGGTGAAATTGGTGTGACTGCGTCCCCACTCCGATACAGCGAGAACTGTACAGCTCAAACACATCCAGCTCGTACGTTTTGCAAGGGAGACGGAGAGATCGTAAAAGGAGCAGTGTTTGATCGGAGCTTGATGGTGTTCTTGAGTCGTTTGGATTTAATCGAAGTCTCGCGACTACGATGAGTGCGATGTTCAATCGATTGCGACGTTCGTCGTAATTGAGTCTTTGGAATTAGAGGGAGAGGGAGCAGAAACCCTAATTATTGCGCGCTTTCTTTGTATATCCAACGATTATATAAGGAGGTGGAATAAAGAGGTAATCGTAGTTTGAAGAGCTTTGGTTTCTGAAGATGGAGAATGGTGGATTAGCGGAAAAATTCGGTGGTTTAACAATGAACGATGGCAAGGACAATAGCTTATTTCAGGTCATGAAGGCTGTTGAAGCCGCTGAGGCCACTATTAAACAACAGGTTCTCTCTCATCATTTGGATTCGTTACGGGAATGTCCAAGAAACAAATAGGCGTTTCGATCGTTGATTTAAGTTATTGAATTTATTAGTGGAATTATTAAATTAGGTTAGAGGTGCAGTTACGGATAGTGTGTTTCACGTAAATATAAGTGAAATTCAAGCATCAAGAGTTATGTTTGTTCTTGAGGGTCTTTAATAACTATGGTCATTTGCAGTTTCTGCTTTTGGTATGGAGAGTTTAGGATACAATGAAAAAGCAAAAGCTAGAGTTTCTCATAGAAGTAGTTGAAGAGCTTACATGTGATGTTTCATATATCAAGCGATGGGTTGATTTTTAAGGATGTGTCTGCAGAAAGTTAAACTACGTAGGTTGCTTCTCAATCTCACAGAAGTTAGGTTAGTTGTTTAGAGATTAGATGGTCTGGAATTTCTTCTGCAGTTGAGACTTGATTAGAAGGCAAGCACCCAATGAGCTCTTAGTTATTTTATACATGTAATTTTTTTTTTTTCAATTTTTTTTTGTCTTTGTGCTAGATGTCAAAAAATGCATCCGTGATTCTTAAGTAGAACACTTCTTATTCTATACACGGTTCTTGATATATATGGTTGCATTTATAATGTTTTGAAGGCAACTTAGTTTATCATAGCATGAATGTCTTCCAGGTTGAGGAGAATGAAAGATTGAGGGCAGAGCTTCAGAAAAAAGACCAGGAACTAGAACAGATTGTAGGTGTTCTACTTAAGCTATGACAATATACTTTAGCAATGGGGGCTGATTTGATTTCCTCTCTATGTTTCCTAATATAGATTTTTTCTGCAGAAAGTGGACAGGATAATAGCTCAGAGGTACTCGTCAGTTGAGTCACATGATGAACACAGGGACGGATATCGTAATTCACCTAACAGGTCTGCTGCGGCAGATCTTCAAAGTACATCTCTGCATAATTCTTCAATACAAAAGTCTGATGATCCCACCAGACAATTTCACACAGGGAGGAACTCCGGTACTAGCAGGAATAAGGGGAGCTTAGCTGCACTTTCTCATGGACAAACGAATGCAGAAAGTTCTACCACCTCATTTTCCCCTCAAAGGTATCTGATGGCAGAACAAATTGGTCACGGTGTTAACTTCTTTCTTTCTTGTGTTTGAGACCATAAAGTTTTAACAATGTTTGTCCAAGCAGCAAACTCTCTGGAGCTAGTATTTTTATTCAAATATATTGGGTAAAAAAATTGACAAACTTATATGAGGTTGGTAACATCTTAATAACAATGGTTTAAAATCAGTATAACATAGAATTTAACAAATACTTTCCTGCAATAACAAGGCAGTGGTATGAGTTTAATATAGGATGAGAGAAAACTAGGTCAAACAATTTCTTATGAAAGAAAATTGACCATCTTATGTTATTTGTGTTCCATCACGCAGAAAACAAATTATTTTTAGGAGCTCATGAAAATGTATGTACATTACAAATATGCTATATATGATTTCATCTTGGTTTGTCAAAGGTATCATATGGATGGAGAGTACGAATCCCAAGTGAATGCTGTTGGGCAAGAGATGATGTATGTAGCGGAATCAAACAAGTCTAGCAGTTTTTGGAAGCAGGTAGGAGAAAGATTTTGGTTTTGCATTGTGCAATTTTTATTTCCTTTTTTGATCGAATCATAATTTTCATAGGATCTTCTTCAAAAGATTAGAGAGCAGGAAGCAGAAAGCATCCAGTTGAAGAAACATCTAACAGAGTATTCCATCAGAGTAAGCGATTTGTGTTGTTTCTTACATCCCACACTTCTCAAAGTCTTCCTACATCATAATAAGTAGCCTGTGTGTTGTGTGTAAACCATTGCTATAGGAGGCCCAAATACGCAATGAGAAGTATGTTTTGGAAAAGCGCATTGCTCAGATGCGAATGGTAACCTCTTTATCCTTTCCCCTTAAGTTGTCAAATTTTCTCATTGTTATAGGTAGCTTGTCTGTTGAATTAATTTACCTTAGTAAGTGGAGTTATTTAAGCTTGATCAACTATTGCTACCAGGCATTTGATCAGCAACAACAGGATCTAGTTAATGCTTCATCAAAAGCTCTATCTTATAGACAGGATATAATTGAAGAAAATGTTCGCCTGACATATGCGTTACAGGTATTATGTCTTCCACTCATATTGTATGCCTCTGTTGCTAGTTCATTTATAGTTTGTCTTACCCCCTGGTTAGAGTTGCTGAAGAGCAATGTATCAGTGTGTCTCTAGCATATGGCATTTGAGTTATTCGTTATATAAGTCAGAAATCATGGTATAGGATGATGCTTAGAGGAAGTTCTGCTAGTTTTGAATGTATATTAGGTATATCAATATATTTTTAGTTTTCAGATAAAGAGAATGCTCAGCTCAACAAATACTTTCACTTTGTGGTTATTTCAGGATGCACAACAAGAGCGGACAACTTTTGTGTCATCATTGATGCCTCTTCTTGCTGAGTACACTTTGCAGCCACAGATTCCTGATGCACAATCTATTGTTAGTAATGTCAAGGTCAGTATTGGTTGTCTTTCAATTTTGTGTTGCTTCTTCTTCTGAATCCACGTGGTATTGTATTCTCTCTCAACGTGTGTTGGATATTTTGATGCCTTTATGGCGTCAAACTAGTACTCATTTTTTTGTATGTGTATAATAAAGCATGATAAGGCATTATTGTCATCGCACTTGATGCCATTGAGTTTGGATATTTTTGAGTGCTTAAACCATCCATTATTGAGGGAGACAATGCTAGATGCACATACTAGCGTAGTTGGAAACAAGTACTAGATAACATCTCATCATTCAGATGGTGCATTTTGAAATATCTTGAAACTTACGAGTCCTCTGAAAGTGTTGATTAGTAAATGCTACACCACTTTGTAATGTGCAGATGTTATAATTTATTTACTTCAAGTTTGTTGGTTGAATGCAGCATCATATTGTATACTATGAAATTCTGTTATTCTTCTAAGCATTTATGCTTGATGTCCTTATTACAAGTGATATCCAGACTCATATGAAGCAGTGACAAAAATCTTGAAAAGCAAGGATAGATTCTTTTTAAAGCTGCTTTTAATGTTTGAAAAGGAACATAACCTTCCATTATTTGCTACTTGCAGGTTTTGTTTAAGCACCTTCAGGAGAAACTGATTATAACTGAGGTATTATTCTTTCTGCAGATCAAATAAGAATACCTTGAAGCTTTAAAGCTTTGTCATTGTTTTTTGCATGACATGGATCTATATTGGAGGCGGAGAAATTGGATTTTCCTTACAAATATCTGTTATGTTGCAGGCAAAATTAAAAGAATCGCAATATCAGCTGACACCATGGCGCCCTGAAGGGAACAACTCGAGTTTGGCTCCACCATCACCTCAAAATTTCAGTGGTGCAGCACTTACTTCAGTATGGTCATATATCTTAGCATTGCACTTTTTAAATTTTCTTAACTTCTTTTTCTAAAACAATATAATTTGTTGCCAGCAGAATAAAATTGGCCTTGAACTTGTAACCGATACAACATATTCTTCCCCAAATATAGCAACTTCAGATGCTCATGTGAGCACAGATTGGGATACAGGAAGGCAAAATAGTCATCTGGCTGGTCTGGGTGGCCCTGTGAGAAGTGCAGAGCTTGATGGCATCGGGAGGTATTCACCTATTGCAAGCAGGTGAGCCTCATGAACGGAGACTGCTCTGTGAACTCTGTACAATTTTCAACAATCTGATTTAGTTGGTGCGTTCTGTTATCATTGGTCACTCTGTTGATTGATTTATGTTCATGTGCTACGCGAAACCTTGCCAGCATCAATTGTTGGTGGATATTGGAATGTATAGGTTGAGCTACTCAGTATACAGACCTGAAAACTCAGTAGCATGGTTTGATGCTCCAATCCTTAGTAGTTTCATGTTGTAGTTTAAAAGTGAAGCAGTCAATTGCTTTTAGATTTCATGAGGATAAAATTACATTATCCTGGCAGTTTTCTTTCCAATAGTAGAGCTGACTTTTGAACCTTTAGGATGCATTGTTCTGTGATGAACTCCACTGGTCCAGCCATTAATAATCTGGAGTTGAGTGTTTGCAAATTATGGTTTTATGATCTTACGAAAGCTTAAAGTTACTTTACGTGTGCATCTTCATTCATTTATGTCATGTGCTGATTAAACTTAACTATGGTTATAGCAATTCTGGCTTCATGGGGGAAAACGTTAACCGGCATGTCAAATTTAAGGAACCTGTCAGTAGCTCTGATATGGATGAAGTAGATCCTGAAGGGCACCAAAATGAAAAAGAGCAACCTGGAAATTGGGTTTCAGGAAACACTCCTTACACAAATACAATTGACGAGGCTACTATGTATTCTCCGTATCTTCAAACTGTGCCTGAAGAACCTTCATCTTCATTCTCTGAGGGTGAAATCTCATTCCTGTACTTTTTACTGATCTGCTATTTTTAGTGTCTCACAGTACATGTTCAAAATGCAGCTGCAGATGATGACGCATTGCCAGCAATTCAAGGTCTTCAAATATTAGGGGAAGCATATCCTGGGCATGAACTCCAGGCTTGTGGATACTCTGTTAATGGAACTACAAGCTGTAACTTTGAGGTGTTTAATTTTGAAATCCTCATCTGGACAGTAGTTTTAATTGGCAACTATATAAAAGTTCTCCAGATTTAAAATAATTATCTTTTCTTATTTGCCAGTGGATACGGCACTTGGAAGATGGATCAGTCAATTATATAGATGGTAATTAAGTATGTTGTTATTGTCTACTGATGTAAATTGTTATTGTTTTAGGATGCTGACTCCTACCTAAATTTATTGCAGGGGCAAAGCAACCGATCTACCTTGTAAATGCTGATGATGTTGACACATACCTTGCCATTGAAGTCCAACCTCTAGATGATAGGAAGAGAAAGGTATGTGAGGGTCATCATCGTTTGATAACTTTTCATTCCCTTGCATTTTGTTCAATTTGGACTTCCCAGCAAAACGAACACAGGAAATGAAATATGCCGATTTAGCGCAGCCCCCCTTATATCTTGCCCATATATGATCATTTGGCTCTTATGTTTTGAACTTAAGGTATTATAAATGGGTGAAATGGAGAGATGATGGGCAAGAGAAACTAGCAAGATGTTTGGAAACAAATTTATCATTCTAACGCAGGAAAGCAAGGGTTTGTTGAAGTCGCAGCTAGTTTATTAGATTTCTAAATCTGTGTCATTGGATGTTAATTGGGGAAGATTCTTGTTTATTTTTCGTATACCTTTCATTTCGATTAAAAGTTCCTTGTCAATTGGAAATCTTAGCATTGGAAGATTTTGACGGTGGATCTACTGAAAATTTACTTGGGGTTAAAAGTGAAATTTGATGATGGGTGTAAAAGCTTCTCATTTAAACTCCTGTTGAAGAAAGTGTTATTTGGCTACCATTATCAAGACTGAAATTGTACCTCTTACTAAAAATCTATGAATTATTGAAGTTGGACTGATATGTCTTTCATGTCGATTATCTGGAAATTCTAGTCTTAAAAAAAATGTTATTTTAATGTATGTGATAAGGTGATCCTTCTCTGTCAAAGTTATCTTCTAGTCTTTCAAATGAAAAGTCATCACTAGGATTTCGTTGAACAAAGTATTTCACTTGATATCAGTTTAATGAATTTGAAGTATGCATATTTTGCAAGTAGAACTAGCTTCTTGCACTTCCGGTATGGAGAATCATCTTTCCCCTATGAACAAGAAAATGATAACTTTTGCAATTAGATGCTTTGATGAAAATTTACACAAGAATCAAAGAGATAGTTATTTCCCAAAACATACAATTGACATTCGGGTATCTGGAATGGATTATTTTGCAATTGGTTGGGATATGTAATCCTCACTATGATCTGAAGTAAGTTAACTTCTGTTATATATAGTATTCCCATTGTAATTCATGTTCATATGAGATGTATATTTCTAAAAATGTTTGTCGTTCCCTTCTGATATCATCAATTCTGATACTTAAATTTCAGGGTGAACTTGTAAAGGTGTTTGCTAATGAACACAGGAAGATTACTTGTGGTATGCTACTTAATTCTGTGAACAGTTTCTTGATGTAATGTTTCTCAAGGCATGCTCATTTTTAAAATTGCTTTTCTTGCTCTTGGTTGCTGTAGCTTCAATGCATTAAGAACCTACAGCTAAATGTCCTAGTTTGACTCGTGTGAATTCTCTTCATTGCCCTGCTTTCTGGCCCTATTGATTTCAAGAATCCTTTGCCTTATAAATTTAATAGAGAGAATATTAATTTTTCATCACTGGTTCACTTATATTTTTGCTCAATTATAGAATGTTTTGTAGTAGCTTTCGTGAACTTTGGACATCTTGCTATTTTAGTTAGTATTTAGCAAATCTGATGTTCTTCTAATATGATTTAACTATCACTTTTTTGTTGATTCCAGATGCTGCCATGCGTGATCATATAGAAAAGAGTCTGCACAGTGGTCATGCTTCATATAAAGTTTCTCTATCGGTATGTTGTTTTGATGCTTGCCACCTCTGCAATGATTCTTAGGAAAAAAATCATTTGGCTAACTGATCAGTCCAAGGGTTGTGAACTTTTTAAACTAATCAATTGGCTGATCGTGCAGACTCGTTATCTTGACATATGGGAGCCGGCATTTTTGTCCATCAAACGTGAAAGTTGTAGTATCAAGTATGGTGGTGGGCCCAATGCTGTTGTTGTCACGGAGAAGTTCTCGCACGCAACAACTGTATGATTCTGTTTTTTTTCTTTTTCTTTTTCTGTGTACTAGTGTTATGAGATTGGATTCTAAGTGGAGCCAATCCTCAATTTTGTCAGCAGGATTAAGAAATAAACTGTCAATAATCTCTGAAACTAAACTGTTCTACATGCTTGGTTTCTTATTTACGGTCTATTGTTTTATCATTTTGCCTTATATTGATTATTAGGCTGTGAGTTGTTATATGGAATCTTCTAGTTCATGGATGAATTACTTGAACTCACTGATATATTCAAAGCGTGCTCGAGCCATACTACTTACCTTAAGATAAAGTATCTATAACTTGTAAATTGATTATGAAATGAAGAATAAAATTTCTTCCCACTTTTTATTGCTCAGAGAAACAGGAAAGAGAGAGAGGAGCCAAATTTCAAAATAAGAAAGTAGACAAAGACGAAATGTTAACTTTTATTGGTATTACCGGGGATGGCATAATGTGAAACAAAGAACTTCTGTTCATGTATTATGTACTCTTTTATTTTAAGCACAAGATCTGAACATTGTGTTATCTCTTCATAGGACTGAGCATGTATATTTAATTATGCAGGTATCCATTGGATATGGACATCCAGCCGAGTTGACTATCTTTACATCTTCCGGTGAGCATCTTATTCGAGCAGAGAATAGCTTACCAGATATCATCAGGTTTGTCCTGCTCGTTCCATGGCTCTCAAATTCTCCAAATAGTTAAGTTTTAAACAAATGTCACATGCATAGCATATCATGATTTTGCTACTCATGTGGGTTCTCTTATAGGAAGGTTGAAACACGGCCAGTGTAAGCCAAGTGTAGGCCTATATGTGGCTTTTACGTGAACTTATTCTGATAATTTAGCAGTGCATATGCCTCAAACGAGCAGAAATACATGGCCTACCCATGGCTACATTTTCACATTTTTTTTGTACAAGTCAAAATAATCTAATTGTTATATTTCCGTATGCTAAGCATAACTACTCAATGTGCGCAGTTCAAGAGATGCAATCGTCCTCACATTGAGACTATTTATCATGAAGGTAACTTGTACGTTGTCTCTATACTCACTTTGTTGTATTCTAGCGAAAGTGCTCTCGTTTTGGCCAATTTTGGGTTCTTATTCACTTGAGTGGTGATTGTAAGAAATGCTTGTTTTCTTCTTGCAGGCCAGGGAGAAGAAGAGTAAAAAAAGGAGTTTGTTCTTTAACAAGTGAGGTGAAACCGAAACTGCGAGAAGATGTACTTGTTTTGTTTGTAGAGAGAAAGAAAGGAGATTTTGTTTGTTGATAACTTAGATCATTCTTTTGTAGACTTGTACAAGGAGCCAATTCTATAGTATGTGAGTTTGTAAACAGGATTTTGACATTTTTTTGCCTTCTAAGGGTAAGGGAGGGGAAATCATTCAAGTTTTAGCGTACATCTTGTTCACTTGGCTATTCTTGTGGGTCTAGTTGTTCACTTGGCTATTCTTGTGGGTCTAGGTGGTTCTATGATGGTTTGATGGGATTAAATTACTGGTCTAGGTGGTTCTATGATGGTTTGATGGGATTAGATGGGATTAAATTACAGTACAAGCAATGTATACTTTTGATCTCTTTAACCTATGTTTTGAATCTTTTTAGGCAATGTTAGATGTACCAAAATCTCATTCATCACCAGTGCGCAGTTGAGATTTTTTCAACCACGCATATGTGGTACGTAGTTGGAGTTAATAAAAAATATTAATATTATTTCTTCAAATTTTTTTTTAATGCACCCTAACTACACACCCCATGTGTAGTTGGAAAAATCTCAACTACGCACGCCAAGTGTATAATTTGTGGTAATGAATATAAATTTTTGTCGGTACATCTAGAAATTATGTTTTTTTAGTGTTGTTTTCCGGTTCCAATTTCCTTATTTGTCTTTTTGATAATGAAAAAAGAATTTAATATACTATAAATGTTGCTTAAAAAGGCAGATGGAGAGGTCATATGCGTAGTTGGAAAAATCTCAACTACGCACGCAAAGTGCATACCAGTGGTAATGAATATAAATTTTGTCGGTACATCTAAAAATTCCGTTTTTTTAGTGTTGTTTTCTAGGTCTAATTTCTTTATTTATTATTTTGATGATGAAAAAAGAATTTGATATATTATACATGTTGCTTAAAATAGGCAGACGGAAAGGCTATCAAACTAAATATACCAAAACAAAAATTAATATAGCGAAAAATGATAACATAAAGTACACAAATAATTTGATAATAGCATGAGAAGGAAAATAAGGAAGTCGAAATGATGTGAAAATGCGTCAGAGCGATATGAAAATACTAAGCCGGAGAAAAAAGTATAGATAAAACTTATAGGAATCACATTAATCCCTTATATGAACTCTATCATGAAATGTTAGGCTTCCATCACATTTTCATGATCCTTCAAGGCATCGACTAAACAACTGTAACTTTCTAACGGCTAAACATTCTTACTACCACCCTTTTAAGAATCGTGAAATAGTCCTTCTTGCGGTGTTCAAGCTTGTGACATTTCTCCAATCACTCAAAACCGTTGTATTCATGTCCATCGTACATGTAGTTTGTAATGGCCACATATCAAATTTATCACATATTTTAGTAAACCTCCTTCGTATGCTCGAAAAGAGGGGTACGTCTCACACCTTTGAAAAGTGTATTTGTAACATTTTAATAATTGAAGAACTTTAAGCCGTGGATTTGAAAACTCAAACTATAATATTCAGTCAAGTCTAAATACACATATGGCTTGTTTTAGTAAATCTCAAACTACTTGCTCATTTAAGTTATGACCAAATTTTAAAAAACTTCATTTGAAAATTTTAAAATAATAAATGGTTTTATGTAATTTAAAATGAGGCCGTGAATGATTATGTGAAATTAAAATTTTTATTTGGTTGTAAAATCTAAATTATTTTAATTTTTGGTTAATAATTTGTATAATATTTATATTTTGTAAATTCAGATCATTTTTATCCATAAATAATGATTTTCGTATAATTTTAGCTTTTTTAAATTGGGTATATTTTATCAATTGGGCTGGCCTAAGAGAAATAGTGGGCTTTGATCAAGTTAGAGTTGACACCAGAACGGAGGAGCGTTCACTCTTCTCTGCGTTGCGACCTTTCCACCTTTCTCTGGTCGGGCGATTCCGCACATCTCTTTACATCTTCCTCTGTAGCGAAGTGAATCTGATCTATCCATCAACTTTAGGTACAATTTCATCCTTTTGTAATTCTCGTGTTTCATTATTTTGTACAATTTTAAGGTAATTTAGCTCGAATTTGTGGAGACAGATTCGCTGAAAAGGTAGAAGAAGCAGGTTGAAGAAAATGGATCCAGATAATGTGAAGTCGACTTTAACTAATTTGGCGTTCGGAGAGGTCATGGCCGCTGCCGCTCGCAATCTTCAAAAGGTCTGAAGTTACTGTTTTTGCTAATTTCAGATCCCTTTTTGCTGTCATTGCTGGCTGCTAGGCGTGTTATTTTTTTATGATTTTCTCTCTCTGTTTTGAAACTTTCTGATTGAAGATTCATGATCATTTTGAAGTACTCGATTTGGTGAGTTTGGAATTTTCATGACATGAAAGTAAATGAATATAAATTTCTACCGTCTTGCAAGTCAGCGATGGTTGTATAGTGTTGACACTTTTTGCTATTGACTTTGAAAGGTGTATTCGTTGTGAAACTTACACTTGATAGTTAAAGTACTGGATTTAGCTTCTAGTGAGTGTTTGATGAGAATTAGGATATGGCTTTTGATGATAAATTTCCAATTGGTTTTGTATGTGGATTATTTGATACAAAATTGAGTTTAACACGGACTCATGGATTAGTTGATTTATTTTAGACTTATAATCAGCACACCTGTGTGCACATCCTAGCTGCCAAATACAATGTCTTGTGTTCAGGCGGTGGTCAATTTCTAGATGAAGTGTGTTGTCCTAGAGAGTCTATGACAATCCAACAGCTTTGATTGCATAAATGGGAAGGAAAGAGGCTTCTTCTGTAGCTGTCTATGATATCTGCATGATTGCTCATTCGATGATTTTCGGTTGACGCTTCACAAGTGCCTTCTTGAACTGATAATGCAGGAAATGCTTACTGGCAAGGCCCCGTCAAGCTCCGTTAATGAAGAAGTAGATCTTGATGAATTGATGGATGTGAGTCTCTTTATGCTTCTTTGTGGTTGAGTGAGGACATCTTCCTCTATTTTAATCGTTGCTTACTGATGTCAGGATCCAGAGCTGGAGAAATTGCATGCAGAAAGAATTGCAGCACTAAGGGTTTGTACTCTTTTTTTTTTTTTTCTTTTCCCATTATGCAATGCGGTGGTCTGTGTTTTAGACTAAATTGTCTGAAGTATTTTAGAAGTATTTACACTAGGATTTATTTGGGTAGAGAGAAGCTGAGAAGCGACAGAAAATGAAGAGGAAGGGGCATGGTGAATATCGAGAGGTCACTGAGGGAGATTTTCTGGGTGAAGTCACTTCAAGTGAACTTGTTGTATGCCACTTCTACCATAGGGAATTCTACAGATGCAAGTAAAGCTTTTACTTCTCTTTCAATGAGCCATGACATTACTAATTTGCTACAGCCTATTAACCTGTGGATTGCGCAGCTTAGAGTAATGCAATAAAAACTTTGTTTCCACCTTCTGCTTTTGGCTGTTGCTGTTGTTTTGGTATATGGTAACAGTTTTACACCTAGGCCCTTGATCAGTTGCTTGTATCACGTTTGTGTGTTTTTCTGGATTCATAATTTCGTATAGTTTCATTCATATATGCCGTATATTAAATTCTAGAACTTTTTATGGAGAATTTCTCTATTCTTGGGGTTCCCTTCACTTCTCGTTTTTGAGATTTTTCCTTGGAATTCTATTATCATCATCAGAACATCACTATTCCTGAATCATAAGTGCTTTAAGTGAACTAAGTATGCATGAATTTGAGTATAATTTTTATGCACCATTTGAATGACTGCCAATAGCTGATAGTCATATGGCCATACAATTAAAACCTTTTTTAGCTAAATAGTTTAACGTAATATCTACATTTTTCATTCCTCGTGGGTCTACATGAACTTTTATTTTATTACACTCTAGATGGGCATTGGTGAAAGGAAAGTTAAAGATGAGAGTTCTATACTGAAATTTAGCTTTTGTTTCTGTCACTCTAGTTTGTTCATGATTCATTTTTACTATCAATAAAAATAGGAAATTTATTCGCTGCTTATTTTTTAAAAAGTCACTCATCTCACTTGTAAAGGACAATTTGCCAAGCATCCTTGGTTAGCTGTTGCTGGCTTCTATACTGAATTATCATTGCTATCTCTACAGGATAATGGATAAACATCTCAAAGCTCTCGCACCAAAATATTTAGATACTAAATTCATCAAATTGGATGCAGAGGTCTGTAATGGTTTTCCCTACTTGGTTTCAAGTTTCAACAGATATGCTTTTGTTTCCGTCATTCTAGTTTGTGCATGATTCCCACTGGTTTGATATGAAATGCAGAATGCACCATTCTTTGTTGACAAACTTGCAGTGAAGACATTGCCTTGTGTTATATTCTTCAGGTTAGTGATTACTTTTCTATTTCTTATAAGATTTGCAATAACCTAGAAGTCACCTTCCTCAATTGTGAGGAGGAAAATATATGATCTTGGATCCAGTGCCAAGTTAGCTGAATTTATAAATTTCTTCACTTAATTTGACCCTAAAAAAGCATCAATTCCTTTGAGACCTCTTGCAGGAAAGGAATTGCAGTAGATAGATTGGTTGGTTTCCAAGATCTTGGAGCAAAGGATGATTTCACAACGAGGGCTTTAGAGAATCTACTGATCAAGAAAGGTAGTCCACTAATCCTTAACAAGAAAGTTTATAGGTTGTGATCAGAGGGTAATGAATTGGTTGAAGGGGAAGTAAATGAAATGGAAATGATCATCATCCTTTCCTGTTTAAAAGTACATTTGATATTCCAGTTTGGAACCAACCAAACACAATTTGTTAAATTATTATGATACCAATCAGTTTCCGTTAAATTTTAGCAAAAGTAAACAGGCCCTTAATTCTAGTTCCTGGACGTGTTTCGGTTTTATAATCTTTGTATATCCACAGGTATCATAACCGAGAAGAAGGCTGAAGATGATGATGATGCCGTGGATTATTCTGACAGCAAACGCAACTCTGTCAGATCTTCAATATACCCTGATTCAGATTCAGAGTAAGTTCAGTGTGAAACCAGATTGAAGCTCTTTGTATTTGGCGATGATCAAAGTTAGTTTTATCGGGTGTTGATGATCTGTATAATTTTAGTTATCCAAGATTCCAAGTAACTAAATTATACGCCATGGATTGTTTTGAACCGTAATCGTCTGATCTGTTTCACTTAATTTATGTGTGTTTTGCAGTGACTATATTGTTTCTTTTTGTTCCCATCTTCTATGCACTTGATGATATTTTCTTATTCATCTCTTAGTTATGAGCGTTATTGTTTGTTTCTTATGGTCAGTTGTATTTTAGACAACTTTCCAGTATCATGCGAAGTAATAAACGGTATAATATTGAAATTGTGTTGTTTTTAATATAATACTACTTTTACTCCAAATTGGTATGTATTAATACATTCATTTTTAATTTACTGAACATAACTTCAACTCAGCTCATTTAGGTTGGTGTCACGTTCTAGTTTTTGGAAATAATTAGAAATAAACCCCAAATTTTCATTTTGTGACTTTTCTTCTCTTTCCCTTGCGATTTGGTTCTCAATTACGTGATTTTTTTTTTTGCGTTGAAATTTTGAACTTGGTTTTTGAAATTTGGCGAAATTTAAGTTGATTTGATGAAATTGATGGTTATGATCATGTTAGAAAAGGATGAATCGATGTGTATTAGATTTGATTCACACGGCATATAAATGATTGAAACTGAAAGGGTTGTTTTGGGTTATTAGCATGAGAAACGTAGTTTCAGGTCGAGTCCTGGGATGAGTACTGGGATGAGTACCCTTGTTGTGCGAGCTCTTGATGTGGGTGAGAAGTTTACGCATTAGTCCCTTAACGTGAGAATACTAGTTAAATGCTACATGGTGTATGAATCATATTTTATAATTTTCGAAAAAATTATCGATTAGTTATAACTCTACTAAACACATTCATACTTTCTTAATATACTTTTTTTTTTCATTTGAAACATCCATATTATTAATTTAGATATGTTTACACGTTATTAATAATCGATGTTTTGCTTTAAGAAAAAGTACGAGTCGGATTACAACAAACTACAACGTGATCACAGATTAACACGTAATTAAAAAAATTAAATTAAAAAACACTTTCGAGGCTCCGGGCTCCCTCCTAATCGGAGTGCATCGCACCCTGCAAAAACGAAAAAAAGTAACCAATACTCAGTTGGTCTAGTGGTTGTGGTGCTAGACTCCTTAAGTGTTAGCCCGGAGATTCGAGTTCGAATCCTCCGGGAGACATGTATGGAAAAATTGGTATTGGGAGGATATCCCCTTAATGGGCCACAGTAAATACCCTATCCGGACGTAGGCGAAGCCGAACCGGAAACGTACCATTTCAAAAAAAAAAAAAAAAAAAAAAAGTATTATTAAAAGTAAAAAAGAAAGAAGAAAATAATGAAATTTGTAAGATGTTCGAGGGTTTTCCATTTTCCCTGCACTGAGCAAAAAGAGAAGTAAATCACGTCTCCCTCTTCCCTCCTAAAAACCTACGGTTCCATTTCGCTACTGTCTCTCCATCCATTCTACTCTCACTCTTCTCAAATCAACCATGCACGCTCCGGTTCTCGTCCTCAGTACGTCTCTCTCCACTCTTCTACCTTCCGTCCTCCATCGCGTTATTCTTCTCCTCTTTTGCCTCTCTTTCATTGCTTTTCTTGCTTGCAACTCGAGTATTTGCTATATAGCCGCGGGGTGCGAATAGCCATAGGCTAGGGTTTGCGTCATCGTACATAATCGTTTTAAAGAATGAAGGTCCTGGAGCAAGTGATGTAGACCGTAGTTGTTTGATTTGAGTATTTAAGTAGAAGTGTCTTTCAGATGCGAAATGCGAAAGTGAATCGAGCTCGATTGTATGATATGTAATATTCTTTTAGTTGTGTTTGATTTTTTAGGAACATTATAGTGATTTATGGCTTTTGAGCTTTTGCTAATGGTCCTGCGTTCGCTAGGCAATTGTCAGGAATTGAGAGCATTGAGTTAACCGAAGGTGTAGTTTTAATTGGAATCTAAATTAATTTCCTAAGATCTGCTGAATCTTTCTGCTCTTTTGGCCAGTGCTTGATGTATAGTTGAACTGGATTAGGCATGAAGAAATTTCTCTTTCTCTTTTATGCACATTTTATGTTTTGATCTTTTCGTTGTTTCATTAATTGGACGGTTTGATGTCAAATGGCAGATGACTCTACCAAGCGTGAGTCTGGAAGTAAGGTCCAACATGCCAACATACAGGCATCTAAGGTACTCGATGCAATATTTTTCCTGATTGTTCTTTGATGTTTGTAGAGAGTGAGTATCTATTGAATTCCATCAATGTACGTTTTTTGTTCACCAACAAAGATGTCCATTATAAAGTTATCAATATGCTTGTTTCTATCAGCTTTGCTTTTCTTTAATAAAGGTTATGCAGGGCCTTAGATTGAACAGAATAAATATAATTTAGACAATATTTCTTGAATTTTTCCACCATAGTATAATCCTTCTAAGAGATTGAATAATTTCATTTGAGTTTAATACTTAAATGTACTGAATATCTGACATTCCATTCTGAATAATGTAGGCTGTTGCAGACATTATTCGCACAACTTTGGGTCCACGCTCTATGTTGAAGATGCTTCTTGATGCTAGTGGAGGTAATACTTTGCTTTATTTTATAGCTGCAGCCTATGAAATGCTTGTTAGGTTTTAAGTTCTTACATTCTCCGAAGACAGTTGAATAGAGCTTGGTGGCTTACATAGTTACATTTAATGTTGTTGTAAAGACACGGGCTCCATTTTTTACATTAAATAACAGGAAACATCGAGAAGCTCATGGCTAATTTTCAATTATGTGCACAAAAGTTACACAAAGAAACATCTTCTGATTTAGACACGTTGTTATGTTAGAAGAAGAGACCTTGGGGGGTTGTTTGCTCATATTAGAAATTGTGTTTATTCTTGTATTCTCCATCCTCAGCTATGTTATCATAGGCTGTATAGAACGATTTTTTTCACTCAATTTCATCTTCTGATCGTATATATCTCTTCATTGATTGCAGGCATTGTGGTTACTAATGATGGAAATGCCATATTGCGTGAATTGGATGTTGCACATCCAGCAGCAAAGGTGAACTTTCTGAGCTGCCCTTGTCTCTTTTCTGTTTCATATTTAATTCTAAGAGGTAATTCTTTATGCTGTACTTTCCTCTTTTAAACTTTCTTTCCTGCTGAAATGGTATACTACTATTTGGGAATACACAGTCGATGATTGATCTGAGCCGAACCCAAGATGAGGAAGTTGGGGATGGAACAACCTCTGTTATTATTCTAGGTAAGCTCTAGCTACCATATGATAATTATTTATTGGTTCGGTTTATGCTGCTTTCTGCTAGAAATTCACTGATTCACAATGTTCCTGTTTCTTCGATGTAGCTGGAGAGATGTTACATGTTGCAGAAGCTTTTATTCAGAAGAACTTTCACCCTACTGTCATTTGCCGAGGTACCACTGAACTTCTTAGTTATGTGTATGATGTTTGTTATATAACTTCAATGTCCTATGCAAATTGATATTGCCTGTTTCTACAGCTTACAACAAAGCTCTAGAAGACGCTTTGGCTGTCCTTAATAAGATTGCAATGACCATTGATGTGAAGGATCGTAAGTTTCCATCCCTTGTAAAACAAGAAAACTGCCTATTTGTTTATTTTCCTTCTCTCCTGAAAATTTTCATACATCGCAAATATCGTGTTCCTAGTACTCAGCATGGATGTATCTCCCCCTAAGGTTTGTGCTAGCGTCTTCCTCTTTGACGGTTAACTTAACTGTCACTCTTAACCTTTGCATTTTGTCCCAGCTCTGCTTGTTATCTGTAATTTTATTTCCATGCATAATACACCAACGTTGATAATTAGTAAAGACCAATCTGCTGCACATAACCCAGCTTCTCGGTTTGTTAGTGTTGTAATTTGTTAGCTAGCTTATGGAGTCACCAGTCAATTCTTAGATTTTATTGACTAAGATTTTTATTGACTTTCTAGGTGCTACCATGTTGGGGTTGGTGAAGAGTTGCATAGGAACGAAGTTCACTAGCCAGTTTGGTGATCTTATTGCAGTAAGTATTTAATGTCTCTCTTATGCCTCATGAAATATGTGCAGTACAGATATGATAATTATATACATGACATACTGCGGCAGTGTGCTTGGTCTAATATCAAAATTGTGTTCAGGTCTTATGTATGCAGAAAATCATTGCATCCATATTGCTTTCTATGCAGAAAATCATTGCATCCATATTGCTTTCTATGCAGAAAATCATTGCATCCATATTACTTTGCTTATCAGCTCATGGAAACAGTTGTTAGTACATTTAAGTTATCTTGTTTTTTATGTTTAGGTTGCATTAATTCTTAGTCCTTCTGCATTTTTCTAGTGCATGAACTCTATAATAGTCTCTGTTGTTGCATGCTTCCCAAATGTTTGGTTCTGTTTTTCCCTATCTTCCAGTTAATCGTAGACATCCAGGATTATAATCTGTAGTTATGAAATGTTGCAATTTGCTTAGTGCAACTTGCAGATGGAGATGGAAACTAAAGAATTTGTTAAATAGTTATATTTCTTGTCATCTTTTGTTGAATAGTTTTCCTTTGGTATAAGTTCATATGAATTTGTGTCTTAGTGCAGCTGATATCTTAATTTATTGTCTTTCTATTTTTTGAAGGATCTAGCAATTGATTCCACTTCAATGGTAGGTGTTGACCTAGGACAGGGATTGCGAGAGGTGGACATTAAGAAATATATCAAGGTAGAGAAAGTCCCTGGTGGGCAATTGGAAGACTCCAAAGTACTTAAGGGAGTTATGTTCAACAAGGATGTTGTAGCTCCTGGAAAAATGAGACGGAAAATTGTAAATCCTCGTATTATTCTTCTGGATTGCCCCCTGGAGTATAAGAAAGGTGAAAACCAGACAAACGCTGAGATCATGAAGGAAGAAGACTGGGAGGTCCTGCTAAAAATGGAGGAAGAATACATTGAGAATATCTGTGCTCAAATTCTGAAATTTAAACCAGATTTGGTTATCACCGAAAAGGGACTCAGTGATTTAGCATGCCACTATTTGAGCAAGGCTGGTGTAAGTGCAATCAGGAGGCTGAGAAAGACCGACAATAATAGAATCGCTAAAGCATGTGGAGCTGTCATTGTGAATAGGCCTGACGAATTGCAGGAATCAGATGTTGGTACAGGTGCTGGTTTATTTGAGGTCAAGAAAATTGGTGATGAGTTCTTTGCATTTGTTGTCGACTGCAAAGACCCCAAGGCATGTACTATACTCCTGAGAGGTGCGAGCAAGGATCTTTTAAATGAAGTGGAGAGGAATTTGCAGGTATGTCATGAATAGATGCAAGCTGCTCTGTGTTTTGTTATGTACAACTTATCCAGGGGCTTATGGTTATTATTTTTTGCTTTAAAAAATAAAAATCAGGATGCAATGTGTGTGGCAAGAAACATAATTAAGAATCCAAAACTCGTTCCCGGTGGCGGTGCAACAGAATTGACTGTATCATCTACCTTGAAACAGAAGAGTTCTTCTATTGAAGGCGTAGAAAAGGTTTGATCTCTCTATTCCCTTTGGTTTGGTGTATTTCTTTTCAATAAGCTGTAAGCATCAGTAGTACATTGAACATAGCATATTATAGTAACTGCTAAGTTCTTTCTGCTATATACTTTTAGTGGCCCTATGAAGCAGCTGCGCTGGCTTTTGAAGCAATTCCGCGAACTTTGGCTCAGAACTGTGGTGTGAATGTTATTAAAACCATGACAGCTTTGCAAGGAAAGGTCGGAGTTGATCTATATCTTCTTTTTTTCCCACTTATAACCTTTTGCAAATAAAAATGATTCCTTATTTTGTGAAGTTAAATATAAAGTATATAGGAATTTGTATATATTTACAGCATGCAGATGGTGAAAATGCATGGATTGGCATAGATGGGAACACTGGTGTCCTAGCAGACATGAAAGAAAAGAAGGTATGCCATTGTTTGAACTTCTAGACAAGCTATCCATATCTGGCGATTATCCGCTAAAACCCAATCCGTCCTTTTTTCCACAAGATCTGGGATTCTTACACTGTGAAGGCACAAACATTCAAGACAGCTATAGAATCAGCTTGCATGCTTCTAAGAATCGATGACATCGTAAGTGGCATAAAGAAGAAGCAAGCACCTGGAGCACAAGGTCCTTCCAAACCTCAGATTGAGCAAGCCGATGATGCTGACAATGAACAGATGATTCCTGAATGAAAATCCTTGCAGGATGCCGAGCACTAAATCCAACAATGACTTATTTTTTTGACTCCCCTTTAAGCAGAAGAGTTTTTTGTCAAGTTATCTGCTCTCCAATCCCGGTAAGTTTGATGCTTTAGTGTAGGGCTGTGCTTTCTGTCATGTCGTATATTGTACTACCTGGAGTGGCCTTCCCTTACTAGTGACAGATATGCATTTACTATATTTATGTGAACGCTTCAAAAGCTTGTACCTCAAGCTTTTATCTAGAGGGAAAAAATCTGAATCATCAGTCCATAACTCCATATATAGTATCATTGAGAGTTCAAACGAGCCAGTACGATGTCACGTGATGATCAATATAACAGCAGGGATGTGCAAAACTAACCCTTGACTGTAAATTATGGTCTAGTTGTCACGTGGACCGACGGTCTGGTAAGCGAGCAAGGGTTTTACACCCTACTGTCTGGCCCGGGCCTGGACGGTGGACCAGGGTTTATTAAAATATTAAAAATATATGTTGTCACTGTTCGAGGCAGGTGAACCCACAAAAATCAAAAGAACACTGTCCCAGTGTAGGATTGTTATCTAAGTCGAACATTAACATGCGCAAACTTAGACTCATTTATAAACCTGTCGAGTCCTTATACCTAAAATTTGAGGAAGTTTTAAAAGGTTTTTGTATCCTGCTGATTCAGAAAGGGAACGAGTTCGAGCCGAGCCTTTTCTTACCCGAGTAGCACAAGTATAAATTTTGTTCATACTCGACTTGCTTAATAATGAACGAGCTCAAACTGAATTCGAGTAACTCGGCCCATAAATCTTGTAACTCAAAAGTTTGAATTTTTATTCATAATCTCATTACACAAATAAGAGAGTATATTCAATTAACTTGAAATGATGTTCTTCAACCAAAGTCGATAAACCAAATAAGCGTGTTACAATGATTGAAGAAAAAATGAAATGTAAAACAACACATGATAAAATACAAACAAGGTGTACTGTACCCCCAAAATCAAGACATTTTTGTATCCATAAAAGCCTTGATATCATCGATCACCGCTGAGGCTTCAGCCACCTCAGGAAACACATTGAACCCGTGACAAGTATTCGGATACTCAACCAATTTCACCTCTTTCCCATTCTGCTTCAGCCAATCACAGTACCTCTTCTGTCGGTCCTTAAGCGGGTCAAACCCGGCCACAACCACCATCGTATCTGGTAGATCCAAACCCGATAAGTCCTTAGCATTGGGCCCACTGACATCACAGGCCCAGTGGTCCAGTCCAAGCCCATCAGGAAAAAACGCCTTCCACATCCATAACGCGTTTTCCATAGAAACTACTGGAGCTCCCTCCAGCTGGATCTCCGATTCCGATGGCTCTTTCCCGCCGAAGAACGGCTGGATGAGAACAGTTCCTAGAACTCGAATTTCTGATAGTTTCTCCTCGGAAGCTTTGAGTGAAGAGTTATGAGCGATGTTTCCGCCAGCGCTGTCTCCGATAATGAAGCATTTGGTGATATCGGCGTTCACCGGCCATGGATCTATGGTTTTTCTTCGAGATGAGTTGTCGAGGAAGCGGATGACGTCGATTGCGTCTTCGTATTGAGCCGGGAACTTGTGCTCTGGTGCTAGTCGGTAGTTGACGGAGACTATGACGGCGTTAAGGCGGTGGGCGAGGCGACGGCAGAAGGAGTCGTAAAAGGCGGATCCAGGGCTGAGGTAGACGAATCCGCC
Organism: Fagopyrum esculentum; assembly: GCA_033239045.1. NCBI lineage: Eukaryota > Viridiplantae > Streptophyta > Magnoliopsida > Caryophyllales > Polygonaceae > Fagopyrum > Fagopyrum esculentum. The sequence continues at coordinate 135,815,010 of BSUD01000008.1, read as the reverse complement.
GCCATGAAAGTAAATCACCACGGGGATGGAGGCGGAGGATACGGTGGTAGTCGGGATGAAGAGACGGACCCACAGATCGCGGGAAGGATCAACGGTGACGTCGTGAGTGGAGACGCCGTTCCGATCGGGGGAGGAATTGGTGGGGATTTTGCGGTCGAGGAAGTTAATGAGACTGCGATTGAGGGTGTAATCAGGGCGGCGGAGGGCGTCGAGGACGAAGGTGAAAATCGACATCTGAATACGAGTTTTAAGGGGTAGGAATAGCTTGGGGTTTGAGTTTGTGGTAGGCTCCATTGTTGTGCTATCTACCTAGCTACGACTGAGCTTGTTTGTAATGAAGCAAATATCTGTTGCGTCAGTTGAGCGCGCCATATATGCAAGTCGAGGGGGACGATGAAGGTTGAATTGTCAGTATCACGTTTCTCAATTATCTGATCGATTTCCCCACCTTAAATTTTACCTTATTCAAACTTACCCCGTTTGGTTGTAACCCCGAAAATGGAAACGAATCTAGTCCACATATCTACTTGTTCATGGAATCATTTCGGTTGGTTTCATGTAAAATGCACTTGTTTCCCCTACTTTGTTACCGTATAGGGTATTAAAACTAATCAAATTCTACTACAATTAGTTCAAACCACAAGGAATGATTCTCAACAACTTCATGAATAAGGGTGTACGTTTGGACTAGATTCGTTTCCATTCCGTTTCCAGAGTTTAAACCAAGCGGGCCCTTAGTGTGCTATAGTTCCGATGGGCTCACTTCAGGTTAACAGTTTTTTGCTGAAGCTTCAGGTTAACAGTTATAAAGAGATTTTCCTCTTGGAGTGAGTCTTGTATGCCTCAGGTAGTGTAGTGTAATTTCTCTTTCTATATCAAGTTTCTAAATTTTCCTCAAATCCATTTTGGGTTAAATAAACTTTGGTATATATTTTGATTTGTAAATTCTTGTATATTTACCTTACTTTTCTAAATTAAAAAATTAATTTAAATAAAGTATATTTACTTTATATTATTGGTGTTTTTAATAGAATAATGAATGAGTTTTTTATGGGTGCTTTTTAATATAGTAATAGCGGTAAAATATATAGTTAGTCATTTTACTATATTATTTTTACATATGAGCATATATATAGAGTATGGATCATATGAGAACATGTTTATGGTGTAATCATGAGAAGATATTCGTAATTATTATTAGTTTTGTTATGAAGGTGTCATATCATTTAATGTATTATTCGTAGTTATTGTTGGTTGAGTGGATTATTCATAGTTATTGTTAGATTCCTAATTATTATTATTCGTAGTTATTATTAATTATGATATCCACTCTAAATCTCAACCTTTAATATTCACCATCCAACGGTGTACGATTGTTCTCATGTATACACGTTAGGGGTGTTCTCATGAGAACCACACCCGATATATATATAGAGTATAGATCCTATGAGAACATCCCCTAACGTGAGAACATGAGAACAGATTCGTAATTATTATTAGGTTTGTTACGAATGTGTCATATCGTTTAATGTAATATTCGTAGTTATTGTTAGTTGAGTGGATTATTCGTAGTTATTGTTGGATTCCTAATTATTATTATTCGTAGTTATTATTATTTTTGATATTTACTCTAAATCTCAACCCTTAATACTCACATCCAACGGTGTATGATTGTTCTCATGTTCTCACGTGTGTGTATATATATATATATATTATTTGTGTATAAACAAACGAACTCGTTAAGTTTGATCGAATCATGATTAGTCTTATCACTTATAGAAGTGGACATGAACAAAAAGTGTAGACGATTAGAATTGGGGTTATCATTTAGAGTAGCCAACGTTGACTTATTGGCAAAACAAAAATTGATACGAAGGCAACTTTATTGGCAATTATGATTACACGTACTCCACCTATTAAATTAAACCAATAAAAACTTAAGAATTAAATTGAATGGGCTGTGCCGTGGTTCTCACTTCTCATGTCGATTATTTTAATACGGAGTATCATTTTCATGATTCGTCTTAATTTGACTGATTAGTCTGGGATTCTATCAGATTTTAAATTGATGGTATTTGGATATTTTATATCCCTAGACAAATAGAGAAGAAAAAAAACAAAAAAAGGATTTTTAAGCCAGTTTATATTTTTCTTTCCACCAATATCTAAATTCATATCCGTAAATTAGTGTTTAATTAATTACACATTTGAATATAAAAAATTACCGATATTTTAACAACGAAATATTTGTTTGTTTTGGATGGCAGAAGTATAGAACTTTTTTTTTTATGGAAGGCAAAAGTTTAACCAGAGTTGCAACTTTGTAAAAGCTTTTAATGCCGTAAAATGACTCCTGTATTTTTGGGATTTGCAACAAATTTATTGGGATGTGAATAGTCTAACGAAAAAGCTAAATGCACGAGGTTTGTTTTACTAGAGTAAAAAACAAACGCATTCCGATGGCGCTCAAGATGTAAAAAAAACAAAGAATTTGAGCGTCGGCGCCTTCCGAAGACGCTCAAATCTTTAATAAAAAAATGGCAAAAGTAGGAAGGCGCTCACTTCTTTAATAAAAAAAATAAGGGCAAAAATAAGAAAAAACAGGTTTTTGGGCGCTGGCGCTCAAAACCCTAATTTTCCTTATTTTTGCCTTTTTATTTATTTTAAAATTTGAGCGCCGTCGCAAAACGCTCAAATTTATTTGAGCGCCACCGCAAAGCGTTCATATTCGGTACCAAGTAAATTTAAAATTGTGTATATAACACGCCCCTATTCTAATAGTGATTGAAGGTACAAAATTATGCACCATCGATAAAAATTTGAACATGTTTTTTTACTGTTAAAAAAGGGCCTGCAGAACTATTGGAAAAGTCTTATTTTGTGGATTAAATTTCAAAGTTCAAATAGGTAACCTGCCGAGAATGAATATATGACGCCCAAACAAACATTGGAAAAGTCTTTATTTTGTGCAGAAAAATATTTTTAATTTATAAACTAAACCAAAAACGAATTCAGAGCAAATAAAAAAATGAATAAATACTGGGAAGGAACAAACAGAAGCTAAAGAGAGAAATATAGGGCAGCATTTCCAAATCAAGATTTAGAAAATTGGCATAGGTAAGAAAATTGCATGCCAACAATATTGATGGTTTTAATCTGCTAAAGCATTGAGGATTATTTTCAATTGGACATCAGGATCCTTCAGCTTCCGAGTCCTAAGAAAAACAAGTTCTGAACATACGAGCAATGGACCACTCGATTTCGTATGAATCCGAGCATCCTTTTTATATGTGATCTCTAAAAGAGCGTCTACGAAAGAGATCAAGTCTAAAGGTTAGGGACAACTTAAACTTCAGTTTAAGCATCACCTTGAGTTGAACCGGGAGCGTAGCTCTCCATCAGAAGGGTCATATTAGCATCAAATTTCTTCTCAAGATCAAGCATTGCATCCAAAAACTTCTTCTTCAAGGTTTCTTTACTCTCTTCGTGTTGTTTCACCAGCTCATCCCTTTCTATAACGAACTGGGACATTTCCCGATCCTGAGACTTGTGGAAGGATTCGACTTCCTCCATTCTAGTGTCAAGAGAGAGGTAAAGGAAACTCCATTACATTCTTACCTTAGAAGATTAGAAATAGTAATGAACTGTGTTGTTCTTCGTTAAGGCTATTTCTTACCTGCGCTTGCGTTCCTCTGCGTTTGAAGCATATGAGGGTAACTCTTCCACCTTTTTCCTTTCTTCCTGTTGGACATGCTCAAAGTTGTTTTCTTTAGCACTTAAACCCTCTTCTATCTGCTTCATCTGCTCTCTGAAAAACTGGTCTTGAAAGTTCATCTACAACAATGGGTTGTGTTATACGAAGACAACAAGCAGGAAGAAAATACCTACCCGTTTATCCGACAATGTGGAAGTAATTTCTTCTTAATTTGTTTAACAGTGACAGTATTATGTACAGAGTGCTAGTTGTTAAAACAACGATCAAGAAATCATAACATGCTATCATCTCCTTATATGTCATTCTATAAGTCAATCAAAAAGGATAACTGTATAAACCAGCTAAATCAAATCTATAAGCTAATATAAACAGATATGGCAGGAGTTAGCAACTGACAACCAATTGCCAAGAAAAAAGATGTTTAGAACAGGAGGCTTAAAAAACAGTATCTGTTCAATATCCATGTGTGGCACATTTAAACAAAGAGCAAAAGAGCTAGGATGTTGTAGCCTATTAATGTGAAAGCAAGCTACATTTAAAGGAACGATGCCTAAAAAGCAAACTACTTTTCAATTTTACCTCTTCCTGGTTCTGCTGATGGTGCATCTTTGACCTCTGTTTCACAATACAATTCTCGTTTACCGTCTTCCTCAGCTTTTCACTCATGAAGGTTAGTGACTCTTCCAAGGCCTTCGAGTGTCTTTGTTCTTTCACAACCTTTTGTTTGAACCAAGTCAACTGCTGATTATCTTCGCTCATCTGCTTCATTTGAGACACCACCGTTTCATTGTATGATCTCATTTCATACTTGAACCTTTGCTTTCCTGATCAGAACAACATCTCAAAATGTTTGATTGGAATAAAAATCCAAGAAAACCTAAAATGTGCACACACTACTGTGTATATGTTCAAGTCTGCAATAACAAACTTTGCAAGTTCAAGAATATACATTTAAGTAAAGGCTACTTGCACTGGTACAATGCACAACAGTAAAATAAAAGCATTTGCATCCACTAAAAAAATATTATCCAAAGAAAAAAAAGATAAATAACACAGTAGGTGACCTTGGCAATGCTGATTAAATACTTCCATATCATCTTTGGTCGCCAAACACCCAAAAAGCTGCCGTTTCCCTCCATGATTGAACATCCAACGCTTCTGTTCCCATGCTTGCTTTCCAGTCCCTTGGTCGAGAAAATGCTTATGAAGTCGCTCTGCTTCCATGTATCCAACAGCAGAGTTCTCAAATACGAGTATACTGAGGCCACGGTGTCCTTGAGGACCATATGCATGTTTAGCCCTCTGAGGAGCGTAGGAGCTGAAATAATCCATAAGTTCCGGACTGCCCATGCCAAGCCACTGCAAAAATATGAGGTCAAAAAAGTCGTTATTCCATAATTTATTAAAATTTTATCACTCTAGCATAGCAACAATGTATTCAATCCCACACTGAGGGGTGAACCAATGTGTACACAATGGATGAAAAGCTTCGAATCCTAAAAAAAAACGCATTAATGATAAAAATAAAAAAAAAAAGGAGTAAAGATCGCACCTTGTCATTATCACCCTTTTCCAGTTTTGTATTAAAAATAATAACAACCGGAGGCCAAACAATCACATGGTCTTTGGTTTCAGTCTTAAGACCATCCCAATTGCCAAAAGACTCTCCAGCAGGTAACACAGAAGTTCCTCTTATCCGCAACTCTTCTTCTAAAACCTGTGCGAAGAGTCGGTGTAACTTGACCCTTTTTGAATTCTTTGTTCTTGCATGTGCAGCAAGCGGTTGAAGCCCTTTATACCAGTCAATTGCACCAGGACCACCTTGGCAGGCAGGACAGTGCCACTGCCTTCCAGGATCATTTACCTCTTCCAAACTTAACTTGTCTAGCGTCTCAAAAAACACCTTAAACATCCTATGCTTCTTTTGGGACTCATGGGTGGATGCACTTTCCTCGAAGACAAATTCATCAATCAGAAGGTCATCATCCTCGTCATCAGAGAAATCATCATCATCTTCCTCCTCGCTAGTAGAAATATGAGGTAAATCATCTTTCTCGTTCTCGTTCTCATCCTTGTGTGTAGCCACAACTTGAGATGAACCAACTCTAGCAGCCCAGTTCCAACCATGTTGCAAAGGTGGAGCAACATTTTTCGCCGTTGCCATAGCATTTGAGCTTCTTCCTCCTCTACCCATTGCTCCAGAATAAGGATCAGTACTATTTCTCATATTTCCAAGGGCTTGCCCCGACCCATTATTGCCTCGATTGCCAAATCGCGGGGTTGTATCTGGCGGGCCCCAAGCATTGGGTGCTGAACTTTGAGAGCCCCACTGTCTAGCCACATTGTTTCCACCTTTGCTTTTATTTTTCTTGTTAACTTTTTCCCAGTCCCCGTCCCCAGAACTTAGGCTCATACCAGAAACATTTTGTGTAAGATGAGCAATGCCTCCGTTTGATGTCTTGCTTGATTCCATCCCTGCAATATTTGGTATACTTAATGTTTAGAAAATCCAATCTTATATGCATACAAAGAACTTTGATTACTAATATATCATGAAAAATATTACCAAAACTCATGCAGAAAGTTGAATAATATATGGAATAGAGTAGTGCATAATCTAAGATTATGGGGATGAATAAATAAGTACATACCTCACTACAGGTAAGAAGTTGATTACGATTAACAATATGATGCAAATGACACTAAAATGATATTTTCCGTCTCCAGACTGCAATTCATTACAACTCATTCTAATTGCTAAAAATAAGATGCTAGCCAATATTTCAGCAGCTACCCTACACATAATCCAAGTAAATACATACTCAAATGTTGCATGTTACACAGGAGAAAAAATTCACTAATTTCAAAGTCTTTAAAAAAGACCTCAATACAGAATAAAATTTGGATACAAATACTTCCGAGATTCATCAAAAATTGACTTGCCCACATAAGCTTACATGATACTTTTTACTTGATTAATAGTGTATCATGAATAACATATTACCAAAACTTAATTTATTGCCATATACCCAATAATCATGTCCATAACATGTCCCTTCTGTTGAACAGGGATCAGCCTATCACAATCAGACATTAAACAGAAACATCACAAAAAAAAAAAGAGAGAGAAGAAACATGTACATGTCCAAATAACTAAAAAAAAGTGAACACATGCAATTGTTGTGGAGATGGGAGATGATAATCATGATGATCTAAGAAGAAACAATACAGATAAACAGATATAACAAAAACCACAGATTAAATGCACAGAGTCCTGATCAGGACTTCAGCAACATACAAGATTTTTGACCAAAATCAGGATAACAAGATAAACCCTAGAAATCTCAAACTCAAAACGCAATCCCATACATAGTCCCCAAAAAAGAGAAAGAACAAACAAAACAACAGACTCAACACGCGACGATTAAAAAAAAAACCGAGAGTTTTGCGTAGGCAAAATAAGAGCGGAGCGGATATCACACACACAAAGCGAAACGCACAATGCAACAAATCAACAATGAGCAAATACCCCAGAAGATCTTGATTCATATCATTAACTACTCCAAAAACGCATAGAGAAAACAAACTGACACAAAGAACCTGTCCGGTGAAAAAACCGATAGGGAAAAGCCATATGAAACGGAAACGAAGAAAACAAGCGGCGATTTTTTTACCGAGTATCGTCGAAAATTGATCGAAGACTGACTTCAGTGAGCTGCACGGAGTCCGGCGACCGCCGTCGACGAAGTGAGAGACGGACTGTGTAGTGTGTTGGGTGTGAAATGAGAAATGATGAAAATGAAAGGAAACCGATCCTTACCTTTATTTCTCCCCTTTGTCTCTGACGGAATCTCTCTTTCTTATACGTTATAAATAGCCGGACCCCAAATATTTATTAAATTTGATTGATTTTTTTTATTACATACTATAGCATAAGAAAATGTAAATTTCACAAAACTACCTCTATTCTTGAAAGTACTAAAAGAGTATAAGCAGGGATGACAATTTCATCCGAACTGACGGACACCCGATAATTCGATCATAATAAAATGGTGAAAACCCGACATGAAGCGGGTGAAAGGCTGAAAGCGGATGATGGATGAACCGTGTGATGGATCGGGTCGGATTTGGATGGACCTTTTATCCACCCATCACCCGATCCATCATCCATCCACCCATCCGACCCGTTTCACCCGCTTACACCCGTTATAAATTTATTGATTGTTTACTTGTTTAGTAATATTTAGTTTTCCTTTTGATTTATAAAGTGATAATTTACTGATTGTTTAGCAAAATTTGTAACTTTGTTCACTTCCTATTATGATCTTATTAGATGTTATGTATTGTTAAATGTCTCTATTTTTCAAGAACTTAAACTTATAACACTTCTTGTAATATTTTCACTTGGATGATTTGTGTTGACATTATATTTATCATGTTTTTTATGGATAAGACTTTTCGGATTGAATTTATTTTTATTATTATTAATTTTCCGCATTCGAATCCAAGTTTAATATCGATTTAAAGGAAATACGTAGAACACCCGAATATCGCCCGATCCACCCGCTTCATCCGTTGGATGCGGGTGGATCAGATGCGGATGGTGGGTTTGGCGGGTGGCAAATCGGGTGGAATAGGTGAGATTTTCTCGCGGGTCGGATGCTGGATAGGGTCATCCACCCACCACCCGATCCATTCTCATCCCTAGGTATAGGAGAAATGGAGAATGATCAGAATAGCTTTAGGGTTAAACCCATAAACTAAAATAATTAGATGGAGCTTAAATGAAATGTTGGCAAAATAGGAATAAAAAACACATATTGATATTATACCTAAAATGGATACTAACTTATAACTCGTGCTTTCTAGGAGTTCGTTTATAAATATCTTTATAAGAACTCTGAATGTGTAATTTTGTCTAGGGATGCGGAAAAATTGTTAAAATTTAAAAGTTGAACTGAATTTTGATTAGTGGCTAGACTTTTTTTTAAAATTTAGTATAAAGTTAATTAATATTGTAACTAGGAGAAAATTATCTAAACAGTACCAATTTTTTAGATGGACTAAACTTTAGTACTCCGTCTTTTAAACTATCAGAACGGTACCCCACCTATTGAGTCCGACCAAAGATTAGTACCTAAATTACCACTCACACGTTAAGTTAATAGATCGGTGTTAAATATCAGGGGCAAAATTGTCAACCTATCTTAGGCAAAATTGTCCACCTACCTTGTATATGTACACCGATTTGTTAACTTAACGTGTAAACAATAAGTTAGGTACTAATCTTTGGTCAGACTCAATAGGTGGGGTACCGTTCTGATAGTTTAAAAGACGAGGTATTAAAGTTTAGTCATCCTAAAAGATGGTACTGTTTAGGCAATTTCCTCTTGTAACTAATTATCAACATGTATTATTCCTTATTTTCGTCATTTGTCATTCTTTTTGTTGTTCGCGTAAGTAGTCATTAGGATGAAGTTGAGGTTGAGAGAAATGAAGATGAAGATTGATAACCAATACCAAATTAAAGGAATAATCGATCAGTTTTTATTTTTTACCCTCAAACATCATCCTCAGAATCGTAGGAAAAGATAAGTGACTCTCATTATCCTCTTCCCCACTCCTCTCTCTCCTTTTCTTCTTCTACAATCTTGATGTTTTCTCTCAATTTAATGTACTCGCATCCTTAAACGTGTTTCAAAATAAATTTGATAATGTTTAGATAAATTTTTGAGAATTTGTGGTCTAGAAAGTTTTAGTTTTCACAAATTGTCCATACATTATTACACCTCTTTACCGTTAATATGAAGCCACATATCTTGTTTAAGGTAGCGTGGAATCTCAAGGTGCAAGAACGTGTCAAAACCTTTGTTTGAAAATTGCTAAAGGGATGTGTTATGTGCAACAAGGAGAGGTTAAGAAGACACATGAGCCATTATGACGAATGCGGTTGTTGCAAACGGTGCACTGAGTCCCTCGTCCACTTATTTAGGGATTGCTCGATGACTAGATCCATGTAGCGTTCTCTGTGGGCCGGCCTTTGAATTGAATATTTTTTCACTGCCTTTGAATTTAATATTTTTTCACTGCCCATTTTCCAGCTTGGCTACGAGGTAATGTGCTCTCTAAAGTTCATTTTAATAATGATTATTTGTGGAGTGAGTTATTTGCAATTGGAATGTGACGGATTTGGAAGTGGAGAAATGGAGCGATTTTTACCAATAAGATTTATGGAGGCAATAGGTGCTGAGACGTCAAAGAGACTACCAAGGAATATATCAAAGTATGGACCAGACGACAAGTGAACCAAGGCAGCCCTCCCATGTGCAGGTTTAACGTGTCTTGGGTCCCTCCCCGGATGACTATGTCAAAGTGAACACGGACGGTTCTAAGAAGGCAGATGGTCTTGCTAGCGCGGCAGGTGTAGTTAGAAATAATGCGGGAGATTGGGTGAGAGGTTTTGAAGTTAACCTTGGTATATGTTCCGTGCCCATAGTTGAATTATGGGGACTGGTTCATGGGCTAAGGTTTGCTTGTGAGTTAGGTTTCCGCTCAGTCATCTTTGAATCAGATTCTCAATTGGCTATTAAATTTGTCAAGAGCACCATAACCTCTCATCACCCTCTCGCGAGTCTGGTACGCATGTGCCAAGATATGAAAAGAGACTGAGATATCCAGTTTCGGCATGCATACCGCAAGACGAATAGAGTTGTGGATTTTATTATAAGTTTTGCTTTGAAATTTTCTATTTGATTGAATGTATTGTTTGACTTGCCGAAGGGTGTAATTGACCTGTTACTTGATAATGCAAGGGTCGGGCTATCCCGATTGAGTTAGGTTTCCGCTCAGTCACGTTTCCGCTTGGTACCCCTGAGGTTTCGGCTTTTCCGGATGGTACCCTTATTTCTTATTATATGTCTAAAATAATGTTTCTTATATTAAATTTATTAAAAAAAATAGGGGGAAAGATTATAACAATATTATATTATAAATTTTAAAGACAAGTATATTTTAATTAAGCAAATTTAATCAACTATTAATAAATTATAATTTTTTAAATTATAAGGTTTTTACATATTATTTTATAATTTTTAATATAATTATTGCTATTTGATACTTTATCATATTTTGCATCAAAACATGAAATTTTTTTATGTTTTATAGAAAATAATTTTTATAAAAAACTTTTCCCTATTTTTTTTATAAATTTAATATAAGAAACGTTATTTTGCATCAAAACATGATTTTTATGCAAATTTTTTATCATATTTGTTAAAATAATTTTTATGTTTTATTTATAATGATATATTTTATAAATCATTGATAAATTTATAACGCAAAGTATTCAAATTGGACATTCGGTTTTCAAAAAA
>BSUD01000008.1:135650132-135803857 GCA_033239045.1 Fagopyrum esculentum | reverse complement strand
AATAATAATTATTGATAAATGTCCGTTTTGAATATTATTTGCACTTTTCAAAATGAAAAAAAAATAAAAAATCCTACTTAAGTTTTAATAAAACTATTGAAATGTACATACAAAACTCATGTTTTTTATAAAAAGTATTCTTTATAAATATTTTTTTGCATGTTTTGATGCAAAATATGATAAATTATCAAATAGTAATAAACATATTAAAAATCATAAAATAATATGTAAAATCTTATATTTTAAGAAATATCATAATTTATTAATAGTTTATTAAATTGGTTTAACTAAAATATACTTGTCTTCAAAATTTATATAATATAAAATTATTATCATTTTTTTTATAAATATAATATAAGAAGCGTTATTTTAGACAAATAATAAGAAATAAGGGTACCATCCGGAAAAACCGAAATCTCAGGGGTACCAAGCGGAAATGTGAAAAACTTTGGACACTATCCGGAAAAGCCAAAAACTCAGGGGTACCAAACGGAAACGTGAAAAACTTTGGGCACCATCCGGAAAAGCCAAAAACTCAGGGGCACCAAACGGAAAAATCCTAAAATAAAATATGTGCCACAATTTTGATACTTTTACGTTCCTATTTTTAATCCGTCAAAAAGATACAAGTAGTGAAATCAAGAGAAGAGAAATTGGGAGAGAGTAGTAGGGGAAGAACAGAAATGGAGTTTGAGGCCATCAAGAAATATTTAGAGAAAGAGCCCAAACAAGACGAAACTACCAAAATCCACGAATTACCTCACAAATTCTTCGACCCTTTCATTCTCAAAGGGCTTCAACTAGATCTCGTCGAACCCGATCGGATCCTTTGCTCCTTTAAAGTCCCTTCTCGTCTTCTGGTAACTTCAAATTTCAGCTCTAAGATCCTATTTTTATCGTCCGCAAACCCTAATTTAAGTGTGTTGATAGATTGATTTGATTAAATTGTTGGATTGAAAGAACTCAGCTAATACGCTGCATGGTGGAGCAATTGCCTCGCTAGTTGACTTGGTCGGATCAGCTGCGATTTATGCTTCTGGTGCTCCTACCTCTGGGGTTTCTGTTGAAATCAACGTTTCCTACTTGGACGCTGCTTTTGCCGATGTATAACTCTCCCTATCTCTTTCTATCGATTTGTTTAATTGCAAGTATACAGTTGGACTTTTTGATTTGTATACATATCTGCTAAATGTTCTATCCAACTATTGCGAATACCTACTATGGAAGACACAAAAATGGTCTTGTGGTGGCAATTGCGTAGTGACCTGCTGCAATGTTGGTATCTATAGAGTTAATCGAAGTTTTCAATCCGCACATACAGTTTCTGATATATGGGATTATATATAACAGTACGGCTTAAGAAAAAGGTTAGTGTAGCTGGGGCTTTGTTTTTTCTTCCAGATATTCATGAAATTGAGATGGAGTTCTTTCTATTGTTGATGTGACTGCGTTGCAGTATTGAGATCTTTCATTGGTCCATCTGTTTCGAAAAGATGTACATGTAGTTTAATCCATCTCATCAGGATCTGTGGATTTGGATATTTATTCATCTGTTGGCTTAGTTTTTTCTCACCCTGATGCTGAAATTAAGACGGAATGCCTATTCACAGCCGATATGGTTGTGATTGGCTGATTGCAGTATTCAATTCTATATTTAGTTAGTATCTAATTGTCCATTTTAGCATGATTTATGAAGTTGGATATTAGTGTTTATCATGATTTATGAGGAGTTTTTTTAACATACCCAGGGCTTAGTTTCTACTGCCAGTTACTGGAATTTAGTTTGAATGCCCATAATTGCTCGTTGAGATTCAGCTTGAACAGTGATGTATGCAGCTTTCCTTGAAACATGCATATTCTTGTTAGAATCCATTATTTTCATGTTTTGGAGACGAAGGAGGTCTTTTGTATCATAGTACTTAGTTTTGAGTTTTGACCACCAGAAACTAAACTTGAGCGGGGATGTTGAATGTGAGAAATGCTGAGCATATTGTACATAAATAGTTAGTTTGACTTTGTATATTGGGTAAATCTTAGCCTTTGGTAGCATATGCTAGTTAGTCAGCCTAGGATGTGTCTCAGAATGTGCCCTTAATTCAAAACTAAATCACGAGATCGTGTGCACCATGTGCTCTAATTGAGAGTCCTGTGAATAAGAGAGATATGCGTGGAAGCGAGAAGAGGACAGAATTTTGAAATTTTTTGTATTATTATTATTATTATTATTATTATTATATTATGTGACTATCAGACTGATTAGTATATACACTTGCACATTTTAACGCTCATTCTAACTGACTAACTAGCCTATGCTACCAACAGCCTAGATTAAACCAACATACAAAAGTCATACTAACTGTATGCGAATTGGAGAACAAGAAGGTAAACAAAGAAAATATAGTTCTGAATGTTTCCGTACTGTTAATATGTGACTATTCGAGTAGTTAGAATGTATACTTGCACATTCTCAGTCACATCCTGAGTGACTAACTAGCCTATGCAGCCAATGCCCGATATTGACCCAATATACAACATTGACTTTTGTATATTTGGTTAATCTTAGCTGTCGGTAGCATAGGCTACTAAGTGAATCAGGATGGTGTGTTAGAATGTGCAAGTATATATAATAACCAGTCTAATAGGTGCATAATAATAAGATGATTTCAGAATTAGATCTTCTTGTATCTCTGTTCACAAAATTCTTAACTTCTCAAGAACATCTTATTAAAAACTGTCTCATTTCTATTTTTTGTGATGGCGTTTTCTAGCGCAGCATGACATTGATATAGCCTGTCATGTTAGTTTCAAAGTCCCCTGCTAAAAAAGATGGTCGTACATCCGGTTTAAACATGTTCAATTTAAGTGCTACTATGACCTTTCACTTAGTTGCTTAAATGTGGAGTGCAGGAAGAGATTGAGATTGAAGCCAAGAATCTCCGTGTTGGAAGAACAGTTGCTGTTGTGAGTGTAGATCTTAGAAAGAAAGCAACTGGGAAGTTGATAGCTCAGGGACGTCACACCAAATACCTCTCCGTAAGCAAAATGTAATCGTTCTTTTCTAATGCTTCACGTCTTGACCATTGTTGCACCATTGTTTCTTGAAAACACAATAATCGCACGCGAATGTGATGATCTATTGTTATGCCTTTGAATTAGCAATGAAGTGATAAGAACCCAATCTACTGGTGTCTTTTCCTGTATTCCTTTGGTAGCTTTGTATGAGCTTAGGGACTTGTTTGGATTGCATAACGCTAGTTTTATCATTATGGTCTATACTCCATTCTAGTAAAAGTAGTGTTTGAAGGCTATCCAAAAATAATCTAGTTTATACAAATACCAATGGTGAACAATACACTACTATTTATATTACATTGTAGCTCAATTCTACATAGTTCCCTCTCTCATTTTGTGAAGGTTCAAGAGTTTTTGGTACTTTGATGTATTGATTCCATCAATTCGTTTTATGTTATCATAGTTTGTGTTATAAATAAGGCAATAAATTTAGGTAGACTGATACGATGAGCCATGTACCGAGCGAGACGAGCTCTTTCTGGGTCGAAGGCCAAAGAAAAAAAAGCGAGTGAGGACTTGGCCGGGTAAGGAGGTAAACATATATTGGGGTCATGGATTAATGGGCCCGGGGCGACAGGGGTTGCAACACGGTACTGAATCTATCTCGTGGGTTATAAATAGATAGGTTTAGAGTTGTATTCTACTCATCCACGAAAGTCTATTGAAAACCTATCTCTTGGGTTATAAATAGATAGGTTTAGAGTTGTATTCTTCTATTGAAAACTCGCAAGTTCCGTGCAGCAAAACCAAAATCGTTTTCCTCTTTTCTCGTTATTAACTCTTCAAAACCCACCATTTTGTAATTTGTTTTTTTGATCATTTCCCGCTTTTGTTAGATGAGATTTCTTAAACACTATGGGCCCGTTTGGTTCAAACTCCGGAAACGGAAACGGAATGGAAACGAATTTAGTCCATATGTATCCTTATTCATGGAGTTCGGTGGAATCATTCCTTGGGGATTAATGCAAAATGCACTTGCTCCCTCACATTTTGTTACCCTATAGGGTTTCAAAAGTAACCAAATTCTACTCCAATTCCTTTAAACCACAAGGAATGATTCCACAACTTTCATGAACAATGATATACATATGGACTAGATTCGTTTCCATTCCGTTTCCGATTCCAGAGTTGAAACCAAACGGGCCCTATATGGATTCCTTGACGGGAATCAAAACATGAATGGCATATTCCCTGCATGGATCTTGCAGTGTTATGTGGCGTATGGTCGATCTGAAATCCATCATTGATGTTGCTTTGATTGGGAAGATGGGCCAATGTCATTGTCACACATCAACCTTCAATAATATATCTTTTCTTGGTCAATTCAATAATTCAATAATTCAATAATTGCTCTTTGGCATTGGTGGATGAGTGTGAATCACATTTTGGAGATTGTTGATGAACATCCTTTTCATAGTTGTCGAGGGTTGAAACTCATAATCCGTGAATTGTCAAATTTATAAACTTTTTAGCGCGTTACTCCGATAACATACTCCGATCAGATATATAGTTTATTTTTTCTAGATACAATATGAACGAATGTAAATGGTGGTAACATTAATAAAATAATAAGTGGTAAAATTTTTTAAAAAATAAATTAAAAATGTTTCTTTTTTCTATTTAATGTGCTTATTAAAATTGTGTTAAACATTAGAGCGTCTTATATTATTGGAGTAGAACTTTAGATACCTGTATAAACCAAACAAATAATAGGTGTGGTAGTGCCTAACTAGTTCCAATAAAGTGGGTCAACGTCTCATTGAAGACAATTGACATGCACTAGCTAGCGATAAACTAAAATATTTAATAAAAATTGAGGTCATGTTCAATAATCGTTTTTGGACAATTTAGTGTCAGTTTTGTTGTAACGGTGAATTAAAATAGTGAAATCGGGTAAGGGTAAGAAAATGACTTTTATGTGTTAAAAGAGCTCTAAATAAAAATATTTATTTTATTGATTCGAAATAACGAACCCTTAATATTTTTGATTAACTTTCGTGTTTGGTAGGATTTAAAATAACTTTATAAATAATAAAAAACTAATACAAAAATAAAATTATTTGATAAGGGAAGAATTACATGATAAATTTATCAAATTTTTTAAAAACAAAAGAACTAAAGATAACTTTATTGGATGAAATTTTAAACACTATTGACCCAAAAATCTGTTAAAACCTTATCCTTTAAAGATTTTCAAAATTGGATAAAAACATTATAAAAGATCTAATAAAAAATATAAGCTATCAAATAAACCGTTATAATAAATACTAATCAGCTGTTTCTTCTTCTTTTTTTTTTCTTTCAAACTCTGAAGAAGCTTCACAAAACGGGCCCTAAAATCCCACAATAACAGAAAAATCAAAGTCAAAAAATAATTTATCTTTTTGGTTGAGGTTTTCAAATTGAGTTCGCTGAGGAAAAAAATCAAAACAAACTCAAACCAAAACCACCACCAAGACAAAATTCAGGTTGCTTTCTTCTATTCCACTTTTTCCAAAGCAAGCAAAGGCAAAGCACTCAAACCCAAGCAGGCCCCTTTTCTCCTTGTTTTATGCTCTATGTTCTTCTCTTCATGGGAGGACTCTTAAATTAGGGGACTTGGGAATAATCAATAGAGTTTCAAGTTATTTGAGGGTTTTTGATTGTGTGAATCCGAAACCCTCTTTGAAACCCTTTTCCTGGTAAGATGTTTGGGTGTGATTGTTTCTATTGGAGCACTCGGTGGTCCGATTATTACTCTATCGGATCCGAACCCGTATCCGAACCTTTTTCTCTGCCTTCTCCTCTCCCTCGCTGGCCTTCAGGTAAGTCTGCCTAAAGTTGTGAACTTTTTCCTTCTGTTCTTTCTGCTTTGGGTCGATTCTGGTTATGGTTGAATGATTAATTACTCTGTTTTCGAATTTTAGTATCCTTACTTTGATTCTTCATGTTAGGTTCCATAAATATGACATTGCTGCTAAAAATGAATTCCGGTTATGAAATTTATTTGTTGCTGAATATAGGATAATAGAAAATGGATCATGTTCATACCTTTGTCTATTTGTGACCCTTTTCACCATCTATTCTGTATATTTGTGATGCATGGGTGGGTAGGAAAAATCAAATTTGGTTGTGGTTTCTCTCAGTTTGATCATTGATGTACTGAATTGACTTTTATTGGTTGATGCTGACTTTTTTTTCTTAATTCTGTGCCTAATGATCCTGATAGACTGTTGTGTATGTTCTTAGGAGGAGGTTTTGCGACAGGGAGAATAAGCCTAGGAGAACTAGAAGTTTCCGTGATCACGAGTTTCGAATCTGTGTGGACTTGCAATCCAATCCGCGGTAAACCGAAAGGTGTGACATTCTACAAACCTGTTGAAATTCCAGATGGATTTCATAGTTTTGGTCATTATTGCCACTCCAATGGTCAGCCTATGAGGGGGTTTGTCCTTGTGGCTCGTGACACGGGCATATCCGAGCTTCCTGCTCTCACAAGACCACTTGATTATACAATGGTGTGGGATTTGGATACTCAGGGAAAAGGGTGTGGTTACATTTGGAAGCCTCACTGTCCAAAAGGTTATAGAGGATTGGGATTTGTGGTCACTGATGAACCTACAAAGCCATCAGTTGATGAGATCAGATGTGTCCGAGCTGATCTAGTAGCGGAATGTGAAGCTTGTGATTTGTTACTTGACATTGATTTCAGTATATCGAGATACCCGTTTCAAATTTGGTGCACGAGACCTCGGAAAAGAGGACTTTTGGGTAAGGGTGTTCCGGTTGGAACGTTCTTTTGCTGCACAGACCCGATTATCTGTGATGCTGAAGTAACTGCCGGGTGTTTGAAGAATCTGGATACCACCTTAAACGCTATGCCAAATCTTGACCAAATTCATGCCCTGATCAAGCATTATGGACCAACGGTCTTCTTCCATCCCGATGAGATATATTTGCCTTCATCGGTTCCATGGTTCTTTAGTCACGGCGCACTTTTGTACAAGAATGGTAACGGAAACGGAGAAAGGATTGATTCTAGAGGCTCGAATTTGCCCCTTGGTGGCTTAAATGACGGAAATTATTGGATTGACTTACCAAAGGATAAGGATAAGCGAAACCATCTCAAGTATGGAAACCTTGAGAGTGCTAAGCTCTATGTCCATGTTAAACCAGCTCTTGGCGGGACTTTCACTGACATTGTCATGTGGGTTTTTTGCCCTTTCAATGGACCGGCCACTCTAAAAGTCGGGTTGGCCAGCGTGGCATTGAGCAAGGTTGGCGAACATGTTGGTGACTGGGAGCATTTCACACTCCGCCTAAGCAACTTCACAGGGGAGTTACAAAGCATTTATTTCTCACAACATAGTGGTGGTGTATGGGTTGATGTTTGTGACTTGGAGTTCATAGAAGGGAACAAGCCGGTGGTTTACTCGTCTAAAGACGGGCATGCGAGCTTCCCTCATCCCGGTACATATCTATGGGGGCCGTCAAGGCTGAAGATGGGAGTACGGAACGATGTAGCTAGAAGCAAACATTTTGTGGATTCAAGCATGAAGTATGAGATTGTTGCAGCTGAGTATCTCGGTGATCATGTAGAAGAACCCGGTTGGCTGCAGTATATGCGAGAGTGGGGCCCGACGATTGTGTATGACTCACGGTCCGAGTTGGATAAGGTCCTTAACCATCTACCAGTCTTTGTAAGGTTTTCTGTTGAGAATTTGATTGATTTGTTCCCTACGGAGCTTTATGGTGAGGAAGGGCCAACTGGACCCAAGGAAAAGGACAACTGGTTAGGAGATGAAAGATGGTGAATGACTGTTTGTTGGTTCGAGATTCTTCGAGGGACGAGGATGGCGTTTTCGTAAATTGTTCCACTCTAAGCTATTTTGGAGTATAGATTAGGCAGCATGTTGATGGTTGATTTGGATGAAAGGAAGATGGATGTGCCCTTTCTCTGTATACTTTGTTTGTGAGCAATGTTAGCATTCAAATTTAGCCCTTGTGATTTGCTTGACATTGCTATAGTGAAAGTCTTGTATGCAGAAGTTCCACTATTTGTACAAAGATATTCAGGCACTTTGCAGGGGAAAAACATCCTAAGAAAAGGTTCATTTTTATGTTGATTGGATTCCAAGTTACAACCGGATTCATCTTCCTTTTTAAGTTGTCATTGTGTTTTTATATTGGATTTCCTTGTATACAAGTATTCATCCTAACCCAATCTGTCAATTGAGCTTATAGATTTTGTTTAAAATATTAAGAATTTTAGAATATATTAACATAATACTATCCCAAATATCTAGTACGTTCAAACCTCATTTGAAATTCAGAGAAAATTTCACCCTAAGTTATGATCGAAAGTTGGGTCGTTAACCTATCTGTTTTGATATCATGTTAACATTTTTGATGGATCTTATATTGACGTCACCACATGTTATGATTGAAAGTTAGGTCATTAGCCTATCTGTTTTGATATCATGTTAACAATTTCGACAGATCTTTGTGTCATTATTTACTTGTTAGGTTATTCATATCACTTAAAATATAAGGTCCAAACTCACCTTTTATCCAAAAATTTAAGTGCAACGTTTCTCCTTCTCCTATTTAGTTATGTACTATTTTATTTCATGGGCCAACATAGAAATTTTTTGACACATTAAAAATTAGAATTTTGTTATTAATTACGAGTCGTGAACGACTCAACCTTGCACACCTTCGAGATCGTAATGTACTTCTGTGATTCGGACAGGGCCGTCCAATGAGTTTTGGAGGCCCTCTGTCAGCATTTTTTTATTATCAATTTAAAATTATATTTTATCAGGAAAAAACAGAAAAAATAAACTAAACATAATTTCTTTAATAAAAATACATGAAAGAATAACAATAAAAAGTAAAATATATTTGTTAATTAATAATTTAATCACTTACTATATTAGTAATTAAAAAAAATATGATTGTTCCTAACTTTAATATATTTTTTGGAGAAAAAAATTTAAACAAAAGAGGAGATAAAAATATATGTTGTAAAACGGAAAAATAAAAATAAATGAAAGAACAAGTGAAAAGGAGATTTGAACTTGACCATTTACATGGTATATTGGGATTAACCACTATGACAAGCACTCTTTTATTTTATACACCAACTAAAAATAAATATTATGAGCCCTAGAAAAACTGGGGCCCTGTGCCGTAGGGCATAATAACACCCATTGTTGCACGAGCCTGGATTCGGAGTATCACATGAATAATTTCCCCTATTAACAAAAATACCCTCCTACAAACTTAACATTGTAAAATTCGCGTCCGAGTCGTGTCACCGTGGGCTGAAAATGCATTCAAGTATATCATTCAAAACCCTAATTGGAAAATAATATAGTTTAAGGGATTGTTTGTGTAAATTTCCCATTTTACCGTTCCTAAAAGATGATATACTTGAATACGATTCAAATAGTATAAAGTTTGCAGGAGGTATTTTTGTTAATTTAGAGGCAGAAAATGCGAAAATAAAAAGCTGACCAGATATTGAGCTTGTCCTTCCATGGGGACTCGCTCTCTGCCCCTCATTTTATTCCCGCCATCGGCAACTCTACGGACCTCCATATACCCTAAATCTTTTGTGTACCGACGCCCTAATTTCTCCTCAAATCTTCCACGCTCTTCTCCGAATTCCGGAACAGTGCTTCGCGCTCGGTGGGATTCCGAGGGAGAGACCACTCGTAGCGAGCGGTTCGGAACCGGCTCAAAGTTCGATTTCACCGGTGACGTGGACAGTAGATTTGGTTTTAAAAGCCGTGAAAAGCGTAGGAGTTGGTGGTCCGATGACGACGACGACCGTGATGACGATGATAGCTTGTTCGGACTGTGGGAGGATCCGAGAACCACTGATTTTGTTTTGAAGGTAAATTATACATGAAGCTTCATTTTCAAAGTTATTGGAATTTTCCGGTGTTATAATCTCGAGATGTGGAGAAGTTGTGGAATGATTATTCTGGAACAGAACTTGATTGAGTGGAATTGCTACACTTTGTATTGCATGATTGGAATTTTGTGGAATGGTTATGCTGTATATATTTGATTGTAAAAAAATCATGAAGTGATTAATATGAAGTTGAACACATTTGAACTTTCAATGACAGTTAATGAATGTTGATATAGACTTGAGTTATTTAAAACTTACAATGCATGATATTTGTTGGTAATCTTCATATAGCTTTAAAATCTATTAAGGTCTAGGCTTGATGCAAACTTCAAATGTATAATTGCACGGTTGTAGCTGTATTAGTAAGGATTGAAGGATATGCCATTCCTTGTTAAAAATTTCTCGATGATACTTGATTCAGAAGACGAAGAAATTCTTGGCTGGGTTTTCTATAAACTGGTTGAACTGATTTAGTGTTTCTGGCAATTGTTACTTAAGTTCAACTGGCTGCAGCCTATTTAAGAATACTGAAGTATAATGGCTACATTTTGTGCATTTTGTGATTGGAAGATTGAATCTTTATGGAATGGTTATGTTGCTTATCTGGTTGTAAGAAAATTCTGAAGTGGTTAATATAAAACTGGGAACACTTTTTGAACTTCAAGGACAGTTTGATCAATGCTGGTGTTATCTGAATAACTGCAATCTAGGCTTATTTTAAGTCTGGACTTGTATTGCTAGTTGAGTTTTGACTACTTACTCTTGAAGCTCTATACACTATATGCTCTCTGTTTGTAATGTCCATCCATGTAACGATGATGCAAGCAACTAGAATTCATCTCTCTTAATAATCAGTATAGTGCACCACATACACACAGCATAACTGATTGAAAATGTGAAATATTAAGGATATGGTCATAGACTTCTATTTATAATGTCCATCCATGTAAAGATGTTACGATGATGTAAGCTCTATACACTATACACTCTTTGTTTATATTGTCCATCCACACGTGTAGATGTACTCGTAAGTATTGAAGGATACGGTCATACACTTCTATCATCCCTTGTTGATCCTTTTCCTGGTTGATTCTAGATACAGAAAATTCAGCGAGTGAATCTACTAAAAGAAGGAATTCTTGGGTGGGCATTTCTATGATTCTATCAGCTCAGATTCTGTATGAAGCGCCATGTAATCTCAACTTGATTTTTTTTTTATGCAATTTGTAATGGTTAAACATGCTGATTCAACGCAGGCAATTCGGGCTTTTGGATGGATAGTTCCTAACATAATCATGTCATCCATGCTAGACACAGGGGATAAGGGGCAAGATGCCATAATCATGATGATGATGATTCCACTTGGACAGTTGGCCATTTCTTTCACTATTGATAGAATACAAGAAAGTTCAGGGTACACCCGAAACCCTAACAGGAAAAAAAGAAAGCCACGTAGGAGAACTGGACCGGGTAACAGAACTCGAAAGAGAAGTTACCGGACAGCCCAAGAGAGGGGGGCCTATTATCCTTGGGCGGAAACTGACGCTAATTTCTCCCAGAATGGCACCAAAAGAAGTTCGAATTTTGGTGGTTGGGATGAATTGGATCAGCAAGTGGACAATATAAGTGATTTTCATGGGTCATCACCAAGGGAAGATGAGAATTCGAAGGAAGTGAGGAATGTTCAGAAAACCCATGATAATTAAGGCTGGTGTTTGTCATGCTCTTGTTTTCAGGATGGGCTTGCTTCTTGCCGTGAAATAGATATGTTTGTTGTTGAGGCCTTGCTCGTTTTTTTTTGGATCATTCTTTGCTGTCTTTTGGAGATAAGATTTGGCAGCACCTTTGTAGCTCTATGATATACTTGGCTTGGTAACTGAAGTCTTGTAAATTGTTTGTATGATATGTATAGCATAATGTTAGTCTTAATTACTTATAAGCTACAATTGTCGCTTCACTTTTGTTCCTGAGGTCATCTTATCCTCTTTTATTCCATATTGCAGGATGGCTATAATTTTTAACCATAAACTATTGACAATTTGGCATTGAAAAGTGGCAACAATGTGTTCTTTCATTTTGCAATGCATCATTCGTGACCAAATGGCATGTTCATATTGTTTGATTACAAACATTGTGTATAACACGGAAGTGATTTCAATTTCTTATATCAACTGTACAGTGGAACTTCATTTGCCGCTCTATTTGTCATATCATCATGATTAATACATGTCTCCACATATTTCTGTCAATTGTCATACACTTATGTTTTTAGTTAAATTAAGAAGAGGAGCAGCAAAAACAACTCACTTATCCTTAGAGCTAAGTTCCCTCGCCAGTAGGACTAGTCCAACGGCTGAAAAGGCTGATAGCACAGTAGATGAGTAAAACACAGCCAGTAGAGCTCCCCTTAGTGACTGCATCAAAAGCAAGGAAACATACTATGATGTTTAGAAGATCTGGTATGTAACGAAGTAACACCAGCTTTAATATTGAAGCACTGCCAAGCACCTTTGCCAGCAGCATGGCATTGTCATTTGCATATACCAGGGAATTCTCAGGTATGCTTTGAATTCCCTGACTAACTTGCCACGACAGGATTCTGTAACAGGAGAGGCATGTACGAGTAAGAATAGCACCATAAAATTGACACGCAGGTTCCGATGAAAGAAAAGGTGTATACCCAAATACAACACTGATTGCAGCACCAATGTTGGCATTCTTAGGTGTTACTTGAACTTGAAGCTCTCCAAACTGCATTGTGCATGACAAACCCACCATGATTTGTTATGCAGTACTGACTGAAAGATTAAGAAGTTTGAAAATTGAAAAGTCATAAAAAAAAAAAATCCCACCTTAAATTGCCTAGTTGCAGTTTTGGGTTGCTCATTAGTAGATGCTGTGGAGTCTACAGTTGAAGATAGAAGATTTCCAGCAGCAATCATCGATTTTGCAATCTATACTTGTTGCAATTACCCAATAATACTGTTATTTGGAAACCAGTGTAGATGTGAAATGCACTAAGGTTGGAAGGAACAAGTGGTTCCTTCAAAAATAACAAAATGCAGTTCCTGTTCATAATTAAGCTTTCCTGAACCTTTAAG
Organism: Fagopyrum esculentum; assembly: GCA_033239045.1. Taxonomy (NCBI): domain Eukaryota; kingdom Viridiplantae; phylum Streptophyta; class Magnoliopsida; order Caryophyllales; family Polygonaceae; genus Fagopyrum; species Fagopyrum esculentum. Next base: position 135,790,783 of record BSUD01000008.1, on the reverse strand, counting down.
AGGATAGGAGATACATGTAACTATGAAATTTCTATTTGACCAAGCAGCACATCAAGGAAACTTAAGCACACATGCAGAATGATAGATGCCATTTTAGGATAATTGTTGATAGCAATGAAGTATATAACTTTTCATACTGGATACTAATCAGTTCAATCCAGCGAGTTTCGAAATCAAATAGTTCAAATCACCCCCCACCAAGAAAAACATCCGAACCAATATGCATGGATGAACTTGGAGCTGTCTATGGTGTCAGATATCCACAAGATGCTTTTACAGGATCCCAAGGAGTTATATACTGATGGAATCCTAAGTAATCAAGCAGTTACAATACTGTAAAGAGCAAGGGTGTGAATGTGTCCATAGAACAATCACCAGCTGCCAAGAGCTAACGTACCCATAATTACTAGATTCAATAAGTTCAAATTTTAAGCCGCCATACTCAGCCATAGCAAAAAACTGTTCTTAATCCAAATTGTACCTTCTGCAATTCACCTTGACCATATTGTCCCATTGTTTGAAACCTCCTTCCAGCAGATACTAATCTTCTACCAAGTGCTAAATCAGGAATTAGAGCAAGAATGAGTTTTAGAAAGGAATAGTTATCACAAGCAACAGTTAATAGGCAGCTAAATTTAGCCTTGCCTGATTTTTGACCATCTGTCAAAGAATTTTCCAGAGAAGCGAACTTGCTCACTAAAGTGCAAGCATATGGTGTATCAGCTAATTCCCATGCTCGAGATAAATTCAACAAAATTTCTCCGAGGTCTTGACCACACTGAAACCACAAGTCAGATATCAAGCCACTTACTATGTCAATCATGTTGGACCAAAACTTCAAATGCCCAGACAATTACAACACGAGAATCAGAAAACAATCACGTGAGCAGAGAATAAGAAAGTTATCAAATTAGTCACCAACCTGGTCGATGACTGGCCCATTTGAAAGATCAAATGCTGCATCATTCAGCTGCAGAACACAATTGAAGTGAGATAGATTATGGTGTTCTAAAGGCAGACAAAATTGATGGATAAAAAATGATACTAAACAAGCTTAAAAAATCATAATTTCTTCTTACATCTAAGCGAAGATCATTAGGTAGCTTCGCGAAGTAATCAGCAGGAAGATCAAAGCTATCCTGCCGAGTGTCAAGTGATATCAATCATTCAGTACCTAAACTGAGCTGCAAAATTTCAATTCTGGTACGCAATATCGAAGAAAGACAATATTGAAGAGTTACCGCCAACTCTTGTAGAAGAATCTGAGGGCTGGAACCGAGGGACTTGTTTGAGGAGTCTGATTCCGCCAGAGCAAACGAGACCTTTCGAGATTTTTTCACCAAATTGATACTGCGCCTCAAAGTGTTTCCATTGAGATTTCTTCTTCTAGACACATTTGCCGAAGAGGTAGAAGAAGATGAAGGAACTAGTAAGGTTTGCAACGCATGACAATGGCAAAGAGAAGCCATTCTCCAATTTCACCTTTCGATTTTCCGCAGCAGTCGATTTTTTTCATATTTGTTTTTCTTTTTTCTTTATTTTTGTTATTTTATCTAATTTTTGTGGCCTTGGGATTTCTACTGGGCCCGGCCCAAATATACCCTTACATTGAAAGGGTCGGGTTTGGATCCGTAGAAGAGCTGAACCAGAATCCATACCCCCAATTCCCGCCCCTCGAACAAACAAACCCTAGGAGACAACACCGAATTCTACAGGTATTTTGCTTGCTTTCGGAAATTGCGCTAGGTCATCTTAGATTGAGGTAAAAAGCTACTGTTTTGATTCCTTTGCAACTTCAATGGCCTTATGATCGTGAGTTTGTCATAATATTTGTTAACTTATAGTTTGTATGATCTTTCGCTGTAAACAAAACTGAATTTGATCAGAAAATTGATATTAGGAACAGATTTAAAGGCCATATGAGTACTAGACCACAGACGATTTCATATAAATCCTACTATCTACTTTATATGTGATCTCCAGATCGTCTAGGAAAGAGATGAAGTCTAAAGGTTAGAGACAGCTTAGGATTAAGCATCACCTTGAGTTGAACCGACCAGCATTGCATCCTGAAACTTCATTATGTTCTTGCCCTAGAAGATTAGAAATAGTAATGCCCCGTGTTGTTCTTCGTTAAGGCTATTTCTTACCTGCGCTTGCGTTCCTCTGCATTTGAAGCATGTGAAGGTAACTCTTCCACCTTTTTTCTCTCTTACTGTTGGACATTCTCGAAGTTGTTTATCTTAGCACTTAGACCCTCTTCTTTCTGCTTCATGTGCTCTCTAAAGAACTTATCTTGAAAGTTCATCTACAACAATGGGTTGTGTTATTCGAAGACAACAAGCAGATGTATAAGCACAAAATACCTACCTTTTTTCAGACAATGTGAAAGTAATTTCTTCCTATTTTTTAGTAGTGACAGTATTATGTACATAGTGGCTAGTTAATAAAACAACAATCCAGAAATAATGTGAAAACAAGTTATTTAGTTTAGTTTGTGATTAGGAACGACTTTATGGATTTTAGGGCTTTCCAAATCTTTAATATTTGCACCTATTTAGCATAGTTTGTGATCAGTCTTACCTTGTGCAGAAATTTTAAACATGAGTGCCAAGAAGAAACAAGCCGATGAAAAAAATCAACCGCCTCCCATCAAATTGGTGAAGCTCGATAAGGCATATAAACTGGTTAGTCCATTTACAGCTGCTAATCATTCTTAACCAAGTGCTTGTAGTTTGACATCTATAATTGGACGTGTTTGTAGCCAATATTTTGCATATCATTTAGTTTTGTTCACTTATTGGTAGATTCTAGAGTCGTGGCTGATAAAATATCTGTTGTGGCCGGAAGCAAAACTTAATATAGCAAGATGAGAATGGTTTGTCTGTTCTTGTTCAATTTTGGCCTGCAATTCATCTTGAGACGAGGAAAGTGTGGAATGAATTGGTGAGTGAGATCCCCGTAAAATTATACCAGGGTTGCTTGATTGCATCTCATAATGCATTCACTTTCATTTTCAAACATGATTTGAAAGGGAATGAATGGAAAGGAAGATGCAACTCCAATGCATAAATTATTCTTCAAGTTTGGTTAAGCTGAAGAGATTGATACTGAGGGTATTTTCAAATTGTTTTACCAATGCTAATAAGTGAATATATGTATCTTCTTCAAGAGACTTATCTCCTCTTATTGCTTGTTTAAGTCGGTATTCAATTTATATTCATGTTAGTCATGCCCTAAGAGCTCGTAGATACACTGTCCATTGAGCCAGCTTGTTTCACACAAGATTTAGTTACTGTCTCTTGTTCTGCTTTTCCTAGTGTTTTGGTTGAACCGTGGAGTGTTATTTATTGTTTGGTTCTGGCTTATTGTTCATTGGGTGTCAGTGGCTAAAATCAGCCTCTTTTCATCGTTGTGTTCTTTTCCACTCATATACAGGCCATGCAATGGGTCAATAACATGTCTGGGAGATGGGAGGACGAGGAAACTGAAGTAGAACTCGAGGGTCGGCCTTCTAAGTAAAGCTCATCCTGTAATCTAATTTCTTTTGCAATCTTCATAAGTTTGTGAATGAACTTGTGACAGTATCTATTCCATTCTCTAGGCTTGGTCTTGGTGCAGAGATATCCTCTCATAGAACTGAGTTCAGGCAGCCTAATAATGAAGCGACTGAATGGAAACTACGAGCAATGTTGGATCCTAGGAAAAGAAAAACTTCCGTCAACGAAGATTCAACACCTAACGGAAACAATGCGTCTCTTAGCGACGACGAAGAAAATGAATTGGAGAGCAGGAGTAATGCCTTTGCCAAGAAGCGAGTCACCCCTGCTATTGCTTCTCTCTCAGGAAAGAAGAAAGGGAGGAAATAATTGTCCATTTTTCTTTGACATTTTCTCCATGTAATTCAAGTAAGCATGTTTTGGTGTCAATATTGGAAATAGCACGTTCATCTCACAATATTATTGAAAAAAAGAAAATGAATTAGACATCTCCTTCCCGAAGAGTAGATCAGACTAGGGTCCGTTCAATACTAATGTTGAGCTTGGGCTTGCATATGCATTGTGTCCGATTCTGAATCTAACGTTTGAATTCAACAACTAGAATTATGGTTGTTACTTTCCCATCGAGTTGGGAGGTGCATACAGTGTGTCCCGACAGATATGTCCCTTGATGCTGAATGACCTTAAATTTGACCGGGTATCAAGGCGCGGGGATTAAGAACATCCCGTGTCGACTTTTAGTAAATTGAAAACGAGGTAGAATTTAGAAAACTCTGTCCTAAGAGAGTTGAGGAACTGAATCTGTGAAGCGTGACATTCAATGCATATCACATGTATTACTCTGTACGGCATTAAAAATATTGTTTCTAAATTACAAAATATTACAATTATATTTTGCTAAAACTTATTAGGTCTAGATTCAAAAAATAATCAAACTATAACAAATAAAACTAACCCATAAAAAAAATCAATGTTCAGTCTTGTGCTCATGGACAATTTGGATTTTTCCCTGGGCCACCGTAATAGAAGTGAATGCCCCAATCGTTATTATAATCACTCTTGATATCATAGCAATTGACGTTCTCGGACACCGTCAACAAGTTCCGGGGCCTAACCAAGCTATTATCCGAGTCAACTACTTGAAGGTTTCTGAAATAGCTAGCCTTAGCGAACCCATCTCGGGCGAAGTGACCCGAGCCCATCCGAGTAGTGGTGTGGTATCCGGTGGCACGTGTGTCCACCACTTCACCTCCCCATTCGACCATGCTCGCGTGGTCCGATAGGTGGTTAAACAGCTCCGCTGGCCAGTATCCGACTAGTGTTCCCTCCCCAAACCCTAACCACCAGTTTCCCGAATTCGGATCCTACAAAACCATTGTTTTACATGCGGTACGAGATTAGCTGATTTTAAATTATGCATTAAGTGGACCCTAAACCAAGGTGACAATTTCACCCGTATCTGATGGATATTCAAATCACCCAATCACCTAACATATAAGCTGACAATATTTATGATTTTTAACCATCTGTGAACGAACCTGATCACTCGATACATGATAGGTTGGATGCACCCGATAAGGTTAAAGGGTTACGACGAAAGAGTAATTGGCATCCCTACCCCGAACAAAACGTACTTTATAATGCTTTATGATCAATCACTCTTGAAATTGATTTTTCTTTATTCCTTTCCTTTTTAAAAACCAAAACAAAGAAACCACGAAACTAACCTTCCATATAAGGAGGGTTATGTCATATTGGTCGCCCGCGAAGATAGAGACGGGCGAGATGGCAGCTCCGATGGCTATACGGTTGCTTGTCTGAATGAATCCGGAACATAAAAGATTATAGCATCCTGTTGTGACATAAGAATCACTCTGCATTAACGCAAATCACTAAATCAGCAAATTAATTAGTAGATAAATTTGGCTTTAATTAAGTTTATAGTCAAAATAGTTGGTAGATAAATTTGTCTAACCGTCCAGTAAGTGAAGAGCCTTGGCCTGCTATCACCATAGAGTTCCGGACTGACCTGACTAGTGCAAAAAACAAAATAAATTGTTCAGTTTTTGTTTTGTTTTTTTTTATTATAACGGAACGCGGTTCGATCCCATAAACGGCGCGCCGACTATTAGATCGAAAAGCCGAAGAATCGGCAGACGGCCTAACCGTCATGATAGACTACAACAAAGGAGAAAAAGAAAACACAAAAATATGTTATAAAAACCCGAAAACATGGACGTCATCGGGGGAAAACAGAATGATCCAGTCAGCCGGAAGCGACAATCATAAACGTTTATCTTCAAAGAAAGTACACAGGTAGTAAGTTTGGGGAACACTTGTGAACACCTCATATTTAAACTACAACAAATTTTCAGAATCAATCACACATCCACGCTTCCTTATCGACAAACACCCGAACCCAACCAAGACACCATCAAAACATAGATAAAAAAAATGCAGGACGGGTATTGAGATATAAAATGCTAAAGTCAATGATGTTGACCTGCCAGCCAGCTTCAATGCTGTTGAGATCAGAGCCGTCAAAAGAGCCAGCTAGGATCCAAATCTGTGAGAGACTGAACTCGTTGACTTCTTCAACCAATGGGTCCCACACGTTAATAGACGCTTTTGCCCCGTACACTTTCTCGCTTGTACCCGTGTATGCTATCGCATGCTACACGCATTCAAATTTAATCTATATCTTCATCAAACGAATTTCAATATCAAATTATTGAAATTTATACATGATAGTGTAGATACTTACCTCGTGGCTAAAGCCAGTGACGTCAGGAGCATCGGCGCGCCGAGGAAGAGGAATATAACGACGTCGTTTCTTGCCAAAGTCATACAATGACTTGGCCCTCAGCACGTCGTTCACAGTGTTACGCCGCACCGGAACGGTGCGTTTTGGACACCCTGTTCCATTGTGATGCCACATTTGCCATGCAATCTCTTCATCCTCAATTTTCTCATCATTGTTTCTTTGCGTTCCTTCTACTTTCACTCTCTTCATTTTGGGCCACTTGGGAGGGACTTTCTAACATAATTACAAATTAATTAAAACTAATTATAGTACTTTGCTTGTTAGTTCAGGTAAATTTCTCAACCTGTTGATTATATATTTTGAAATAAAATAAAATAGCTTAATAAAATCGCTACCGGGATCTTGTGATTCTTCAGAAGTGGGTGATCGAACGCCGGTTGTTTTCTTCTATGAATGCAATCAATGATGTCTCCATCAGGGCTCTTTGATATCCATATAACCATATTAGCCAAAAAAAAAAATATTTAACAAAATGAAATTAAATTGGAAACCACAGTATAATTAGGTTTGTGCAGTTTTGAACCGTAAATCAGACCAGACCGGATTTTTAGGGTTCAGTTCTGTCCACGGTCCTCCTTAAGCTATTCCCGGTTCTGGTATATATATATATATATATATATATAATGCGTGACAGTCCAAAAATTTCGGTCGACGCCGACCATGCGTGACATTTCCGACGAGCCTTGACTGTCATGCGTGAAAATTTTGGTCAAAACCGGTCCGGTTTACCATCCGACCTTCTCAAAACTTTGGCCGGTACTGGAATATTCAATCCAGACCGGTTGCACAACCTGACTACAATGAATTAATGTATAATAACTTAGAAGTACCTGAATTGTCAAAATAGGGGGCTTGTTGATCGAGTGTAAGTGCCTTTGGATTCTCTGAAGCCTTAAGCTGCTAACTTGCTTGTGTTTGGTGTAGTTCAATGCCATTACACGGCTACTTATCAAGCTTTGCAGTAAACAGAATAATGCGACATGGAAGATGAAGCCCGCTGAAGAAGAAGAATAGTGCAGTTTGATTCTTGCTAAACAAGAACGTCCCATTTCGATCACAAACTCGAAAAGGGAAAGAAGTTTTGAAGGAGATCTAAACAGAAAGGAAAGAACTAATGAAAAAAATGACGTTCAAATAGCAAATATGGAGGATACTTGGTGTATGGTGGTTGTAGTAGTAGCTTCAACGCTAAATAAAGGTTTCAAAGGAGAAAGAGAAAGGAACCTTATTTAAAAACTTAGAGAGGTTAATTAGGGTTTTAAAACTCTCTCCCTATATATACACCAACCCTTGGCCGGTGAAATTTACGCGTAATTACACCGGCCAACCTGCGGCAAGTACGAAAAAGACTCACGCGTGAGCGCAATGCAGTTACACCGAAATTTGAGCTTGTTGTGCGGAACTGCTTTAGGGTTTAAAACTCTCTCCCTATATATACACCAACCGTTGGCCGGTGAAATTTACGCATAATTACACCGGCCAACCTACGGCGAGTACGAAAAAGACTCACGCGTGAGCGCAATGCAGTTACACCGAAATTTGAGTTGTGCGGAACTGCTTTAACGGTATAAAAAATAACTATTGTCACGCGCTCGGCTGATCGCCCAACTTAATTTGGAATATAACGAACTAACTTGTGGTCAGTTCCATTCATTACACGTGCCACTCGGGCTACCCGTATGTGGATTGCATTTGAGTGTCAATCATCATCGAACACGATTTTTTTTGGTGGGAATCATCGAACGCAATTACTTTGGGTAAATTATGTCATACCGATTTTTACTTTGTTTAATTATTCAATCACGAACCTGAATTAATATCCGCATGTATATCGGATAACTATTTTTTTTTTTTTTTTTTTGAAATCGGAAAGCGGTTAGGAAGGACTATCGTCTAGAGGTAGTCCATCCTGAAGCATTCTTGCGGATGAGAACACGAAGTTCGGGATCGTCAGAAAATGATGTGTTGGGGTTCGAAATTCCCAAATGGGTCAATCGTCAGAAAAAGATAACTATTGTTGATGTGTAGTTACGGTTGACCAATCAATGTCATTTTACATTTCTCTAATAACTTTACCGTTTATACATCCTCCTAAGAGTCGGGGACGAATGAGAGCTATGGGATAATATCCTTCTATAGCATTAGAATAAACGAAGCGGTCGAGGGTTATCCCTAAGTCGACGATATCCCTTATATCTCAAGCTACGTGGAGGAGTCTAATAAGGATAATTACAACAATTTGGTCGTATGCACGTTATAGAACGATTACAAATTTGGTTGTAGCATGCACGTTGAAAGTCACAATAGCCGAATTCATCTCAATTTATTAAGTTGGCCGTAGGGTTTGTGCATAACCGAATCAGACCGGTAATTCAGTTCGATCCAGAACAACTATTATTGGATTGCTTGATCCCGTTAATTTTTTTTATAACCAAGCGCCATGAAGGAGAAATATCCAGTGAGTCACACACAAATACACGAGTTACGTCCTAAAATCAATTGCCTAAAATCAATTGACAGTAGGATGAGTAATCCGTAAACTTATATGTTAGGCTCACTTACTTTAGTACATTCGATGTGAGATAATCCACATGTCTCAACAGATCGGTGCGGCCCCAGTCCTGTCTAAACTATTTTTTTATGACATTTTATGAAAAGAAAGCGAATATGATCCGAATTTAGTCGTAATCGCTTTAACCCGCGCAAAATATAATTTAAATATTAAAAAAATCAATATTGTCTGGATCGTGGTTGACCGATTCGTTATGCTCAAGCCTAACGGTCCGGTCACGGCCTAGCTGTCTGCATCAATTGCAAAAAATTGCAAGTTAACTGCATGAATTCATTGAATTGAAACAAAATGAAATGTAAGTATCTGAGTAGCAACAAATTGCAGTTTTGCGGCATGAATTGCTTCAAATTGCAGTTTTGCGGCATGAATTGCTTAAAATTGCAAATTGAGGACATGAATTGCTTAAAATTGCAAATTAGGTGCATTATTTGCAAGAAACTGCAGTTGCCTGGGAACTAAGTCATACAAATGACCAATTACTTATACTTGACGTCAAAAGGTACAGTAATAGTTGGGCCTTTATCCCATGTGCCCCTTTATACTTGACCAAAGTGGTATAGCCTTTTAATTTATGCTTCATCATTTGCTTTGCTAAACAAGCACGTATAAAAACTTAAATACCAACAATTGGAGCTCCTTGCACATTAAGGATACAATCCATTTCTAGCTTCTACTTTATTTAAAGAATATTTCTAAATAAATGATCCCATGAAATAAAAAAATGCTAAAAATAATTATTTTTAAATTAAGAAAATCTGATAATAAAAAATTGTTTACGTGTATAATTTTATCAAGGTTTTAATAAACACAAGACTAGTATTCAGATTGACTCGTTGACGCTTTGACGGTGGTGTTTGAGCTTATTACTAAATGTTTTTTTTTTCCTTTTTTTTATACAAAGACAAGAAGATTAGAAGGATCAGTCTCTGAAGACAGATCATCCTAACACGTTCCGAAGGATGAGAATATCAACATCGGGAGGAAGGGAACCGCCAAAAGGGTGACCAGAAGACCCATGAGAAGTCAAGCGGTCAACAACGAAATTGACTTCCATAAAAATATGGATAACCCTGCAAGAGGAAAATCCAGACAAAAGCACATTGATATCAAAAAGAAGCATATCAACTTCCCAAGACAGTTTCTAAGAGAAAAGACAACAAGGTTGGAAATTTATTAGTCATCGTTACCTTCTCGCGACGTCTTGCTATCCCCTATTAGACATGAGACCCAAACCTAAACCTAAACTATAAAAATCCTAACCGCCGGTTTAGGTTTAACCTGGCGCCGATTTATTAAAAAAAAAAAAAAGGAAAATTGGACCAATCCGGCGGTTAACCGCCGGTTTTGAGGAGCAAACCGACCAGTTTTGTCCTTTTTTTTAAAAAATAAAATAAATAAAAATCACCTAAACCGATAACCTACGGTTTGGCCAAACTGACAAGTCTAAACCGCCGGTTTGGGCCGGTTTGGAAACCGCCGGTTTGACAGTTTAACCCAAACCGGACCCATGTCCAGCCCCTGTGTGTTCTTTAGCTTTTTTTTTATAGCAAAAAAACAACTTTTTATTCAAACTAATCCAAAATCATACATCAAAGAGTTTTCTTAAATTGGTGGGCAGAAAAAATAGAAGTAAAATATTGTAGTTTACTTTTCCTTTACACGCAACTTTTTTATCCTATAGTGCTAAATCGGATCTGAAGTGTGAATCTGATCCTTTTGCATTTATTTCGAACATCATACCATTCGAATTCCATGAACAAGATTTTTAAAAAATGAAAATTTTGACCTTTTCATTTAATAAAGAAAAAAATCCTTAGCGCTTAAGCTTTCATTGTTTCTCTTCTCCTTCCCTATAAAACCGCCACACAATCCCCTCATTGCCACCGCATCAACCCGACAAAGTCAGAAAGAAGAAGAAAGGGACACCATAGCCGAAAAGAGAGATAAACCAAACCCCAACCTCAAAACCCCAGATACTGGAGGAGGAGAGAGAATGGAGAACTTCATGGCTGTTAAGGTAGGAGGAGAAATTGTCTATGGCATTAACTTCTCTGCGGTGCCAGAAGGATGCATCGCCGATATTGTTGCTTTAACGACTCCTAGAGATGCTTGTCGACTTGCGGTGATCTCGAAGACTTTCAAGTCGGCGTCCGAATCGAATGTCGTGTGGGAGCGATTTTTGCCGGCCGATTGCGAACTTATTGTTGCTAGATCTGATGGAGGAGAGGAGTTGTTAGCTGAGCTCCTGTCTAAGAAACAGCTCTATATGTACCTCGCTGACCGACCTATCCTCGTTGACGGCGCTACCAAGGTAGGATTTCCAATTGTCTTTTCTGTAATCGTTTTCGGTGCTCGAAAAGCTGTTGTTTCGCTAATGGAATGTGGAATTTGGGTTATGGATTTGTTGAATTGGATGGATTTGGTTGTTAGGTTTTTCGCTGGGAAATTGATTGATTTTATGAATTGAACTTCTCTGAAAGAATACGGTGATAATTGAGTGGATAAAGACTATATAATCTTTGTTGATAATTTCTCTTAGAAGTACATCTGTTCTATGATGATATATTTGAGTTGAAAGTACGGATGGATAGTCAAATGTTCAATTTGAAGAAAGTAGTACTTAATCCAGTAAACTACTCAGATATGGTCTACCTGCAAACTTTTGAAAAAGATTCTCCCTTACTAAAGAGGAAGACGTTTTCGTAAAGCTTAGGCTTAATTACTCAATTTAATCGGTTAGTGGTCTATTCTAGACGTTACAGTAGTGGATTAAAAGTTGAGCTTTTTTAAAAACGTTTGTATTATCTTCTTTACAATTGTTAATTCCTACTTTACACGCCATTTCTCTACTGTGAGCATGAAACGAAGATAAAGGAGAAGTTCAAGTGTCTAATGGTGCTTGAAGGTCTTGTTTAAATCTCTGTCACCCATAAAGAATAGGGGAAGCTCAATTAGCATTGTGTATTCTTTGTTGTAATGATCTAATGGGGGAATTCACTAATTTTGTTGTGTTCTTTATTTAATGTAAGCAGAGCTTTTGGCTTGAGAAAACAACTGGAAAGAAATGTTGGATGCTTTCTGCAAGGAGCCTTTCTATCATATGGAGTTGTACTCCGAGATATTGGACATGGACTTCCATCCCTGAATCAAGGTGTGATACTTTCTGTTATCCTTGATTTCGTTCAGATCATTTAATTTCACGAGACAATATCTTAAGCTCGAGTTTAATACGTCTGTAGGTTTCCGGAGGTGGCTGAACTTCTCAGTGTTTGCTGGCTTGAAATCCGTGGAAAGATCCAGCTCTCAACGCTGTCACCCGAAACGCATTATGCTGCATATCTCGTATTCAAGACGACAGAAGGTGCATACGGACTAAACAACCTATCCGAGGCTTCAGTAAGCACTCCAGGAGGCAAAACCGAAACACAACACGTATACCTGTCTGCTGAATCCGAGCAATTACATAGACGCAGGGGTCCTTCTAGGGGAGCTATCAGGGGATTCAACAGAATGAGAGTACCTTACTTCAACGAAACACGAGGGGCACAGTTAGCGGCTGACCAGTACCCGAAACCGAGAAACGATGGGTGGCAAGAGCTGAAGATCGGCGAGTTCTTTACCCATGTTGCGGACGACAACAACGAGATCGAGTTGTCAGTTTCGGAAGTGAAAGCCGGAAACTGGAAAGGCGGGCTCGTTGTTGAAGGTATTGAGATAAGACCAGTAGGAATCAACAAGCAGTGAAGGTTATAAAAACTCATCATGGGAATGAAAGTTGCAATCTGGCATTCGTTCTTGAAAGAGTACAGCAGCCACAAGAGTGATAACGACTGACATTTGTGTTTGTGTGGGTGTATATAACGTTCTACTGTGCCGGAATAAAGCGGAGACAAAATAAAGGAAAGACAGTGGACGATGTTCTTCCGTGTGTCTTGCTTCGTTTGTTTTTTTAATCTTTCCCTTTCTAGATAATAGTCTGGTTATATAACTATTTGGAATTTTGAATGAGTTTAGTTCATGTAATGCATCCTTGTTACGGGATGCTCTTTATTTTATTTTATTTTATTTTATTTTTGTCAATTTTTAAAATTTTTTTAAATTATTTAATCCTTTTTATTTATTTCACCATGTCTTTTGTGTCCATAATCAAGTTATCAAAGGGATTTGGATTAGATTGTAAAATATTTGAAATGTACAATTGTAGATATGATTTTACAGTTTTATTTAGATTTACTATTTTATCACCCACCAGTTAACCTTATCCATTGGTGGGTTAACCTTTTTCATTAGGTGGATTAGGTTCAATTATTGTGTTTATAATTAATTACTCCCGATTATAATTAACTGTTATTTTAGAATTTGACATAAAAAATATTAAATAATATAGGTTCTGTAAAATTTTTCTAAATTTTTATCACTTATTTAATATTCAACCTTCTTTTAATCAATAAAAAAGATTTTAGAATAAAATTAATCATTTACACCAATTTTCAAGAATATTTCTTACAATTATTGTTCATTTATTGGCCTAAAAAACCTAAAACGACAGATAATTGTGATCAAATTTCTAATGCTAAAACGACACTTATTTTTTATCAGAGGGTATTATTGTTGACTTATATTATGTTTCTAATAATATGTGTGCATATATAAAGTTTATATTTTAAAACACATAACAAATAAAATATAAATATTATTATATAATGTATTATTATAATATAATGAATAATAAAAATTTCAGAACTTTGTGATTTTAATATCTAAAAATTATTCATTATTTAACTTTTTGGGTTTTTATCCGTTTTTCAAGTCAGGTCGGATGAGGCGAAATTGGCCATTCCCACCAATATTGTAAAAGTAATTGGAATGTGTGTAAGAATTTATTTAGAATAACCGTTAGAATCGTTGAATTGGATCCGATTTTTGAAGAACTCATGTAGTCATGTACTCATGTAGGTTGAACATCAGTGACGAATAAGAGCTTGTGAACGAGGATAGCATTACAAATTTACAAGCCAATAGACAAAGACTCGAAGAAAAAACAAAGTACCGAGGATAACGAGGTAGATGTTAAACGATGCGTTTCGTCTCTGTTACCTTCACAGCTTTGTGGCAAAACGCTGCACTGAAAGGATGGGGTGGGGTCCAAAATCCAAATCAAAATCCAAATAGCCGTACTTTTAACAGAGTGAAGCAGGAGATTTTTTTGAAGCTGACAAGATACAGACGAGGTTATGGTTCATCTTCCTTGCGAAGATTCTGTAGACTGATACTCTTATGTTGCCACAAATGAGCACGGCAATTCGATCTCCGGCGTCTGCTCCGGTTTTTCTCCAACCTCTTTTCTCTCCGATTCCAAGGTATCGCTATTGAATTAACTGGACCTAGTATTTCAATTTGGGCTATATACCCTTTTGTGAATTTCAGCTCCTTCTAGCTTGATTTTGATTTTTCTACCCAATTTTGTACTAATTTCTTAGGGTTTTAGTGACTGGACCAGTAATTCCGTTTCTGGATACTGTTGAAACCTTGAAATTGCCTTGGCCTGTTAATTTTATTAGTATTTCAATGATAAGGGTTTCGCTAGAGCAATCTTTCATTGCTTAATTAACCCTTTTCCAAATGTGGATTTCAATTTTGTTTTTCTAATGTTTGTTATGATGGTGCTGTCTTTCTACTCTAAGCAACGATTGAATAATGCTGAATCCCTCTCAATATGCAAGTCTAAGTTTCTTGTTTTAGAATTACAATCACACATCACTCATTTTTGTTTCGATCCGGTAGGAAGAAGCAGACGAAACTGATGCTAAGATGCCTGTTTGATCAACCAAAACTGGATAGCAACATTGCAAGACACATTGTCCCTGCACTTGCTGTATCATGTATATTCTTCTCTCAAACAAACCCGGTTCGTAAACCCACTCCATTGCCTGCCCTCTCTATGTTTTTTGCACACCGTGTCTTATTTGAATCCGATAACGGTATGACTATACAGCCTTTCTTTTGTGATTGTTCTATTTGATCAGGTCCTAGCATTATCTCCTTCCTCTGGAGATAACATTTTTCAGCTAGCCACTGCTGCAAGTAACCAACCGTCTCTTCCTCTCGATGAGGTGTCTGAAGAAGAAAGAGGAATGATGATGACTATGATGTCGAGAGGTATGACTGCTAAGAATTTCGATCCTGTTAGGTATTCCGGTAGGTGGTTCGAAGTTGCCTCTCTCAAACGCGGATTTGCTGGACAAGGTCAGGAGGACTGTCATTGCACACAGGTAAAATTTGTTTAACAGGTAAGTTTTGCAGTTTCCATTGGAAACTTTGTTATTCTCTAGTGCTAAATGCTAATCAAATTGCTGTAGTAGATGTTTTCACTTCTGCATAAGTGAAGTGTAAATTTGCAACTTCTGTTTCATCTTGAATCTTTATAATATTTTGAACTTGAGGAATATATTGCAAAATTGATCCTTCCAATGCCTTGTGTATGTAACAACTAACATGACATTGTTCACTTCAATGCTTCTTTTTCCCCCTCTCTGCATATAGGGATTTTTAGTGCCTGCTTGGTTGGAGTGGTGTAATGGAAACAGAATGAAATCGAATAGGGGTAAGGAAAGGAAATGGAAATGATAAGATTACTTTCATGTGTTAAAAAGACATCTCAACAAACATAGTTTTTTTTATTGATTCAGAACCATTCCGTTACCGGCAATGATTCTTAGCGTTTCCAAACGAGCCCTTAATGGTTCCTAACCTTTATTTATTCAACCCGGAATCTGACAAATGACCGATTTAAGTCATCAGAAGCCGAACCCCGCAGATTGAGGATCAGACATGTTATTTACATAAACATGTTCTTTGCTGCTTTAGTTTTGCAAATTTTGTAACTTCATGATATTGGTTTGATTTGACTACTTCAGGGCGTGTATACGTTTAACATGGAGGTACCGGCGATCCAGGTTGACACATTTTGTGTCCATGGAGGTCCTGACGGCTACATAACCGGTATAAGAGGAAAGGTTCAGTGCCTCTCGGAGGAAGATTTAGAGAAGACAGCAACTGATTTAGAAAAACAAGAGATGATCACACAGAAGTGCTACCTTCGCTTCCCCACTTTGCCATTTATCCCCAAGGAACCATACGACGTAATCACCACTGATTATGACAACTTTGCTATTGTCTCGGGTGCCAAAGACAAGAGCTTCGTCCAGGTTAGATCTATCTTTAATGATCCATCATTGTAACGTTAGTTTCCATCAAATTTTGAAGTGGAAGCTTCGTCTGTGTTCAAGATATACTCGAGAACGCCAAACCCAGGGCCGGACTTCATAGAGAAGTACAAGAATTACTTGGCCGATTTCGGGTATGACCCGAGCAAAATCAAGGACACTCCACAAGACTGTCAAGTGATGTCCAACAACCAGCTAGCTGCAATGATGTCGATGAACGGAATGCAACAGGCTTTGACGAATCAGTTTCCGGACATTGAGTTGAAAGCTCCCGTGGCGTTTAACCCTTTCACGAGCGTATTCGACACATTGAGGAAGCTCGTTGAGCTATACTTCAAGTAGTAGTTGAGGAATGCGTTATTCCTCCATATATTTGTACCTCTCTTGCTCAAGAGGAAGAGTCTCTTCTGAAATAAGTTTTACTCATTGTGCATTTCCTTGGCCAAGTTTAGATTGACGGGTTACCAAACTATCACCTTCTTTGCCTTTCAGCATCAACAACAATTTCACCTGCCTAGATCCAAATGATTTACAATTCAATCATGCACCACCTAATATGCATCATTACTTTCACAAAAAGAAAAACCCTAATATGCATCATTACTACGGTTAAAAATAAATAAATAAATTAATAAATTGATTTCACCTGCCTATATCTAAGGTTTCTAACCGGGTCTTTCTAGACCGGAGTGTTATATACGGAATTGCAACGGAATATAGGTATTCCAATTAAGCGGGTGGTAGGTGGGTGAAACACTTCCATCACTCATGCGTTAACCTTATGGTTCAGTTTCATCGACATGTGGTTAAGAATTTTTGTTTTTAATTTGTAATGTCAAAGTATTTCGGACATGTGATACCAAACTAATATTGTTTTAAAACTAATATTTTTATTAAATAAAATATAAACTTATTTATAACCTGATATTATAACATAAAATATTAATAAAATTTTCATATTTTTATGATTTTAAGGTTACATTTACAAAAAATTGAGATATTTCGGGTATATTAGGCCGAATGTGTGATGAGCATAAGATCTTACTCAACGTTCGTCCATCACCCGAATTTTTCAATCGCTTGTTTGGAGCGGATAATTCGAATATCCATTAAATTTGCGGATAAAATAATCGTTCATACTTACCTAGAAGAACACTATGTATATGGTAGGAATATTCCGATTAATCTGTGGAAGGATGTTGAACAGTTGCATTCGAATCATTAGCCAAATACGACTATTGAATCCACAAAATTCAACTTTCTATATTAATCTTAGCTTGAATTTTGTTGAGCTAAATCCGTATTTGGGACAGCATGACGCTGCGTTCAGACATATTTCGGAGACTCCCCGCTGCGTTTGGCAGTGACACGTTGAGCACTGAAATCCGTAGGCCCCACGGTGCTAATTCCCACCAGACCAAAACGTCGTCGTTCTAGAAGGGCTGTTGCCAATCGCGGTGACCAACTGACCATGACATGTCTCCACGCTCTTTTCTACAGTTCTACTGCTTTTTCCCAGCAATAGAAGCTCAGAACGACACCGTTTTACTCGGGTTGCTGGTAGATACAACTTAAAATGTAATATATTTTAACAAAAAAATAAATAAATGACCCGCTTTTCAAATTTACTCGCTTGTTTCCTTAGCTTGATTCTTCAAAACTCAAAAGGTCTTCTCTTTGTTTTCAAAACCGTCTCCTCTCTTCCCATTCTCTCTCTTCTCCTGATCCTCCATTTCTCTCTCTCTAAATCGGAGCCGATCTAGCTAGGGAATGGGGCAGCAGAACCTGATCTACAGCTTTGTGGCGAGAGGGACGGTGATTCTCGCTGAGTACACCGAGTTCACAGGCAACTTCACCAGTATAGCATCGCAATGTCTCCAGAAGCTTCCGGCCTCCAACAACAAGTTCACCTACAACTGCGATGGTCACACCTTCAACTTCCTTGTCGCCGATGGATTCAGTATGTCTTCGATCTAACCTAGTTTGCCCTAGATAAATGGCGGAAACGCTGATTTCCTTTTATTTTGGTGGCTACGAGCTAGATCTAACCTAGTTTGTTGCTTTCTGATGTCGTGGTAATTGTTTTGGTGGTTGTTTTGCTGCTTTGACTTCTGATGGACGTTGACTGGTTTTTAGGATTTGGTTTGAAATTTGAAGTTTCTTGCGTTTTCGTGATTGTGTCTATTGACTTAAATGTTTTCATTTGCTAGGAGATCTTCTGTTTAAGACAATTTGGGGATATTTGGTATTCGAATTGTGCTATATGCGCGCTTGGTTGAGGTTTGCTGATCCTGGGTACAGTTCATGTTTTTTTTTCCTTGGACATGCCCCGGCTGTATTACTGTTATATTTGCATACAAGTTGTATACAAATTCTACCTTGGCATGCCTGGTCTATACAGCACCCTTTCTGATCATTTACATCCCTAGAGATCTTAGAAATAAGCACTTATTCAATTTGATTCAAGCAAACCAATTGAGCCGCTCATCCAGTTATATACGTTTAGGTCTCTCAAGTTGCCAATTCATGTTACTGTTACCAGCCGATTTATGTTCTTACTGGATCTTTATCGTGCTTGTGATTGATAGTGGAAACTTAGTTGATGCAATTGCAAAAGATACTGAGGTGGGGCAGAAATCACAATGACATCTGTTTCAGTATTGGGAATAGTTTTTCAAATATAATGTAGTCAGCTTTGAGTATAAAGTATTGAATTGAAAACTTCTAAATATATTTACTGTATTTGTTCTAGTATGCAGAATTGTTTCATTTATAATGTCTCGTCCTCAGAACCAGGCTCAACCACATTATGCTAGCTTCTTTTGCTTTCAGTTTGACAGTATTCGAGATCATATATAACATGAGAGTTGTGTTATATTGTTGCCGAGAGGAATAATGGTAGATACCCAGGAATGAAAATCAAAGAATATGAATTTGAGTTTAAGAATCTCAGTAGCAGCCTTTTATTTGAGGAATCCTCAGTTATGTAATTCCGTTTCCATATCAAGTCTCTTGAACTGCATCCTACATCTTTTCTCCTATTATAGTAATAAGACAAAATCAGTAGCTCCTATTATTTAATTAAATACTCAATCCTAATAAAATCAGCAACTAAACTAAGAATCGGGGAACATGAAGGTAGTTGGGGGAAATGGGAAAGTTGAAGACGGAAACTAAAAAATAGGAGATTAAACATAATTAAATAAATATTTTAATAAGGGAATCATGAGATGGTATAATGCTCGTCCACCCTCCCCATCCCCAGAATGAGAGAATTTAGGACGTAGTGTTTATTCTGAGTGTGTATGATTCTAAACCCTGTCTTATTCGTAAGAAACTTTTCTCGACCTTTTTGCAATGGGTTCGAGTGTTGTTGTATCATGTAGAGGCAGAATATTAGCTTGACCCTCAGATGTATTTGATACTCAGTCTATTTTGTGTTTCATTTGTTAAAACTGGATATGCATCTTGTATGTTGCAGCCTACTGTGTGGTTGCTGTTGAGTCTGTTGGCAGACAACTTCCGATGGCATTCTTGGAAAGGGTGAAGGAGGACTTTAACAAGAGATATTCAGGTGGAAAAGCTGCAACAGCTCCTCCAAAAAGTTTGAACAAAGAATTTGGGTAATCTTCTTTTCTCCATCCTGATATTTAGACCTCTCAAGGACTCGTGCTTCTGCTTTTCCAGTTTATTTTGTCTAATTGAAGACCTCTGGTTGATCATTTAGGCCTAAACTCAAAGAACACATGCAGTATTGTGTTGATCATCCAGAGGAAATGAACAAGATGTCAAAGGTGCAGGCACAAATATCAGAAGTCAAGGGTGTGATGATGGAAAACATTGAAAAGGCAAGTTGACTTTAGCTATTTTAGTTTTATTTCTTTTTTGTTTAATTGTATGTTTTTTACAAGCTATCCGCACGTATCAACCATTTATCAAAAGTTAAATATAAGCCATATTGTTTTACATGGTTCCATCATAAAATTCCTTTCATGCTCATATCCAAATTTTTTATTTTAATCATTTAATGTTACCATGGTTTTCTTCTTCTTTTTTATGCAGGTGCTTGATCGTGGTGAAAAGATTGAAATCTTGGTCGATAAAACAGATAACCTTCGTTCACAGGTTGGTGATCTTTCTTGTCATGAAAACTTTTCATTTTGCTGATTTTTTTGTTACATCATTAGTACCTCTTGTTTCATCTTCCAGAATATATTTTGCTTATGTAAGAAATCGAGGGTGTGAGAATGGGGGAAAGGTTTTTTTAAATTGAACTTCTGTTATTCCTTAATATCCATTAATAACTAGTTAACGTGATTTTATTATATGGGTGGTTTAGTATACTGATCATATTACTTCCTACTTAATTTGATCAAACTAACTAATCTATCAATTGTTTTTATTGGTATCTATTTTTCTGCTTATCTCCATTTGTATTCAATATTTCTATTCCCGTGTAATTTACCACCCATCAATTCTTAGTGCTTTATTTTGCACTGAGTTAGGAACCTGTACTCTTAACGTTCAAAGCCAGTCCTTTTGTTCGCATTCTGAATTTTCAAGAGAATCAACCTAAAAAATCTTGAATACTGTCCACAAACAGGCACAAGAATTCCGGACGCAGGGAACACAAATGAGAAGGAAGATGTGGCTTGCAAACATGAAGATAAAGCTGATTGTCTTAGCTATCATTATTGCATTGATCCTCATTATCGTCTTGTCAGTTTGCCATGGCTTCAGCTGCAAGTAGAGCTTTCTTCGCCTTCACCCAGCTCGGGTCAAATATACATCTTGGTCTCTACTTGCTAGTAATAACTAATATACTCTGAATATGATTTTGTCAGAATCCACATCCTGAAAGAACCTTTCATTCATTTCAGATAGGATTTGCTTGTGTTTGTCTAGTGTCTCTTTCTGTAGTGAATTGTTGTAATTCAGTTTGAAAATAACTTTGTTGCGTGTATAGATATTGAGGACATCGGTCATCGGTATTTTGTCTTCAGGTTCTGATTATGGATGATATGAATTGCTTATTCCTCGCCATTTAGTACCACTTGACAGCTATACCACTTTGATGTCTATTCATCAAATTTTGCTTATGGTGTATACTTTATACTTGTGTGTGACATTGCTGTTTCACTTATTTGTCAATTTTGTCTTTAATTTACCAGGTTTTAATGCTTAAGAGTTGTATTGATATGGATATGAGTTTTTTGGTCTACATTTTTTTGTATTTATCATAAAAATTATGTAAATACATAAAATTATACAAAAATATGAGTTTTATAACAATAAATTAAATGTTAGTGATATAATTAACTAAATGTTATAAACTATTAAATTTAAAAATATGAATTAGCAGTTTATTAACTTCCATTTTTATATTTTAAAGACGTTTAGTAACTTTTGTATCCACAAATTTGTAGCCTCAATAACTTCTAGTAAGCCGAACATGTTTCTTAAACCATACGGGTTAACATCATGCATTTGTAACAATAGGAACTAGTAATACTTAGCGTTATACATATTGATTGGACCAAAATGTATATCTGATCCGATAGATTGATGCACCACAAACTTTAAGAATTTTGTACTTTATACTGAAATATATTGGTTCGTATTGAACTAAACCATGATATGTATCCGATTAATTTTGCATACTAGTTTATGAAATGCCCCAAAGAACGGACCCTATTTGTGAATTCTTAATGAACACCCAAAATGCAATAAGAAATTTGCCCCCTTACCTCTTGTAATAACATATTAATAACCGATTGATCTATACATTAAAACCAAGTTCGAAAGAAACCAAACTCGCTAACTATAATCAGACATGAAATTCACCTAGCGGCGACGAAGCTGGACGAGTGCGTGAGTTTCAAGTACAGTAGTTCGTATAATAGGCTTTTCATACTCGTAACTCGTAAGTATATCATTCCTTGTTGCGATGACACATCGTCAAGTGCTAATGACTACACGGAAACTATTACCGAGCCTTCTCCGCCGCTCTCACATTCACCATTCAAGCCGCCTCTTCCTATCGAGCATCTTCTTGACCCCTGATTCTCCGCCGACGCCGGCGTATTCTGCCTTCCCGACGACATCAAGCTCCAATTATACACTCCAATCGAGTCGGCTGCTTCCTTTCACGACGTCTTTCCGATCTTTTTCGTCTGCTCCATCTGAATCGGGATTTTTCGACTCTAGCCACTCGCTTGATTCAGCTTCCGAGTCGGAGTTCCAGAGTGTTCTGTTGACAAATTCTTCTGGAATTTCCAATCCGGATGTCGTTGATGTTGTTATTAGAGATGGCAATTATTATTTTCCTCCGGTACAGTCGGTTGTTTCCTTGCTCGATTGGATACATGAGTCCACCGGTCTTCCCTGGTGAGATGCCTAAGATTTCGAATGCTTGTCAGGTTGAATTTGCGGGGGTTTTTTTTGAATAAATTTGTGTATGCAGGTGGATCACGATTGCCTCTTCGACGTTGATGCTTAGAATCTCTTTGTTCCCGTTTCTTGTTATTCAGCTTCACAAGTTGAATAGAATCGGCGAGTGTATTCCTAAATGTAAGATATCTAAATGGCTCGTTGATGATTTAATTTTCCGTTCTGTAATTTTATAGGAAGTTGTAAGCTTTCATTGAATTGTTGAATTTTGCTTAGAAGAATTACCAAGGAAACAAAAGGAGAATACTCTAATGTGTTATCTTCTCTAAATTCTCACACATGTGAAATTTGAAGTGCCTCTTCCATTCCCACCGCCTTTGTCAGGACAGAGCTACATCCAGCAGTTTTCTCTTTTTCGGAGGGAAAGAAAAGCCATGGGTTGCCCTTCCTTCTTATGGTTTTTGGCTTACTTCTCTGTCCAGGTGATTGTTTTTTTTTAATTTGTAGTTCTATGAATGTAATTGTACCTCAAGATGAGTTTGTTTCTATTGTGCTAGCTAAGTACTTGGAAAAATGTTCTTCATTGCCTTGTGTCTGTAGGTCCCTTGCTTTTTCTTGTGGATGACAAGTATCCGGAGGATGTCTTTGGATCAACACGTAGGGTTTGATACTGTAAGTTCTTCACCTGCCCTAGTAGATTTTCTTAGAAAACTTTTTATGCATGCTCATAGTTTATGACATTTTTTTGCCTTATTTATCTATTGATATTCCATATATGCTATAGCTTGCCATCTTTAATTACTGAGAATATGTTCAGAATGTTCTTTATTTTCTGGTTTGTGTGATTGAGCTGTTCATTAGTGATGTCATTGTAATGATTACAGGGTGGGGCTTTATGGTTCCAGAATTTGACTGAATATGCACAGGGTGCTGCTGCTGGCCTCATCTTCCCCACACTCATTGCTAGCTTGCATTTACTTAATGTACAGGTATCTGATATTCCTAGGGACATAGTTAAAATAAATAAGCCGATCTATTTATTTTCTCTTGTTTGTTTTGAACTATGCTTTTGAGTTGTTGACTATTTCACTTCGATCTTCTAACGAGTAGATGTTGAGTCTTATAGTTGTGTTACTTGTGTATAAAAATACTTCTTACGATCTATATGTGACTGGGTGGTCTGGTCTATATGCTTCTTATGATCTTTGGGTAACTGGGTGGTCAATGATCATGCAACTACAGGATATATATAAAAGGAACTCTTGTTAGCTGTTAGTTTCCAATGGACATTGATATCTGATCAGCAAGCATAAGGAGTTACATAAATGTCCTGATGCATTCACTGTGTGCAATTTCAATTCTTCAAGCCGTCAGTTGCTTGTTAAGTGACTTCATATCTGTTTGGATCATGTTTCCTTAGCGAAGTTGCATCTATATAAATTGATAATCAATCAATACCCGATCTTCATTATAATGATATTCTGGTAGAACATAATTTTGCTCATCAAGTGACATGGCTTGACTAATCACTGCATTTTAGCATGTTTATGTATTTTCATATAGGCCAAGCATACTGTTTCTGTATTTTGTGGCCTTGAAGTACTGAATATTTCTGACCTGTTTTCCCATCATAATAGATTACATTGAAGTCCTCTAATGTTGGGAAGGGTACTGGCCTGGTTGGTTTATTGGGGAAGGTGAGTGTTCTTTTTGGTTTCAAGTATCCTTTTGATAAGTTACTGTGACTTTTATGGTTTTGTTAGGGAAACAGTTACTGAAGGATAACATTTATAAAAATAATTCCCTGCACTGCATCTATGCTTCAGATCAAAACTTGTCTGGTTTTTAGTGCAGCTGTACAGAATCTATTTAAAAGCATTGACGGTGCCAATTTTTTTTACTGGCTTCCTTATACCCCATGTAAGTTATTTCTTCCCATGCATGTTTCAGACAAATACTATCAATTTACCTACAAATATAATTTTCTGCCATTGTAGAGCTATATTGCAATGTTAATGCCATCTTCTCAGTAAAATTGATTCATGTTCATTGCAATTTGTTTTTCTCTAATTCTATAAATTTGCAGGGAAGTCTTGTATATTGGGTGAGCAACAGTTCTCTAAATATCATTCAGGTTGGTTCTTGTGTAGACATAAGTTACAAACTACATGTGTGATATATTAACAAATTGATAGCTAGTACTGATTGGTTTAAAAAATATGGCATTGCTTTACCTGACTAGTGACTTGTCCTTCTGATGGTGAAGCACCTTTGCCTTCAACATCCAAATGTCCGTGAAAAGTTAGGTCTATCACATGGGCAAGCTTTTACCTCAACCGAAGATAGTGAGAGTGTTCTTGGGTCAAGAGATTTAGAACCCATGGCCAGTCCTAGCAAAGAGCATGTCAGAGATTTATCTCCAAACGAACTAGTTGCTGTGGGTGACAATGCTCCTGATGCATACATAAATTGTTGATAGCAACAACAATTCTCACTCGCTATATACTTTTTCTTTGGCAGCTTTCAGTTCTTTCCCTGTCAAGAGGGAATAAAGATGAAGCAATTCCTCTTCTAAGGTATTGTTTTAGTCATCTTCAGGATGATCTGACTTAATTCATGGGAATTGAATATCATAATTCAAATTTGTCTGATTTCCCTTAGACTAGCACTTGACAAGGATCCAGAATACGTCAGAGCGTTAACTGTAATGGGCCAGACCCTATTGCAGAAGGGACAGGAAGTAGAGGCTATTGAGTACTTCGAGCGTGCTATTTCGAAGGTTTGAATCACTCATCTGCAGAAATGTTGCTCTTAAATCTTATCCTCACTTCATTTCCATCTGATTCATGGTTAAGGAATTTGTAAGTTATGATTTAGTAAGCAGTTTTAGTTAGGATGGGCCAAAATAAGCCTCGGAATTCAGCCGAGACAGAGTAAACTGGGTTGGCTGATCCAAGTCTGTCTGGTTCCGGTTCTGGACTGATAACGTATACCTATATTTCAAATGAAATGTATAAAAAGAAGTATCACTTACAACGGCTGGACCTAATTCTGAACGGAAACCCGGACAGGTTCAGACCAATTTTTCGGTCTGGAACGGAAAATGAACAACCCTTTTTTTAATATTCTCACCTCATTCCCTTGTGATTCATGTTTTGAGTTATAAAGTATAACTTCATAAGCAGTGATATTAGATTATATAAAGATGAGTTTTCTGTCTCATTGGACCTCTTTTTCCTTCAGATATCTTCCAATGGACTTCCAACAGAAGTCGAGGATGCGGATCTTCTGATTCAGGCATCTCAATGGGCTGGTGTTGCGTATATCAGACAGGTAGCTTCAATATCATTTCGGAAGACCTAAGATTGTCAAAATAACACTACTTCTGAAGCTATTCAGGCTGCAGCTGAATTGCAAGCTTGAACATCAAATTCTTGATTTTTTTTTTGTAATGGTTAATTATGCTTCTCTTTTTTCTCAGGGTAAATTGACTGAAGGGAGGATTCACTTGGAAAGAGCAGCTTCTGTGGAAGAGCCCGAAGACCCAAAGAGCAAAGTTCATTACTATGATGGGCTGGTCCTTCTTGCAAGGTTTAAAAAAACACATACATTCTTTTACTGCAACATACTCTTTAGGGTTGTAGAAAAATGGACCGGACCACAATCCCCGTCTGGACCATAATAGGCCGGTCCAACACTAGACCGCGGGTCCGGATTAGCTTTTCTTGACCCTTTCATGCTGATGAAGCTTTTCTCATCCTGCTTACAGTGCCTTGGTTAACGAAGGCCGAAAGGCAGAAGCTATAAACTATTTAAGGAAGGCTGTTGCATATAATCCCGAGTTCAACGTCTACTTGGAGCAATGCGTAAAGGAATCAGATGACTTTGTTGATGACCTTGTCAGCAGCCGTAGGGGAGATCACTGAATTTCTCCTCATCAGCAGACAGCAGCGTTGTATGAAATTTTGTCCTCTTCTCTTGTTTCAGCAACAGTAGGAGATCACTCATTGAATATCTCCTATAACTTAATCTTTCATACCGATACAGTTATTTATACCTGATATTCAGTGCCTGGTGTGTTTGATATCATTCATACCGATACAGTTATTTATACCTGATATTCAGTGCCTGGTTCTTTCGAGCTTATATAGTCGTATAACAGAAAACCCGGGTTACGGAAAGATGAACCGGATCAAACCAACTCAACCAATTTCCGTCTGTGTAGTTTTTTTTTATTAAATACTAACTTATATGAGGTGGGTCATTATAAAAATCAATTAGGGGTAGTTTGGTATCGATATTCTTATTAAAGATATGAGTGACACCTATACTCATACACGAGGTTTGGTATTTTAGGGTATCGGTGCCAAATTGATACCTAGTATCTTAACTTTTCCATTTTAATATACCAATATTGGTGGAGGTATCGGGAGAGACCAACTGGTTCCTTCCTTCTCTTTCCATTTTTCAGCGTTCTTTCACAAAAGTAGCTCTTCCTTCCCTTCTTCCGCCTCTTGCGGCCAACCGGGATAGCCACTGCTGACCGCCTTTTGCTATTGCCGCTGACCCCCTTCTTGCTTCCTGCTCAGCCGCCTCCGTCCGTCCCTCTTCTGGCCACCTCCGACCTGTTGCAGTTGCCGGAACTGCGGGCTGTTCATCCATTGAAATTTCTAGGGTTTTGAAAATCTATCTTTCTTTCTCTTCTTGATACCCATACGTGATACCTTTAATCAGAATAAAGATACCAAATGACTCATTAGTCTTTTTCGTTTTTTTTAGTTTTCATAAAATTTAGAAATAAAAGTCAATTGATAGCGTAGGGACCAACTTGACAAACTCGCCATAACAAGTGGCCCAAGGTGCTTGTTTACATTAATCATATTCGAAGATAACTCTTTTAAAAAGATTGTGGCTACAATTTATTCATAATAGTAGAGAATATCTCTTGATATTTGTTAGGAATTAGTTAAACCCGGTTCGTGTTAGCTTCCGGTTAATGGGTCTGAGTGTAAGTGTTAGGCCGGTTGGGTTTATTGATGGGTTGGACAGGGTGCTTGTGTTCTGATAGAAGATGGGCTGAATTCAGGGCCAGTTGGGCCTAGTTGATCGAGGTCCAATGGTAAGCGCCCCAGTCCATCTCACCAGGTTGTGGAGCGGCTTGAAGCGTTGCATGGTTAAACGCAGCGTTGCTGAGGAAACACCTCGTGGCACTGAGTACTTAAGCTTCCTTCTCTGTCGATGAAACCCTAAGGCAGCTGAAACACTTTCACTGTGAAAAACCCTAGATCTGAAAGAGAGAAAGAGAGAAACACGAGTGAGAGAGAGATCCGAGCCGAGTGCTTCGTCCGAGTGATTATCTTGAGACGTTCTCTGTTGTCTAGATCTTGCTTTGCCTCAAAGCACAGATCCTTACCTGTGGTGGTTTACAGACCTCTCGCCTATCTTTCTTCTTGTTATTCTGTTCTTGATCTTGTATGGTTTTCTTGTGTTTTTGAGTGCTCCTTCTGTAACCGTTCTTCACTGTAACTCTACCTAGTGGATTGGGCTGGCTCTCCCCTCCTGAGATCCCGCAGAGTAGAGCTTAACTCGAACTGCGTCACCAAATTCTTTGTGTTCATCTGGTTTTGAAACACTGGATCGTTCTAGATCCAGTTGTGTTTGATTTGAAAAAGCGATAGAGTTTTAACAAATTGGTATCAGAGCTTCGTTTTCTCATTTCTTAAAATAGAAAAATCTGGTTTTCTTAAATCGACCTTTCTTTTACTCTTCGAGTTTTTCGTTCTCTGGAACTTCTGATTTTTAAAAATTGCTTCCGCTCAAATCTATCGTTCTCTTCTCATTTTTTCTATTCAAAACCGATTGTGAAAACTTCTGGCTTGTTTTAAAAACTCCAGGAAAGAGGATCATTCCTTCAAGCATTGTTGCTTAAGGAACCCTAGATACAAGAAAATCAAAAGACCCAAAACTTACAGTGTTTTGAGGATCTTTGATTTCTTAAACAAAGAACGGCAGGTTTTTAATTCTAAAGACTGCCTTCTACATATACCCTAAGTACGACATCTGGGATCGTGTCTCCTTAGACACGGGACTATGTCGGAAAACACAGTGAGGATTAAGCCCTTTGATGGCACCTCGGACTTTGCCATATGGCAACTGAAGCTGAAAGCAATCCTAATCAAGGAGAAGTGCTGGACCACTGTTCAAGGAAAGTTCCCTCCGGATACTTCTCCAGATAGAAAACAAGAGCTTGAGGAGCAAGCTCACTCTGAGATTTTTATACGATTAGCTGACGACGTGGCTCGTCAGGTTGTAAGTCTCACTGACCCTTCTTTACTCTGGAAAAAATTGGAAGATCTATATCTGAAAAAATCTTTACCTAGTCGTATATCTCTGTTATGTAGATTGTTCAATTTTAGAATGAATATCAACTTGTCTTTGCATGATAATTTAGATATTTTTCTGAAATTAACTCAAGACCTAGAAAGATGTAATGATAAGATCTCTGATGACCATTCTGCTATACTTTTATTGAATGCCCTGCCTAGTCAGTTTGACAATTTTAAAGATGTTATCCAGTTTAGTCAGGATGAAATATCTAAGGACAAAATACTGGAACAAATAATACAGAAAAATGAAAGTATGAAAGTCTTTAAAACTAGTCATAAAACTGATGACAAATCTGAGGCCCTTATGATGAAAGGAAATAAAAGAAACAAATCTAAATATAAGCAGAAATATGAACCAGAAAAGAATAAAAACACTTACTCAAACGATTCTGATAAAAAGAATAAAAAATGCTTCTACTGTAGTAAACTAGGACACTACCAGGAAGAATGTAGGAAGAAAAAGAAAGATGAATCTAGCAAAGATAAATCTACTCATTCTGCATCTTTATGTGTATCTGATTATCCTAATGAACTGCTTGTTTGCTCATCTAAACATGATTACTCTGAGTATAATATGCCTCTTAATGCATGTTTGTATCATCATGAAATTCTGATGTGTGCTACCTCTTCTAGTACCATGAATGATTGGATCCTTGACTCTGGATGTACTATGCATGCTACTTCTAATAAATCTGTTTTTAGTAGCATCGATCTGTATAATGCTGGAGAAGTTATGCTAGGTGATAACACTAGTTTAGCTATAAAAGGAATTGGAAATGTACCTTTATGTATGCATGATGGTGTTACTAGAGTATTACAAAATGTTAGATGGGTTCCCAAACTTAGGAGAAACTTATTATCAGAATCTGTCTTTGATAATTTGAACTGTACCATTGTCACCAAAAATGGTGTTAGAGATGTGATTAGAAATAATGTTGTACTAATTAGAAGCATTAATAAAGGAGGTCTATATCATGTTATTACCTCACCTAAAATTAATCTATCTAAAACAACCAATCTAATGACTCTAGCCCAAACTACTCTCCTACACAGTAGACTGGGACACATGGGAAATAAGGGAATGCTTAGTTTGTACCAACAAGGTCTAATAGATAATAAACCTGCTAACCTAGATATATGTGAAACCTGTATTTTAGGAAAGAAAACTAAACATAGTTTCACAACCTTTAGTTATGTAGCCAAACAACCTCTAGAGTACATCCATTCTGATCTTTGGGGACCTGCACAGGTTGACACCATAGGTGGAAGGAGATACTTTATCTCTTTTATAGATCACTTCTCTAGGAAAGTTTGGGTCTATCTTCTTAAAACTAAAGATGAAGCCTTTGAAATTTTTAAGAATTGGAAAAACCTTGTTGAAACAGAAACTAATAAGAAGATTAAATGTCTAAAAACTGATAATGGGCTTGAATTCTGTAACAAATTATTTGATGAACTTTGTAAAGAACAAGGCATTAAAAGACATTTAACCATCCCTGGAACACCTCAGCAGAATGGAACTGCTGAAAGAATGAATAGGACCTTGCTTGAAAAGGCAAGATGTATGCTAGTTAGTGCTGGTCTCAAACCTTCCCTATGGGGAGAAGCTGTTACTACAGCTTCTTATCTCATTAATAGATCCCCTTCCTCAGCTATAGGATTCAAAACTCCGTATGAACTGTGGACTAATAGGAAACCTAATCTCAAATACCTTAGGCCCTTTGGATGCACGGCCTACACTCATGTGAGTGAAGGCAAGCTGCAACCAAGAGCTAAAAAGGGTATTATGTTAGGATATCCAGAGGGTGTAAAAGGTTACAAACTACTTCTTATTCAACCTGGAGGGTATAAGGTAGTTGTGTCTAGGAATGTTACCTTTAATGAAACTGATTTTCATTTTAAAAATAAACATCCCAGTGAGACTAGTAGCACTGCTGGTGAGTCTGAAGAGAATTCCAATGTTGGAACCTCTTTTTACATGCCCAGTGCAAGTCACAACAATGTTGAAATTGAATTCGACATTGGTGACTATTCTAAAGGTAGTGATCTACCTAATGATGATACTACTACTAATGAAAGTAGTAGCTTCCCTTCACAACCTGAACATAGTAATAATTCACATAGTCAACAATTAAGGGGGGTAAATGAGCCTAATATTTCTGATAACCTTGATAACCTAAGAGTTCCTACCTTGTCCCCCAGTGCTGGAACAGGCCATGAAAGTCAAAATGACCTGAGTTCCACTGGTACAAGACAAGGTAGCACTAACTCAGGTCATTTTGATTTTCATGGTCAGTATCAGCTTACTAGGGACAGGGCTCCTAGGAATATTATCCCAAATAAGAAATATGCTAATATTGCTGAATATGCTCTTATTACTGCTTCAATTGTGAAAAATCCCTACACTCCTGAAACTTATGAACAAGCTGTTAACTGTAAGGATTCAAAACACTGGATAGCTGCTATGAAAGACGAAATTGACTCTATGCATGCTAATAACACTTGGACCTTAGTTAATAAACCTAAAGATTCTAAGCTAGTTCAGTGTAGATGGATTTATAAGATAAAAGAAGGTCTATCTCCTAATGAACCTGACAAATATAAAGCTAGATTGGTAGCTAAAGGGTTTACACAGAGAGAAGGAATAGACTATAATGACATTTTTGCCCTAGTAGTTAAGTATAAAACTCTGAGACTTATGCTTGCAATGACTGCTGTTTCTGACTGGGAATTGGAACAAATGGATGTTAAGACTGCTTTTCTGCATGGTGATTTAAATGAAACAATTTACATGTCACAGCCTAAGGGCTTCATTGATTCTACAAATACCAATGCATGCTGCTTGCTTAAAAAATCTATCTATGGATTGAAACAATCTCCTAGACAATGGAATTTAAAGTTTGATTCTTGTATGTCTAAATTAGGCTTTGTCAGAAGTGATTATGATACATGTTTGTATTTTAAGAATGTTAAGAAGCATGATCCACTGTATGTGTTACTTTATGTTGATGACATACTTTTAATATCTCCTTCTAAAGTTCTTATAGCTAGCATAAAACATGATCTGAAAAATCATTTTGACATGAAAGATTTAGGACATGCTAAGAAAATATTAGGAATCTCCATATCTAGGGATAGATCTAAGAAATCCATGTTATCTCAGACTGATTATGTGCATAAAGTTCTGCAGAGATTTAATATGCTTAATTGTAAACCTGTAAATGTACCCTTAGGAGGGCACCTTGAGTTGTCTAAAAAGGATTGCCCTACCTCTGATGAAGGCAAAAATAAAATGTCTAATATACCATATGATGTTGCTGTTGGTTCTGTAATGTATGCCATATTGTGCACTAGACCTGATCTTGCTTTTGGAATATCTGTATTGAGTAGATATATGTCTAATCCTGGTATACCTCACTGGGATGCTATGAAATATTTGCTCAGATATATGTGTGGAACTAAGGATAAGTGTCTTGTATATAAAGAACATATCTCTCGTACTAACCTGATTGGATTTGTAGATTCTGATTATGCTAGTAACAAGGATAACAGAAAGTCTACTACAGCCATTTACTTCACTTGGGCTGGGAATTGCATTTCCTGGAAGTCTCAACAACAGTCTGTTGTAGCCCTGTCATCAACCGAGGCTGAGTACATGGCAGCTACTGAAGCAGCTAAAGAAGCTACATGGCTTAAAGGCTTATTAGAAGAAATAGAAAACAAGACCTATGTTCCTGTTGTATATACTGATAGTCAAAGTGCTTTGTACTTATGTAAAGATCCCATGTATCATGAAAGAACAAAACATATTGATATCAAGTACCACTACATAAGGAAGAAGATCAAGCACAAGCAACTGGTGATACAGAAAATCAAAGGAGATGTAAATCCAGCTGATTTTGGAACCAAGATTGTCTCAGCTGACAAGTTCTCATATTGCAGAGACACTTTGCATATTGAGGATGGCTGAAAAGGACAGCAACATTGGATCTATGAAGGACAAAAGTACCCCTAATCCACTACTAGCAGTATGCAGCTGTAGAACCTGGTTTAGGAGGGCATTTGTTAGGAATTAGTTAAACCCGGTTCGTGTTAGCTTCCGGTTAATGGGTCTGAGTGTAAGTGTTAGGCCGGTTGGGTTTATTGATGGGTTGGACAGGGTGCTTGTGTTCTGATAGAAGATGGGCTGAATGTAGGGCCTAGTTGATCGAGGTCCAATGGTAAGCGCCCCAGTCCATCTCACCAGGTTGTGGAGCGGCTTGAAGCGTTGCATGGTTAAACGCAGCGTTGCTGAGGAAACACCTCATGGCACTGAGTACTTAAGCTTCCTTCTCTGTCGATGAAACCCTAAGGCAGCCGAAACACTTTCACTGTGAAAAACCCTAGATCTGAAAGAGAGAAAGAGAGAAACACGAGTGAGAGAGAGATCCGAGCCGAGTGCTTTGTCCGAGTGATTATCTTGAGACGTTCTCTGTTGTCTAGATCTTGCTTTGCCTCAAAGCACAGATCCTTACCTGTGGTGGTTTACAGACCTCTCGCCTATCTTTCTTCTTGTTATTCTGTTCTTGATCTTGTATGGTTTTCTTGTGTTTTTGAGTGCTCCTTCTGTAACCGTTCTTCACTGTAACTCTACCTAGTGGATTGGGCTGGCTCTCCCCTCCTGAGATCCCGCAGAGTAGAGCTTAACTCGAACTGCGTCACCAAATTCTTTGTGTTCATCTGGTTTTGAAACACTGGATCGTTCTAGATCCAGTTGTGTTTGATTTGAAAAAGCGATAGAGTTTTAACAATATTCACTGCCAATTTGATCTAACTACTCCTGTTTTATCCTAACTAGTTTCATGGATCATCAAATCATCCATCGCCTAAACTATCATTAGATTCCTCATATCGGGTGGATCGGGTTGGTTAATACAAACTTTTGTGACCCTGAATTCCATATGGTATCGGTAAAACTATTTTTGGCTAAACTTACAAACTAGTGTGGAAATCATGAGCTTATTAAAACTTAAGTTTATTCGCACCGGATATTATTGATAACTAACATAGATAGTTTATTAAATAAATATTTTTTATAAGCTTGAATAACTAACATGGCGCGTAAATTACTAACAAAAGTTTTGTTTTTTCATTTAACTAATTAATATTTTGTAGACCGTATATGTAATATATACAATACTTTAGATTATAAAATAAAAAAACTTAAACTTTCATAAGCTTTCGTAAACTCTCAAGTTCTTACAATGGGTCCGAATGCACTCTTGATCCGGCTCTAGGTAAACGGACTTATGCGGGTGTTGTTTGGTTGCATTTACAAGTCAACTTTCGTGGTAACAAACCGTGGACTAATATGTTTATAAAACTATTACCAATCTAAGTCTCATCTTTTAACCTAGTACATATCCTACCTAATCTCCTAAACCATAATGACCTCTTTGAAGCAAATAACGTTGTTACTATTTCACCTCATTAGTACATCTCTCACACTTGCCAATAGGAACTACGATTGCTCATACACACAAGGCAACTACACAACCGATAGTCCATACAAAGCAAATTTGGACAACCTCCTTTCATACATAGCTTCAAACACACAAATCAACTACGGGTTCTACAACTTCTCTACGGGGAAAGAGCCCGACCAAGTTAACGTTATTGCCTTATGTCGAGGCGACCTTAGTATTTCCGATTGTCAAAGATGTCTCACCACCTCAATCCAACAAGTACAAGAGTTATGCCTGAGTGAGAAAGAAGCTATCTTTTGGTACGACACGTGTATGTTACGTTACACGAATCGTTCTATATTTGGAACCATGGAAGAAAATCCGGGTCACTATGATTGTGACCCGGTTAATGCGTCAGATCCGAGTCTTCTTTGGGAGAAAGCTGCCGAATTGCTGACGGATTTGCAAAATCAAGCTTCTAAAGGAGATTTACAACGCAAGTTTGCTTTTGGAGAAGCTAATGTTAGTATGTTGTTGAAGGTGTATGGTATGGTACAGTGCACCCCTGATTTGTCAGAGATTGATTGCTTTAATTGCCTCCAAAGCACTATTGGTTACATGCAAAAATATTGTTATGGACAACAGGGTGCAAGGGATGTTGAACCTAGTTGTAATGTTAGGTTTGAGGTTAACCGCTTTTATGGGTTCGATTATGCTCCCACTGTCCTGCCGTCGCCACCATCGGTGGCTGGTTCAACTCCCGGCGCCGGCGACGATGAGTATATAGCTCTTCTTTGTTTTTAATTAGTATTAACTTAGGGTCCGTTTGGTTTTAACTCCGGAATCGAAAACGGAATGTAACGAATCTAGTCTTTATGTCATGAAAGTTTTTGGAATCATTCCTTATTATTTGAAGTAATTGGAGTTGCGTTTGATTACTTTTGATATCTTATAGGGTAATAAAATGTAGGAAGTCAAGTGCATTTTACATTAAACCACGAGGAATGATTACATAAAAGTTAATGAATAACGATATATATATTGACTAAATTCGTTTCCATTTCGTTTTCGTTTCCGGAGTTTGAACCAAACGGGCCCTTAATTTTCATATATGTTCCTACAAGTATGGAGTCGATCCAAGGTCCAACATTGTAATTTTGATGTCTATTTTAGTATTGTTAAATTAAGTTAATTGCATAAATATTGTACACTATGTGAAAAGACAATGGGGTCCTTATTATATTTTTTTTATTTTGTGAAAGTAATTTAATTTACTAATTATTAATTTATAAATATTAATTAAAATTAATAAAATATGTATAAAATTAAATTATAACCACCAAATATAAGTATTTTTTTAGTAAAACGGTTATTTATAGTTAAATATAGTAAAACACAATATCTAAACAAAACCAACAACCTAGTTTGATATAGAAATAGAAAGGGCGGAGCATCATCTTTGCAAATATGTAAAATATATCTTTTTACTTTAGCCTTTCATAAGAAAATACTTTTTTTTAATATCCGAGCCTTGAATTGAAGGAAAGTTGAAAAAGATCGATAGATAATTTGATAGGTCAATGATTTTTTTTTCCGTGTTTCAGAATACGGTTAACCAACGTGTTAACTAATCG
The DNA here is from genome assembly GCA_033239045.1 of Fagopyrum esculentum. Taxonomy (NCBI): domain Eukaryota; kingdom Viridiplantae; phylum Streptophyta; class Magnoliopsida; order Caryophyllales; family Polygonaceae; genus Fagopyrum; species Fagopyrum esculentum. The sequence goes on along the minus strand of BSUD01000008.1, from coordinate 135,754,807 downwards.
ATTACGATAAATTGGATTGGATTTTGTAGTTTTTTCTTCTGCAATACCTCGTCGTGACATGAGCGTGAAAGTGGTTCACGAATCGGTTTTCTTTTTATAAGGGCTAAAATAACTTATTTTGGCTTTTTGACCCCATATTGTCGGGTAGATCTCGAAAGATATGAAAGATCTCCCCCCAAATCGTACATACGACTTTCATCGAATGCGGCTTTCTACAGAATTCTATATGTATCTATGAGACCGAGTATGGAATTTTGTTTACTCACTTTAAATTGAGTATCCGTTTCCATCCTTTTCCTGCTAGGATTGGAAATCCTGTATTTTCCATATCCTTACGATGAAGTCCTTGGTTTCTGAAATAGTGTAGTGTAAAAAGAAGTGCTTCGAATTATTGCTATTAAGAGATGTCAAAGGGCTTCTTCTGACTTCCCAAAGGGAGACTCTATATAAACGCGGGTTTAGTAAAAAACCGAAAGAAAAGTACTTCAAATTTTTTCTCGTTGCTGGTCATATGTATAGAACTAACTTCGGGATTGGGCACAATATGAAAGATCTTTTAGAAGCAAATATTCCTCCAGTTTTTTTCTCGCATGTGTTTTACATCACATTGTCGAAACAAAAATAGGGGATGCATCGATCGAAAAATAGTTGGTACATAAAATTACGAACTAATAAATACATCTAAACCTTATTCCTTAAACTAGATATTAGTGCTTTTCTAGAATCAAGTAAAGATAGCGAAAAGGTTTTTTTATGTTGTGGTTTGGAAGAAACCTTTTCCCTTTAACTTCATAGAGTAAGTATTGATACTTATGAGATCGATGAGATTGAAAAATATCTTCCGTATCAATTTGACCCCATAAGCGGGACCACCACCAAATCGCACAAAACCCAATATTTATGCTAGAAAATCTTGTAATTGATCCCGAGCAACTAGAATGAGATTCTTTAACCAGAAAGAAGAACGAATGGATCTTGTAGGATTTCCAAGAAGTTTTTCGATTTCTTCTAGAAGCCTCTGAGAAGAATTTCTGAAAACACCTCAAATAAGATTTTCTTAAATATTTTTATCTGATATTAAAAATACGATGAAAACTTACCGAGCAAACGCTCCTTATGGTATTCTCAAATTATTCTTGGTGTGAATCACGTTGGCAAATCACATTTTTTTTGGTTATGCTGACTTGCATGCATAATTTCATCATAAGATCAAGAGACATATTGATAGTGTGAGATGGCCAAATTCATGAATTCACGCGGCAAACAAAATTCATGTGTATAGCAGCCCCTTTAGTGACGTATAGTTGTCGGATTTATAAAATTAGGAGTCTCGGACGTAATTCGAGATTGCTATTCGTACCACATGCTATTTATTTCCGTGATTCGGCTACGTCTGGAGTACGCGTATCAATAACCAAAGTAATTTCTAATTTTATACTTCAACCTAACCTTCTTAATGGATCAAAATTTGCCCTTTCTATAATTATTTTTTTCTTTTTTATTTTTTGACATCGCAATTTGCAAATGCAGATTGAACCCACACGCTCAAGAATTAACCTTTTAAGGAAGAAGAGGCACCTTTGAATTCGTGAGGGAGATAGATCATACCATTAGATCTGTTGATCTTTGGGGCAATTCAAGAAGCCCTAATTTCACAGATCCAGTTCGTCTTCTTGCTTTTTAGATTACCCTACAGTTCTACAGAAAATCGAAGATGAGTTTCTGTTCGAACCCTAAAAACCTCCGTTCCATATTCTACTTCATCCTTGTTGTAGCTCTTGTTCATCTTTCTTACGCTTCTGCTCAGGTGTGTATCATTTTTATTCTTCGATTTTTGTGTTGTATTTCGACTTGAGAGATTCATCTGTTTTTGTGCAGGAATTCGATGCTGAGGTAGAGAAAGATGTGTCGGTTCGATCATTCAAGGATCTAGGTCGGCGTAGTAAGGTAAGCGTTGTTACAATTTCTCTTTCTCTTTTTTTTGTCAAATTAAAGATCTGATTGCATTTTGGATCTGGTGAAGATCAAACTTGATGCAAATATGCGATGGCTAGGCCTTGTGTATTAGTAACAGTTGGAATTTTGTTGAATTGTATATTGAAAAGATCACCTTTCGAAGCCCGATTTGACCTTCCACTTTTGGAGTCAACGTTTACCCCTTGGAATATAAGATATTCACAGATAGGGATAGAATGTGATTCGTTCCGTCTGACATGAGAAGTATTCGTCGGTTGTTTCCAGATTCAGCTCGAGCACCTGGGCGAAGATGCTGATACTCTTCATATTGGTATAAATTTGGATTCTGGTCTAGGTGTTGTCGATGCATTCTTTGCAAGTTTCTCCATGATCTTAGTCAGTGAGGTTTGTACTATTTTACATTCAATGGATTTTAGGCTATTTCTTAAGATATGTTTCTGGCTAGATTTTGTTTGCGTAGGGGTCTAATGGAGATTGGTTTTGTTGCTAGATTGGAGATGAGACCTTCATCATAGCAGCTCTTATGGCAATGCGTCATCCCAAGTCAATCGTCTTGTCGGGTGCCCTCAGTGCCTTGTTTGTGATGACTGTAAGTATCTTTTTGACCAAAATTACTCCTTTCACAGTTAGAACATTGATGTAGTATTTGCATATCGAATAAACTTTATGTGATGATTAAATGCAGAAACATTGGTCTCTTTATTTACAAATTTCTTTACTTTCTGATTTCTTCTTTCAGATACTCTCGACTGGACTTGGTAGGATAGTGCCAAATTTGATATCAAGAAAGCACACAAATAGTGCAGCTACAAGTATAATTCTATTTGTTTATTGTATTCTCTATTTACCTAGTTTCTACCTTGTGATTTGTACATAACCAGGGGAGTTCTCGGTAGTAAAAGCTTAATATAAATGATCTTCTATTTTATAATGCAGTATTGTATGCCTTCTTTGGGCTTCGGCTATTATATATAGCTTGGAGATCAGATCCAAAAGCAGCACAGAAGGAAATGGAGGAAGTAAGTTCTGAAAGCTTGTTAAGTTGTTTGCCCGCATTCAAATTGATTATAATGAGTTTGTATCACTCAGCTCCAAGCTCTAAGATTTTTCCATCCATCTCCCTGTTTGCTAAACAAACGATTTTTGTAAATTTATCCAGGTAGAGGAGAAACTGGAGGGAGGCCAGGGGAAATCAACTATCCGTCGTTTCTTTTCAAGACTTTTCACACCAATATTTTTGGAGGTACATGCTTGGATTATTGCTGAAAACAAATAGCGGATTTAGGCACATATCCAAAATGCATCTAGCAGGCTTTCGTTAACCGTCAACTTGCTTTTCTCTCTTTTGCAGTCGTTCATTCTAACATTTCTAGCAGAGTGGGGGGATCGTAGTCAGATTGCAACAATTGCTGTAAGTTTGTTGATCATATTCAAAGTATTTGTGATTCATCAATAACCCATAGCTTGGTTTCATATTTTGTATGGTAAATGGTAATGCTTTGCATTATAGCTTTTGTATCTTGGTTGTTTGCTCTCTAACTTCTGTCCTTAGCATCCTCAATCATCTTCTAGTAAACTTCTAATCTAAGAAATGATCATTTAAGCTTTAAAGTGCTCTCTAAAGTATCTGCAAAAAAATCTAGTAATGAAATGCATGAACTCATACAAAAACTATGTAAGCCTATAAATAAATGCTCATCGCTTCTTATCAACTTGGATGTTCGCTATTTGAACAAGAAATTCAAGAAGTAATTATGCTTACAGAATCTGGGTTTGTTTGCCATCGGATTGATTGATGATCATAAGCTGTATAACATTTTACGCAATGCGATGCATGTAGAGAACATTATTGTTTTCCTGGTATGATTATGCAGCTTGCAACGCACAAGAATGCACTGGGGGTAGCAGTGGGTGCTACAATAGGACACACCATATGCACATCAATAGCGGTGATAGGAGGAAGCATGTTGGCTTCAAAGATCTCGCAACGCACAGTTGCCACTGTTGGAGGCTTGTTGTTTCTCGGGTTCTCAGTTTCGTCCTACTTTTATCCCCCATTATAAGGAACCTTAGCTAGATCTGTAGATTTCCCAAGCTTGATTCTTTTCAGCTCTCTCGTCCTCTTCCTTTTCTATGCGTTTTGTTTCTGTTGTTTGTTATTAAACTAACTCAATACAATACTGTCTGTGGTCTACGTACACTCAATGTAAAAGCTTTTCCTTTGTAAGGGTAATTTTGTGTAATTTACCCTCTTATTCTTGGTAAGGTAAAAATCCATTCAATCGTGTGGTGAAACTCCAAAGAAGACCTTTCGTAACCCAAAACTGAAACCCGTCTATATTATACTGATCTTAACCCAAATCTGATTGGTCTATGTATGACACGTCCGATCTACCTGATCTTTCACTTGGTTGAATAATTGTCATGCTTATGACTCCTTGTTGAATCTCCTTTCTTATTCACTTTATTTGCTATCTCTATCAATTTATTTGGAAAAAATTATAACTAGTTAATTGGTAAAAAAAAAAAAAAAGATAAAAAAGAAGATGATTTTATATGTGTGAATCTGTGATGCAATATACAAAGCTCGCTAAAAAAAAAGTATTTTAAAAAAAATGGGTTCAAGTCCGGCTTGTTTTGTATGTCATGCTTCGTCGGACGCCTCTTAGTCTCCGTCTTCATGATCAGTTTGTTAAACTGAACAAACTCTTGCGTCGAGTTTTGACATACTCATATTTAGGTTCACCTATAACTCAGTCAAAATTTTTTAACCGAGCTTAAAATAAACTCATATTTTTCAAAAATATATATGTTAGAAGTAAATGAATTTAAACTCAATTTTCCTTTGAAACAATTTGGTTTACTAGCCTTTTTCTTCTAGTTTTGTGTATAGTAAATGTACCCCTTAAGAGAAGAATGTGTAGAGTTTCCCTTAAGAGAAGAATGTGTAGAGTTTGAGAAAAAATACAAAACGATGGGTTAATTGAAACATTAAAAAGTCTAGTTAATAGTAAGAGTAAATTACATAGAACCACCTCTTATATACCCTCTTTTCACTTAACCACCTGTTATTAAAAAAATTTCAATTAACCACCTCTATTTTAATTTTGTTAACAAACCAACACCATTGGTACACTCCGTTACATATTCTGTTAGTGGGGTCCATACAACAATTAAATAAGTTAATTAATAGTTATTTTTTGTCAAAAGTTAATTCTATTTTGTTGATAAAAATATTTTAAAAAAATTAAGTTTTTGATAAAAACTCCACAATTGAATATGGAGCCTTTCCTTCTCGCATAGGCAGTAACTTTCAAGAAGACCAAGACAAAATCAAGAACAGCATAATTTCATCCACCATTGTTGACAAAACTAAGCAATAACTTTCAAGAAAAACAAGCTTGTATATGAAGCCTTTCCTTCCCGCAGAGGCAGTGCTACAAACCCAGATTTCTTCCAATCTAAACACAGCAACCCTTCTGGCAGAGGCAGTTGAGTACTCCAAACCCAAATTTCTTCGGATCTAAACACAAGAACCCTTCCCGCATAGGTAGTTGAGTATTACAAATACATATTTCTTCTTCTTCCGATCTAAACACAATAACGATCTCTATTCCCCGAGATAGGGCGAACTGGCTTCGGTGAACGAGATTTCTGAACTTCCATCACAAGCTCAGAAAAGCGATTGAAATTGTCACCCTCTTGCGATTAGGGAGGAATAAACACAAATTTATGATGTGGCTCCGTTGAATGAGGTATTATGAGCTTCCATTGCTTCAATGATCTTGTTGATTTACTGATTTTCCTATTTCATACTTTGGAGCGTCCAAACACAATACGATGCCATATTCGACCTTCGAGTCTTCACCTAGGGTTTTGCTTCGAAATTCGCTCTTTATTCTTAATCAATCTCTTGTTTGGTAGCGATAGCTATGAAAGGGATAGTGTCGATGTGTAGAGAACGTCGATTAGAAGATGTGGAAGAGGATGAAGAAGAATCGGATCTATATCTTCTTGTTAGACAATCTGATACTTCTTTCTTTAAATATATTTTTACCTTTTAACTATTAAAATATATTTTTATAAGAATTTGTGTAGGACCCATTGACAGAACAAATGACGGAGAATTGTTTTGGTGGTTATTTGTTAACGGATCTAATATTAAGGTGGTTAATTGAAAAAAAAATTATAAGAGGTGGTTAAGTGAAAAGTGGGTTGAATAAGAGGTGGTTTTGTGTAATTTACTCTAATAGTAATACTATAAATTTTTCAAAAAGGCCTAGTTACCAAAATTGTCCATTTTCTTTTTAGAATCAGACACTAGCCAAGCTCGCGATGTGAACCAACTACCAACGAATTGCCCTTTTTTACCCTAAAAACCATATCCTTGTTTTTCGTTGGCTCGTTGCCCATGGTATTGCTATTCCACTTTTTTTATTCGAAAAAAAAAAAGAAGAAGAAGAAGCTTCTACAATGTCCGCTAATCGTTTTAACCAGCTATCACCCATTAGGGTTCCAACACCTTTCTCTTTCCTCTACCAACTCCCAAGTCCCAACGCCAACAGAAACCTCAAACTACCATGACAGGCAAGGCGAAGCCGAAGAAGCACACAGCCAAAGAACTCGCGGCTAAACAAGACGCCGCCACTACCAACAGAGGCGGCGGTAAGGCCGGGTTAGCGGATCGAAATGGCCAGGAGAAAGGTGGCCACGCCAAGTATGAGTGCCCTCACTGCAAAATTACTGTGCCGGATCTGAAAACTATGCAGATCCATCATGAATCGAAGCATCCAAAGCTCCCTTACGATGAAGCCAATCTCAGAAATCTCCATGCCTCTGTTGCTGTCGACCCCTCCAAGCCTCGCCCTGGTGTTCGCGGCAGCTTGAAGAAATGATGGTTGATTGTTTTGAAATATGGTTAGATGATGAATTGATGATGATGATTCGTATTTTGAAGTTATTTGAATCTTCAGTTCTCTCTTGTCTTTAGGGTTTCTTTTGTGCTCGTTGTTATACAAATTGCTGTAACACTGCGTCGTTGTTGTTGTTGTTGTTGACAATAAGGTCTTCTTTGCCTTTGTACTTCTTCACCATGTTGATTAATCTCTGCAAACGAGCCATTTCGACCTCCCGACTCCAGAATCAAAGATTGATAATTTCTTTCTCAATAATGAATCAAGATCACTAATGAGTCAAGATCACAAAAGGATGTAGCAATTAGTCATGTTTTCCAGAATACAAACAAAAACAAATCATGTGATGATTGTTTCAAATTTCAAGATCTTTCTGAATCTAAAATAATCTCCTTTCTATCAAGTTAAAAACAGATATGGATGTAGCTTGTATGTAAGAACACAACTTTGAGATCTGAATTAAGGATCTTACAATGACATCCTATTTGCTTTATCAATGCATTTTGTTAAACTAAATCAGCAGCTTCTCTTCGTTTTCGGGTTTGTCTCCAGCTCTACACTGAAAGTTTGAAACATAAAGATGGACTAATAATGAAGCTGTCTGTGAGATATACTGACCTTCTGACCAGATGCTTCATAGTTCTTGCTTGTAAAACTTGAAGATCTGAGGTCCAATTCTGTACTTATCTAGAACATGACTTTTGAACTTTTGCATTCACTAATTCTGCCTAGGCCTTTTAAGATTCGCATCCCCTTCTTTTGGTTGTCCCAAGAAGAAGGGTTGAAGCATACCTACTGGCCTTCCTTGACTATCATTGGTAATATCCATGTTTGAAGATGTTGGAAAACTCATTGGTTGCGGTATGGAAAGGCCGGGAACAGTGTGGATCATTGGTGCTGCGGTATGGAGAGGACCATACTGCATTGGATTATGCATATTGGGGAACTTCATCTGATAGGCAGCAGCGCCACCATTGAAATTTCCTAGAAAATTGGGTCTTAGGTAATCTTGGTTGTATTCCAATTTCCTATTGTTGTGAGGAGCAAGATCCTGTGGTTCGGACTTAAGGCGATGACAGTTTTGGGGTAGGGCTAGGTGTCCATGTGAGTTCCCACCTGCTGAACTTGTATGGCTGCTGTTTCTGGCTGTCGGAACTTCATGGTTGTGCTTTCCTTCGTATGTTGTCAGTACACATTTCAAGTTGTGTGAGGCTCGTTCCACATGCTTTCTTACCGTGCATCCGGGATGAGTGCATTTGTAGTAGCTCCTGAAGTATTTAGTTCGTATATTAGGTCTACCATATATCATGGAAATAGCATATAGATACACAAGAAACAAAGAGAGATTTATAGTAAACCTTGGATTTGGATTTCCTTTTACCACTTTCTGGCCATATTTGCGCCAGCGGTATCCATCATCAAGTATGTCCACTTCACTCTCTATTTGGACAATGACTCTTGGTTCTCTGACTGCTCTAGAAGCTAAATTTGTTTCAATCAACGGCTCCTCCATCTTCCTATAGAAAGATATATGAAAGAAATAATCAAATAAATTGTCTGTCCCTGTAAATATATCTGTTTAAGAATTAAGATTAGAAAGCAGTGCATACTGTTTTTTCAAGTCAGGTTCATTATCATCAGCAGCTAGCGTGCCCATGTGAGTAGCTGCATCGTCCTCTTCGTCATTACTTGCAAGTGTTGAGGAGAGTTCAGGTGTTCCCACTGATTCAACTGCACCCACTGATTTTCCTTGATTAGTTGGTGGTAGATCAGAAACTCCGGTTGTAAAAGATGTCGAGCATGTTCTCTCCAAGCCATCAGGTTGCCACTCTGATCCTAGTTTCAGGCCATCACAGCTATGTTGTAACTGAACAGATCCTCCTTCACCAACCTTCAATGGCTCACCACAAGAAACCGATGAGCCAAATGTGGATCTCCTACTAGGTTGTGGCTTATCATGATTATGTGCCCCTTTGTACACAATTTCAGTGATTTGACCATCATGGGAGTGTTCAACCTTCTTTTTCACAGGACAGTTTGGATGAGTACATTTGTAATAGCTACGAGGAAATTCACTACCCTTGACTTGCTTTTGCCCATATTTTCTCCAACTGTATCCATCTTCTGAGGTACTAACAGTTCCCCCCGAAGGATCCACAACTTTTTGATCCCCATCCTGGTAGTCTATTCCTGCATCCTCTCCTTCATTGCATTCATTTTGCTGCATTTCAATAGCAGCATCTTCAGAATTATTACTGATCTGATAATCCATAGAGACCGCTTTCACAACCATGTCACTAGAAACTTTAGGGTCGGGTGGAGAATTGAATTCAGAACTGTTTCCAATATCGTCACTCTGAAGCTGGGTAGGAAACTCGAAACCCGTGTTTATAGGATGCTGAGCAGAAGCCAGATGTTGACAGTCAACCTCAAATCTTGATCTCTGAGCCAGACTTTTAGGAGGATGCTGATGTAACATGCATGAAGAGATTATGTTTAGTGTATGACATTATAGGGTGAGAAAGTGAAAGAATATAAAATAAAATAATCTTGCATTATTTTAATAAATATAATCTTAATAATTATCCATAATTTTCTTAATTTGTTTAGTTGATATCTATTAGGCTCCAAATTGGCCTGAGGAGTGAGGACTGTATAAGCAATATGCATCAGGTTCTCCTAAGATGGATTCCTTTTCAGTTATGCTTATCTGATTTTGGTTTACATTTTGATAACATCCAATTTCGAAATTTATAATTAAAAACATCCTTAAACTTGAAATGAGTTTGGCATGTTGACAAAGAAAATTCCGAGACCACATTACTAACCTGATTCTGAATTACAGAATAGGATGACAAAGAAACAGGTTTGCCATGAGGATTGAAAGTGAAAGAGTAAGTATCATCGCTGTCCTTTTCAGCACCAGAAGAAGCTGAGTTGATTATTCCACTCTCAGAACCCAGATGAGGTAATCCAAAAGCTCCTGTGGTTGGGGATGGCTGGGAAACATAATGGAATAGACAAAAGGATCAAACAATCAAGAACTTTTTGCACCAGATAAACAATAAAGTATAATGAACTAATGAAGTGCAATACTGCAATCAACCATGGATTTTAATTAATTAGTGCCTGATATCAGAATTTCTTCAACTAAATCTTGACCAGTTCATCTATTGACTTTGGCAGAACAGAATCTCTCAATTCTACACCCATAAACGAATCTAATTTATTTAGGTCTTCAGCAAATAATATCTTAATCAAGATGTTTATTTTATATTGATTAAGGTCCATATCAGCCATGGTTTGTTCAAACTATATATGAATAATAAAATTCTAATGCAGCATTTACTAAGTTATTGCTTCCTTTCATCAATTTATCATCTGTACATTCTTAGAGTCGTTAAGACTAGGAAAACTAAGCCCTTTCTAAATACAATGAGAATGTGTTTGCATCCATATATGATATCCTTGAACTTACATGATCCTGAGAGCACCCAAAAATGCAATTTTTTGCTATATTAGTCCTCCTTTTATGATAACCAGATAATACTAACCAAACTACAGGGTCCTATAAATTCCAGCCAGTGTGAAGCTAACAAAACCATCGCAGAACAGCCATATCCCTTTCACAATATTGTTGCGAAGACTTCATTTATTTCAAATTATAATCTATAGTTAGGCCTCAGAAGGACAAGGTGTGTATTTTCACAGTATTTCCAATAGTAAAACAAAGACAACAAAATTAATACCTGAAGATTTGGCAGCATCATAGGGGACTCCAACAGAGCACTTGGGCTAATACCAGGGGTTCTAAGAAGATATGGTGACTTAGCAGTGGGTGAAGCCAAAGAACTGCTAGATTTAAACCCAGAGGTAGAAATCTTTGACACATCAAAGCCAAATTTCGCCGCTCTCCTCTCGGCTATACTACCACCAGACTTTACCATATAATTATCTGTGCCAACCACTGAACTCGATCCGTTTTCATGTTCAAGCGCAGAATCATGATCATCATTCTTATCATTGGAATCAAGCACAGTGACTTCACCGTCAGGTTTATTAAAACAAGGATCTGATGCAAAACCTGGAAAAGGCCCCTTAGGGCTCAACATGAGGTCCCTCCTCCAACCATCAACCGAATCATCACTCCCCTTCATATCACTAATTCCACGAGACCAATCACCTGACATAAAGGTTTATTTATCAGTTCCCAAATCAGAATCAGAATCGAGGCTCAGCTGAATCAGTTCTCCAAATTGAAACTGAAACCCTAAAGAATCAGTATCTTCAACTTCATTTCTCACATAAAATAGACCAAGAAAACAAATTGCATGATCCAAAACCCCAAATAAATCCCGATTATGACCTAGCTTTGCACAATTTCCACAATCGTTAGCCAAGACGAACAACACTAAACGATACCTCAAAATAGAGCATGCGATGAGTGAAAAACCTTCAGCTGCTCAAGCCACTGATCTTATTGTAAAAGATTCGAGCACGCGACTGGATACAAACAGAGAGATTCTTCAAATTTGCCCAAGAACCAAAAACTTGAACGGAATCCGAGAAAACACTTCACATAATATCATAATTGCATTTCAGTTCCGCAACAGAGGAAGAACTGATTAAAATGATCTCACCAATCAGGATTTAATAGACGAGGGTAGAAACTCGAAATTCGGATTTTCGAGCTTCAGAGATTCGCAGGAAGAGAAAGAGAGACGGAGAATAACAAAAAAGACAAAACAGGAGAGATGATTAGTGTGTCCGTTCTTGCTGAGCATTCTCACGCCCCAGACACGTGATCAGCTAATTTCTTCTTATTTTCTTCCTTTTTACTACAATTATTTGACCGTTACATTTTTTCCCATTTTTTTATACCATCGCTAATTTACTACCTTACCAAATTGGTAAGGATCAATGATACGATTTTTGCAAAACATTAATGGAAAGATATCTTACCTTTAACGGTTACTTTACCTAATAAGCGATCTTTAACAATAACATGTATATTTATATACACATATAAAATTGTCCTTAACTATTTTTTTAAAACTCTTCAAAAATTTACCACATTGATTTTGCTTTTAGTGGGTCAATTTTATTCAAATTAATCATAATCATAAATCTATAATCTAGACCTTTAATTTATTAGCACGATAGTATCGTTACAAATTAAATCATCAATTTTTGCTACCTTATAATGCAGTTCGTTTATTTAAAATAAGACTATAACGACGGTTTGTTATTTTTCACCTTTGTAATCATTTTTGTTTGATTTTTGACAATAGAATTGAAAGTTTGGGATCCTACGCTTATTTGTCGTACTTATTATTCTCAGTTTTCACTCGTCTTCTCCAATAAGGTTGTAGCGATTCTACAGCTTTTGCTTCATCGAATTTTCACAATCGTACTATAGCCGGAATTGATATCTTCTAATCTTATATGAATTGGGATAAGACCCTGCAATATCATTAAAAACACAAGCTCGTCTCATATATAATAGTTGAATGTGGGATGACTTTAATCAAATGTGTGCACTTCTTCGAATAGGGGTGAGTGTAACTTTGTCCGTTCTTTCAAACCGAATTAAATTGTTGGTTTTTAAATAATAATTTAACGGTCTTGTCTAGGTTTAAATATTTTTTGGTTATAACCGACGATTTGATGTAAAAAAAAATTGAGTTGAAATTCATACAACATGATTTGGTTCACGAAATCTTTGTCCCAATATAATTTTCTTTGTTTCTAACAACCGTTTACTGTAATACTAAATTAGTAAAGATAATGACATTTATATTAAAATAACAATGAATATTAATTTTCCTTATTTAATGAAAACACATATATAATCCACAATAAGATGGATGGATTTATGTGGCATTTTGTGTTATATTTGACCCGCCAAAATCTCTCATATACTCGTACGGACATCGATGTTCAAGGTCACCACTTATTTCCCGTGACGACAACCACCAATTCCACTACTCTAGTTACCTTCACAACTATACTTCACCGGTCTTTCCGCAAATGCACTTCTCCGGCCTCCAAGTCACAATCTCTCTCTCAACAAGTTTGGTACACACGATGACGTCCATCATCCCAAGGCTTTCAACCTTCTACTCACGAACGTTAACCCTTTCTCTTTCCGACTTTAAAGAGCTAAAATTTAGCCGTGAATCTTTGTAGGAACAAGTTCACCCGTTGTGTTAAAATGTAGTTAAATAAAAACTTATTAAAACTAACTGAAATTATTATTTGAACGATGAATGTGGTCATCATTTTATTTTATATTGGGGACAACCGGTTAAAACGCAACGGGTAAAGTTGCACTGATAAAAAAAAGTCTCTTCCAATATCACAAACAACTATCTTTTATTTTTATTTATCTATTAGAAATATTCAGTAAAAAACATACATGGTTAAGAAACCAAATTTCCGATCATATTATAAAGTGAAGCTCATTATAAAAAAAAAAGTGGTTATCGTTATTCGTACCACTGTTTGTTATGGACTACTACGCATCCGTCATGCTTATTCATAGTCATTTTCCTTTATTTTTTGGGTGAAATGAGCTTGTTGTTACGGCTCCGCAATGCGTAGTCATAGTCGGGGTATGAATAACACGTTTCATGTGGTACGAATATCAATCTCAAAAAAAAAATTGACAATCTACTGAAATATAGGTTGCAAGTTGAAGGTTGTGTTAGTCGTTATTGATTCGTACATTTTACAGTCATTCGAGATTGTAGACGAGGGTAGATACTTGTAATTCGGATTTTCGAGCTTCAAAGATTAACAGGAAGAGAAAGAGACGGAGAGAATAACAAAAAAGACAAATCAGGAGAGATGATTGGTGTGTCCGTTCTTGCTGAGCATTCTCGTGTCCAGACACGTGATCAGCTAATTTCTTTTTCTTTTTTGAGAAGATTGGTGAAATAGGGCCTTTTTGTTTAGTGTAGACTACCTAGGCCCATAACAAAATCAAATTAAAAAATAAAGATAAAATAGAGAAATTAATGCTATAATTAAGGATTGAGATTAGGTAGTTAATTGATTTTCGAATTAAAAAAGCTGCCAAAAATTTTTTAAACGTTTTTAAAAAAATGGAAACCTTAAATAAAAGATTCTCGAAATCTTTTTATAGGTGCTACTTCTATAAATCACAATTTCGCTCTACTCTCTCTCCAGCTCCATTGAAGGCGATTGAAGGTATCTTTGTTGAGCGTCGTCTTCTCCATCTTGCAATCGTCGTCTTCTCCGTCTTTCAATCGTTGTTTCCTGGTGTGTATTTCATCCATTGTTGTTTAATTCAAACCAAGTAAGTATTCGAATTCAATCTCATCTTTTCGGTTTATTCGTGGTAAAATTCCCAACATTCAAAACTTCTCAACCTAGTTCTTCAGTCATCCGTACGATATTGAGTTCTATGATGAGTACATAATTTCCTGTGATTATGTACATATGTTCAGTCTTATGTACATACGTGATGAATATATGTTGGTTAGTAACTTTTTTTAGAAAATATATGTAGTAGAATCATCCGATGTAGTTGGGACATGAAATATGTACACATATCAATATATTAATGTGTTAAGTTTCGATTGTGGATCCGTGATGAATACATATATTTCTATGACTTTCGACATAACTGTTACAATATGTATGCTCAACGACACTTTATGTACATACGTGAAGAATATATATGTTTTTATGATTTTTGACATTTTCGGTTCTTCAAAGCTTCGAGCTGTAACAATGGCGACAGAGGCGACGAGATGAAGATTGATGGAAATGAGCCATCAATGAAGATTTGCAGAATCGTTCCTCTAATATTTTCCTTTTTTATTTCATACACTTGTCTTTATTTTCGGTTAGTTAATTGATTCAAAAATCAGAAACTGCCTAATTATGTAAATAAATAAAGATAAACAGGAGAGAGAAAGATTGTGATTTATTGAGTATTTTTATTTCTGTTTTGAATAAATCTTTTTATGAAAATATGGAAGGGCCTAGTTTGTCAACATATAAACAAAAGAGCCTAGTTTATACACCTTGATACATAAATTGCCTACTTAGCCAATTCATCCTTCTTTTTTTCTCTTTACTACTATAATTTGACCGTTACATTTTTCCCATTTTTTATACCATGAACAATTCACTACCTTACCAAATTGGTCAAGGATCAATGATTCGATTTCTTCAAAACATTAATGGAAAGATATTTTATCTTTAACGGTTACTTTACCTAATGAGTGATCATTTACAATAACTTGTATATACATATTTAAAATTGTCCTTAACTATTTTTTTTAACTCTTCAAGATTTATCATATTGGAATTTTCTTTTATTTGGTCAATTCATTCAAATTAATCATAATAATAAATCTATAATATATACCTTAATTTATTAGCACGATAGTAACGTTAAAAATTAAATCATCAATTTTTGTTATTTATAATGCAGTTCGTCTATTTAAAGTAGGACTCCAACGACGATTTTGTTGTTCTTCACCTTTGTAGTCATGTTTGTTTGATTTTTCACACTTGAATTGAAAGTTCGAGATCTTGCGCTTATTTGTCGTACTTATTATTCTCAAATTTTGCTCGCCTTCTCAAATAAGGTTGTAGCGATTCTACAATTTGCTTCATCGAATTTTCACAATCGTACTATAGCCGGAATTGATCCCTTCTAACCCCATATGGATCGGGATAAGACCCTGCAATATCATATTAATAACATAATCTCGTCTCATATATAATAGTTGTCAATGAATGTGGGATGACTTTAATCAAATGTGTGCACTTCTTCAAATAGGGGTGAGTGTGACTTTGTCCGTTCATTCAAGCCGAATTAAATTGTTGGTTTTTTAAACCGAATTTAACGGTCCTGTCTAGGTTTAGGTTTTTTTTTGTTATAACCGACGGTTCGGTGTAAAAAAATTTTGAGTTGAAATTCATACCGCATGATGGGGTTTAGGAAATCTTTGTCCCAATTTTCTTTGTTTCTGACAACCGTCTACTATAATACCAAATTAGTAAAGATAACTACATTTATATTAAACTCTACCCAAAAAAACTACATTTTTATTAAATTAACAATGAATATTAATTTTCCTCGTCTAATGAAAACACATATATAATCCACAATAAGATGGCTGGATTTATGTATCGACTCAAACCAATGTGCATTTTGTGTTATATTTGACCCGCCAAAATCTCTCAAATACTCATCGGAGATCGGGGTTCAAGGTCACCACTTCTTTCCCGGGACGACAACCACCAATTTCACTACTCTTGTGACCCTTCACAATTATACTTCACCGGTTGTTCCGCAACTACACTTCTTCGGCCTACAAGTCACAAACTCTCTCTTAACAAGTTTGGTACACACGACGACGCCCATCATCCCAAGGCTTTCAACCTACTACTCACGAATGTTAACCCTTTGTCTTTCCGACTTCAAAGGGTTAAAATTTAGCCGTAAAAGCTTTGTAGGAACAAGTTCACCTGTTGGTCTAAAATGTAGCTAAATAAAACCGATTAAAACTAACGAAAATTATCTTTTAAACGATGAATGTGGTCACGTCATTTTTATTTTATCTAGGGACAACCGGTTAAAATACAACAGTCATAGTTGCTCTAATAAAAAAGTCTCCTCCAATATCACAAAAATTTTCAGTAAGACAAATGCATGGGTAACAAACCAAATTTCCGATCATATTCAAAAGTGAAGCTCATTATAACAAAAAAAAATGGTTATCTTTATTCGTACCACGGAATGTTTGCTATAAACTACTACGCATCCGTAATGCGTAGTCGTAGCTATTTTTCATGTGGTACGAATTGCAATCTCGAAAAAAATTTGACAATTTACTGAAATATAGCTTGCAAGTTGAAGGTTGTGTTAGTCGTTATGGATTCGTACAGTCTACAGTCATTCGAGATTGTAGTATCATATTCCGAATATCTAAAGTGTCGTGGTCAATCAATTCAGTTGACCAATTAATAGTTACCGTTGGGCAGAATTCAATGAGGATTGATGGGGGCTGGATATGGGGATAGATCGAGGAGACATAAAACACTGTAGTGAGAAAGCAAAAAACCACAGCCTAATTTAGCTCTCTGAACCAAGAGCTTTGGTTTCTTGCATTGCCGTTTAATGGCATTGGATGGTTGGTGGTTACCGTGTTCTCTCTCTATATCCATTGCATTTTACTTCTTTTGAATCTTCCATTACCGGCTCTTGATTAAATTTTGTTTCTTGTCGACTGTGGACTTGGTTGAGCTTGATCTGCTCAAACAAGACAGTGATTTGATGTTTTTCCTGTTGAAGTTGGACTATATGATGGTCATTTAATGCTCACTTACCTGAACATTCGGGTCTTTAGGGTTTTATGGTGCGCTTTGGTTCCCAAAATTTGAAGGCATTTGATAATAATTTAGGTTTCCCTTATTTTAGTTGGATTGTTTGCATTTTGGATCAATACCAGAATTTAGGGTTTGGACTTCATCATACGGTTTTGTGAGTTGACGAATTCCTCATTTGAAAACAAGGCTGCAAGCCTGTAATTGTGTAGCTGCTCTGGAGTGCTTATTTGGTGTGATTAGGGCCCTGAGAATGGGATCCTGCTTATCGTCGGAAAGCAGGAGGCCAGGCATTCCAGGTTTCCCAGTAGTTAGGAGGAAAAGGAAGAACTCTAAGAAGAAGAGATGCTACTGGAGATCTTCCTTCAACTCTCGGAGGGACGAAACATCCAGTCTTCTTTCTACCATTGGAGCGACTGAGTTTGCTTCATTGTATACCCAGCAGGGTAAGAAAGGAACCAATCAGGATGCCATGGTTGTTTGGGAGGTAAAAAAATGCATTGCATAATTGCATTGTTGTATAGCGTATACTAAATATAGAACTGTTAAATATGATTATATAATGTTTCTTGTTGATTTGTCTATCTTGATAAAGCTAAGCATTTATCAGTGACTCCTGGGAATTAACTTATCTATGGATCACTTAGATCAGCTAAGCTTGATTCTGCTGAGCTCAAAGAAATTCCATGATCTTGTTTGTTTTTCTTCTTCTTATTCATTGGGTGGTTCTGTTGCTGGTGATTTTTATCATTGCAGATGTAGTTTAGGATTATATGTGTGTGTTTTTTTCCTGAAGACTTCCTCAATTATGATCTGTCAAAAAACAAATAACTACAATTGAGCATTAAAATTATGGTTTATAATCTCATGACTATGATTTTAACTTTCAGAATTTTGGTTCAAGAGAGGACACAATTTTCTGTGGTGTTTTTGATGGGCATGGTCCCTATGGTCATATGGTTGCAAGGAGAGTTAGAGATCAACTTCCTTTGAAACTATGTGCACACTGGGAAGCAGCTTTAAAGAGTGATGATGTTGTTAGAGAATTAAGCCTTAATTCCATTAGCAAGAACTCTGAAGATGCATCATTTGCATCAGCTGAGGAAGAATCTCGACCCTCCATTGATCTTGATGAACCGAAGAATCAGCCAGATGTTTTCCAGACACTTAAAGATTCATTTTTAAAAGCTTTCAAAGCTATGGACCAGGAATTGAGAGTGCATAGGAGTATTGATTGTTTTTGCAGTGGAACTACAGCTGTGACACTAGTCAAGCGGGTTTGCTCTTTTGCATCTTGAAGCTGTGTTGGTCATGTTTTTAGTCGTATAATGATATAAATTTCTATTTCTTTGCTGGATACAGGGCGCAGATCTTTTTGTTGGACATGTTGGAGACTCTAGAGCAGTATTGGCAATGAGAGATGAAGAAAATTCTCTCAATGCAGTTCAGTTAACCGTAGATCTCAAACCGAATCTTCCAGGTGTGTTTTCATTCATGAATTAGCTGCCTTTTGGATTTGTCACATGTATAATTCAATTTATGGACAGCTGAACATTGCTGCATGTAAACATGACTGTCTATGATATCTAAGGTCTCTATTGCTTTTATGTTAATTCCTTGAACCTTTTATATCTTTATAGCTGAAGCTGAGAGGATTACGAGATGCAAAGGCCGTGTTTTTGCCCTTGACGATGAACCGGAGGTTGTGAGAGTGTGGCTTCCCGATCATGATGCCCCGGGCCTTGCTATGGCACGAGCATTTGGAGATTTCTGCTTGAAAGATTATGGCTTGATTTCTGTTCCTGAGGTGTCTCATAGACGTCTCACTGAGCGGGATGAATTCATCGTCCTGGCCACTGATGGGGTAAGCCCGTAAGAATAACAAGTAAATAGGGTGGTCTTCTTACTTGTAGTTATTTTTGCTTGGATGGGTTTATTTTTGTTTAAAACCCGATTTTGGCCTTGTGATTTTTCACCCCGATATTCTTTGTTCATCCCTGGATATTCAAACATTATTGTTCGATTTTTTTTTAGGGGTAAGCCCGTAAGATTATGGCTTGATTTCTGTTCCTGAGGTTGTGAGAGTGGTCTTGTTAAGTTATGACTTCTTCAACATTATGTATTTGGATTGGTCTTTACATTTTAATGTTCTATTTTTTTTGTTAGATTTGGGATGTGTTGACAAACAAAGAAGTGGTGGAGATTGTAGCATCAGCCCCAATCCGCGATTCGGCAGCAAAAGTCCTTGTTGAGTCGGCGGTTCAGGCCTGGAGAACGAAATACCCAACCTCAAAGGTCGATGATTGTGCAGTAGTATGCCTCTTCCTCAATACAGACAGAACCACTAGTGTTTCATCTTCACCAGGTAACCTCACAAAGGAGAAGAAACATCTCATTGCAAGCAATCAAGCTGACCGAGACAGTCCATTTGGACTTGGCCATTCTGGAACCATTGGAACTGTCAAAGACATCCTTCCGTATACAAGTGATGATGAACTGTCAAACGACAAGGATCATCAACCACACTCGTTGACTGATTGGTCAGCTTTAGAAGGTGTGACCAGGGTCAATACTATGCTCACCCTTCCTAGATTTTTGTCCGGGAAGAGTGGCAAGAAAGCCTTTGCAGAGACCAAGCCATTGATATGAAATGGAAAGCAAATTCTTGAAATTGAATATTTTGCTGTCATAAACTCAGTGATATTTGTTAAAATACAATGATATTTGTGTTGAATGCAATCCCTCTGTTGAATGCAACTGATATTTGCCTTTTGATACAAATTTCATCTCACATGAGCTGTTCAACAAAGCTCTACTCGTCAGCAGATATTGTTTGGCTGTACTTGTGTTTCAGATAAGCCCTAATAAATGGATCCAAATCGCCATCCATAACAGAAGTTATATCAGATGTTTCGTGTCCAGTTCTTACATCTTTCACCAGCTTGTAGGGATGAAAGACATAATTCCGTATTTGCTGCCCCCACTCTGCCTTCACTGCATCTCCCCTAATCTGTTTGATCTCGGTAGCCCTTTGTTCTACAGCAATAACCAGTAGCTTGGCCTTCAACCGGCTCATGGCCTTGATCTTGTTCGCCAGTTGACTTCTCTCTTCTGCATATACAAAACAAATTATCTCATTTAGTCCTTGTTTGGATGCATAATACAAGTTGTATGGCCAATAATGCACTTTAGTGCAAGTGTTGTTTGAACGGAACCCCGCTTATATAATGTCAATTAAGATGTTACATGACCTGTACATTTAATGGCCACGCCTGTTGGAAGGTGAGTGATTCGAACAGCAGTTTCAACCTTATTTACATTTTGACCACCTTTGCCACCTGCCCTTGTAAAGCTTATTTCTAGGTCTTCTTCAGGTATTTCAACATTCATTGATTCCTCTGGAAGAAGAGGCATGATCTCAACACCAGCAAAACTAGTCTGTCGACAAAATCCCGGGGAAGAGTTGGAAATGTGTAATGAACTAAAAAAGCACACATGGTATACTTTTCGGATTGATAGATTTTGGAGGCAGGCTAACCTGGCGAAGACCCTTTGAATTAAAGGGTGACTGCCTCACGATTCTGTGGGTCCCCTTTTCCCCAGAGAGGTACCCGTAAGCATATCGACCCTCAAGTTCTATAGTTGCAGATTTGATGCCGGCTTCTTCTCCTAGTGACTTGTCCACAACTTTAGTCTTGTATTTATGTTTTTCACCCCATCTCACGTACATCCTTAAAAGCATGTCAGCCCAATCCTGCACTGAAAAGTATCAAACCATTTAACACAACATAGGCAACGATGACAAGAAATAGAATCATCAGCTAACCACTGCAAAATCAATGAACTGGTTTGTCTATTTGAGTGTTTTGTGTATGGTTTATCATTGGGTCCAGATTTCTATAATATATAGTTGTATACACTCTAATGCATCAAACATTGTGGCAGACAAACTTTCATGTTCCACATTCGGTCACGTCGCTCAATCCTAGAGTGAATCGTTGCACATCAAAATCCAATGAATAATACCATCTTACTCATGTAAATCAAAATTTCCACCCGGACACCCGTATAGTTCAATACTGATGCCTTTAGTTATAAAAGAACACCGATTTAACCTCTCCCACATATGAAACAGAAAGGAAATCCATCGAAGTAAACAGGAGTCCAGTTCTTCATATAAAATAAGTGTATTGGGATCAACAGATATGTGCACCTGTGCATCAGTGCCACCTGCACCAGCTGTAATGTTGACGACTGCACCCTCCTTATCATAAGGACCGGAAAGAAGCTGAGTCAGTTCAAACCGATCTAACGCCTTGTTTAGTTCTTTGATGATGTTGGAAGCCTCTTCAAGTAGGCCAGAATCAACGGAATCCATCTCTTCAGTCAGACTAACAATAGTTTCTGCCTCTTCAACCTTCAAAAATAAAACTTTATTCAATAACTTATCTATCAAATTACGGCTCTATACCTACACGAAGCTCGGCTTTCCTTAGTGAACCTCCAATTCTAAACCATTAGAGGCACAAAACTACCAAAGTAACAAAAAAGATATGAAAGGCTCAAACCTGGGTTCGGAACTCAGCGACAGTTTTGATCTTCTCTTTGACATCAGTTAATGCTTGGAGAATTTCCTGAGCCTTGGCACGGTCATCCCATAAACTGCTATCTGCTGCTTTTAATTCCAAAGCTGCACGCTCATCTTCTAGTTGTTTCAATCCAGCAGAAACTGTTACCTCTTCAACACGCCCCACAGCATTCTCTACATCCTTTGTCAGTGTATAAAAATCTGTAAGCGTCAAAGAACAACACACACAGAATAACTATTAGATGGTGTTCTGTCAGTATCAAAAAACAAGCCTATTTGCCTAGTAAACTCCACAAACCCGTCATAGTAAAAAAAAACTACATTGAACCATCCATTATCCATACTCAATTTGTAGAATTATGCATTTATCATATATTTTAATAAGATAGTGTAAAAAATCTAAAATACCACTCTATCAGATATATCAGTGATCGTCTTCTTATTAAGTTTGGGACATTTTTGGTATATCTGAATGAGTAGAAATTAAATTGTTTTATACATCTTTAGTAATGTGTAAATTGAGTTGATGCAAAATAAAAATTAATTCCATCCGAAAATTATGTACAAAGTTGCATATATTGTGGGTGTTTTGTGTAGCTGACCCCAATAACTAAACCATTCAACCAATCTGATGTGCCAAATTCAGTTCTACCATTGTTTCATATTCAGGGAAAAGAAGGTGATGTTTATTACTTCATGTACCTTGCAATGCCCATTCAGTTGTCTCTGTTGTAACCGCAGTGCTAGAATGGCCATCTGGGCTGGCAAACTGAACTGCATCAAATCCCACATACTTTCATAACTGTGCAATTGAAGGAGGGAAACCCTAAAACACTACTTCAGACAGTCTTTAAATTCTGTCATAGATATTATACTTTGCATAATTATAAACAAAAAATGGATCATCTTTATTATGATCAAAGTGTAACAAGAGCATAAAAGGGATACACAATTCAAATAACAATGAAGAAGAAAGATAGAACTTACCACAGGTGGGAGAACGAGGAGTAGAGACAGATAATGAGAAAGAAAAAGTAGGTTTTGTAGAGGCGAGAAATCGAGAGAGAAATGATGTTCTTTGCGTTTTGGGTTGCGAGAATGACGATGTTTTCGGAACTGTAAGTGATGAGCGGAGTTGCAGAGTTCCCTCCATGATTTTGATGACCACTCTCTGAGGGAGGGAGAGGGAGAGGTAGAGGATAAGCTAAGCTGCAAACTGTGATACGAGGGCAGAAGAGACTGGTCTCAAAACGGCATCGTTTGTGTTGTATCGGAACCTTTATTCAACATTAGACTATCAATATCCTAAAAATTTAACACTTTTATCCAAAATAATCTCCACAAAGATGCAACTCTTTTACAAATTAACCAACAAAATATTTTCTCTCCCTTTTTTCTTAACTAGTGTATTACCCGCACTATGTGCGGGTTCTATTTTAATAAATATTTAATACTTAAAAATTTATATGTATATTTTTGTAAAATAAAAATCCGAAAAATGAAATTATAATCAAATATTATGTTTTTTAATTCTCTTTTAAGTATTAATCTCTTCTAATTAATTATATTTTTAAATTGATTTGTTAAGATATGCTTGTTGGTAAAAAAAATTCGTAAAAGTTTAAAAACTATTTTTATAAAAATATTAATTTAAATATTTTTAAAAAAATTTAGAAATCAATTTTCAATTTATATTAACATTTAGAAATCACTTTTTAAAATAATTGTTTAGGTTTCGAGAAACCTGGCGTTGACACGTGGCAATAGAGGTTTCTGCTTTAATAGATATAAGATTTTTCTTTTAAAAAAATCAAATCTCTCCCACTCTTTTTCCTTAACTTTACTTCTATGTAATTAAAAAATAAATACAATTATATTATAGACGGAACATGGGATGTGAGAAAAAGATATATAGACGGAGGGTATATATATGATTTAGTACACAAATATAGTGCATAAATAGGATTATAAATGAAGTGGGATGTAGATAGTCTTATAAACCCAAATATGGTTATTTAAAATTTTAGAGATTACGCAAACCTCTTATATAATTTTTCAGTTAATATTGTCTTATAAATTTAAGTTCGAATTCTCCTTTATTATGAAAATTTTGATATCGGAAGCGTCTCTTCAAATGGATCACAACTGTATTCGATTTAGACATAAAGCGGTTATTGACCGAACGAGTGAAAAACCTTTAAAAAAAGGCCGCTGTTATTTGGCGCAGCTCCAATTTACTAATCATGCCCATTTGTCCGTGACGGACAAATGAGCATGATTTAGTAAATTGATCTCATTTGTCCGTCACGAACAAATGGGAGTTGTCCGTCACGGACAAATGTCTCTTGTCCGTGACGGACAAACGTCTCTTGTCCGTGACGGACAAGAGAACTTTGAGCTTTGTTCCGATTTCCTAACCTCATGTTCAATCTTGACTCCCTATATTACAATAGATTTTGTAATTTATTTTGCGAAATCTGAGGCTCACAATTCAACCCCTCTAATAGCATGAAAACTTCATGCTATGTTTTTTGATGTGTTTTGTGTGTTTTTACCTTTGCATGGATTGGACATTCATATCATAGCTAGAGTTTAAGTTGTCAAAAAAATGCCTACTTCACTTCTTTCATGTCTTTGCAGGTACTTTGGCAATACAATGGAGCTCAAATGAATATATCTAATCACTCAATTCATCCAAGCATCATACATCAACTCTTCACCCACCTCATAAGAAAAGGAAGGATGAAAAGAAATAAAAGATACAAGCATGTAGGCCAAATAGTCTCAAGGAACCTCCAAGGAAGAAGTATTGAGTGACCCCAATCTCGGACAAAGAGTAGGAAAAAACTCGAACTAAGAAGCCGCATAGAGGAACTTGTCACTTTCTCTCGAGTGAACCCAAAACTCGAACATGGAAGGTAGGAAAACTCAAGAGAAGAAGTCATTTCACTCGAGCAAGGAGGACTCTGGTGTGCAGAAAGTTCAACATCTCTTGAGTTAACCTCGAGTGACACTCACTCAGGCAAAGAAACTTCTCAACTCGAGCAAGAAATATAGGAATGCAGATTTAAGATTTCTTAACATCTCTCGAGTTAATCACTTCACTTGAGTAAATAAGACAAGAAAAAATCAAGAGAAGAAGACAAGTCACTCAAGAGAAGAAGATGATCACTAAGTTGGTGGAAGAACTCGAGGTCAAGAAGAAGAAACTCAGCCAAAGTGTATATTCCACTCGAGGGTGTCTTTGCTGAGTTTCTGCATCAGATCCATCTAGGATGTTCATCGTAACTAACTTTGCAACTTGACTTGCTTGCTTCTTAGAGGGACCATGTCTTTGGAGCCCTATATAAGCATATTGGCTGAATGTAATTGTATCATTTCTTCATACAATCTTCAGAATACTCTCTTAGTTACTCTTGTAAATCAAAAAATTTGTTTTGGCAATGATTTGGACGGAAAGTTTGATCAATCAAGAGGAAAAGTTTTGGTGTTCATCGTTGTTTTTGCTAGTTATTCACTACTTTACTTTTAACTTTACGATCACACATATTTTCTTAAGGTTTAGTCATTTATATTATGTTAAGGTTAAGTCATTTATATAGTTATCGTTTATATTTAGTTAAATATAACGCAAAAAGTTAAGTACGAAGTTTAAACATACAACGAAACAAGTTTAAACATACACAAAAATGTAGACATAAGATTCAAAAGTTTAAACACACAATAAAAACCCAAAAAAATGCATACACAAGCCTACTCGTCATCGTCATGACGAGTACCGCTACCCTGTCCATGATCGTAAGAATAATCTCGAAGATCAGGAAAATAATCTACATAACTATGTAAGTCCTGATGCAGGAAGTAGGGATAGAGGGATCACCAATATACTCCCTAAATCGTGTAGCGTAATCGTAAGGGTCCAACTGGCCGTCAAAGGTCGAAGGTGGAGGTGGAGGTGGAGGAGGAGGTGGAGGAGAATGCATCTGCTGAGCACCTGGGCGTATAAACCGGTGCGATCGGTCTGTATACCACGCCATATAATCGTCGGTGGCGGTATATCCAGGGCTGTAACGTGCAGCCATCTCCTCAACCGTGACGTGATGGTGCTCCCATCTATCCCACGCCCAGCTACCTCGAGGATAGCCAACTCTGTAGCTCTTGGGATCCTCGACCCTAATGGCATAATCAGGCTGTATCAGCGGAGGCGGAATACTCTGAACGTATCCAAAAGCCCTCATGTTCCTGTATGGATCGTAGGGCTCTGATATGTCCATAAAAGTCAACAGCCCGTGAAACAACGAACGCTGTAACTCTCTATCAGTGAAGTCCAACTGGCCGTATGGCTGCCAGTTCACCTGTTTAAAAAACAGACAACATTGTTAGAAAATAAACACGTTAGTTGACAAAAAGATTACAACTATTCAAATGTAGTGGACTTGCCTGATCAACAGTCATCTCGTCAAGCATCCGTCTATAATCACGGGTGTCCCTCCTGACAGGCCTGATCTCGAATCTCGCCGTCCAAGGCATCCCATGCTCCCAGCCCTCGACAACCTCCGGTGCAAAGCATGGAAAATAAAGGTAGATCCATGCCTTTAACAAAAAAGAAATAAAAATTAGACAAACAATACAAATTAAGTTACGAGAATAATAATATGAGTATAGGACGATCGCCTAGAGCACGAGGAAGTACTTCCTCAAGTACCTCCTCCACAGGAGCTGGCGAAGGTGGCCTCCTCCCTCGGCGTCTCCTCTCAGCTGCAGGCTGCTGCTGTGAAGAAGAAGGAGCATACTCCTGCTCCCGCTGGGAAGAAGAAGGAGCATACTGCTGCTCCTGTCGGGAAGAAGAAGGAGCAAACTGCTGCTCCTGCTGGTAAGGAGCACTCAGATCCTCAATCTGAGAATAATATCCGGCACCAAACGAAGCACCACCTCCAGTATAGGAGCTATGTCTGGCTCCGCTAAAAGCATGGTGAGGAGGGCTCAGTGGAGCAATGTCACGCGCAATACCAGATGTACTACGCCGCGTGACTCTCGACTCCTGTGTCGGGAACTGCTCCTCACCTCCAGAGTAAGGAACTGGCTCTCGTGCCTCGTGTCTAGAGTGGACATCCCGCTGTCCCCTCAGAGAACGCATGCCACTGTGGAATACTTTCCTGAAGTATCCCAATCCATTGAACCTCTTGGAGTCCTTGTTTGGGTTCCTTTCCATCTGCAAACAAAAACAACAAATGTTAATAAAAAGGAAAAGAAAAAAAGGGGGAAAACAAATTTTAAAAAAAAAAGGTAAGTTGTCCGTAGCGGACAACTAACTTGTCCGTGGACAAGGAAGTTGTCCGTAGCGGACAACTTACTTTGTCCGTCAACGGACAAAGGAATATCTTTGTCCGTCATGTGAAAGATATCTTTGAGAATAAATCATCTGTACTCAAAGTCACGAAAACAACTTACTGAAAAGAACAAAAAAAACGAAAACCTTGGGTCTTGTATCAGTTTTAAAATCATATCCTCTAGTCAACTATTGAACAATGAGCTTGAATTGTCAACATTATAACAAAACGAATAATGATGTTTCTCAATTAAAAAACATCATCTATAACAACTTCCAGTGTCTTTCATAATGAAAATCATTAGTAATGAGTTAACCTTCAATTTTGTTTGGATGAGAAATTGTACGTGTTTGATTGTGCACTTTTTGCGGTCTTGTTTGGATCACGATCGTGGTTGTGTGCTTCTTGACAACTTCTTTTGATGGGAAGCGCTTATTTGCATTCTGGTCTTTCACTTTTCCATGAATTCGATTCATGTTGTACGTGTTTCCGACGGTTCTACTTCGGTTGTGCTCGACTCGCATTTTCACCGCTTCAAATTACCTTGCGTGATAAAATAATGTATATTTGTTTTGGTTAAAATAAATCGAGTCCCTTCTTGTTATAAATTTTAAATTTTTTAAAAAAAGTCTTAATAAAGGGGACGGCATGTTTCTATATGTTTTGGCCCAATATCAAATTGGTCCAGGTTATGACCCGTTTCATTAC
Organism: Fagopyrum esculentum; assembly: GCA_033239045.1. Classification (NCBI taxonomy): domain Eukaryota; kingdom Viridiplantae; phylum Streptophyta; class Magnoliopsida; order Caryophyllales; family Polygonaceae; genus Fagopyrum; species Fagopyrum esculentum. The sequence continues at coordinate 135,726,923 of BSUD01000008.1, read as the reverse complement.
TGGCCCAACTGGCAAAGGGAACTGCTTGAAAAGCTAGGGTTTTTCATTGCCGCCTTCAAAAACTCTGGATCCCAGTCACTGAAGCTCCTCTCAGAGAAGAAGCCGAGCAGAATCCCATCTCTTCTCGACAATGGTAATTCTTCTGATTATCTTCGTAGATGTTATTTCCAGCCCTCCCGTTTATACCTGTGTGCAGATTGTTTGTGGACTGAAGTTAATATAGAGTTTAAACTTCTCCCTGAATTTTGTAATCTTTGTCTGAATATATTTACTTGGTTGGTTGGTGATGCATTAGACTGATTTTGAGTTGATAAAGATAGGGATTTGACATAGTAGGGTTTGAAAGTACGATTATTTACATGTCTGGTTATTCTGTCAATACCGTTCCCCTTTTTCTTTGCATTTGATTTTTGTAAGATCGAATTTATAGGACTTTCGCATGATCTGTTCCATGCTATCTTGCGTCGAAATACTGATTACAGGCGCTTCTTATGAATATGGGCGTTTAGTATGAGCCGACGCAACATCTGTTTCTTGTTTTGGTGTTATAAGGAAGGATGATACTTGTGTGCTTTCTTTGATCAAACAGGATAAATTCTAAATGTTTTAATGTTTTAGTCTATACTTTGTATGTTGAGCTTACTTGCGTAAGCATTTCATTCTGTTGTAATTTGTTTGACTGTTAATATCATCAATTCTTAGCAGTTTGCTTGTTGGTCTATCATTCATGATTCCTCATTTATTTTTTTGTTCTAGGTTTGAAAAATTGATATTGAGTTGTAAAAAGTAATGGATTTGTAATATTAGAGTATCAAAGTATTGATCTTTACTGCACCGATGCTTTTCCTTGTTTTTTCTAGTCTGTTTTTTGATACCAATACATGATCTTGCATTGAAATACTTGTTTCTGGTTTTGTTTTCTAAGGGGCTAAATTACATTTTTAACTTGCCCTTTCTTTTGATATCGGCTTCTTCTATGATCTTCATATTTCTGTGCATTTGATGTTTTCTAATGCACCTTTTTATATGTATGTAATCAGCCGAAGCAAATTCACGAGATCAAGGACTTCCTTCTAACAGCAAGAAGGAAGGATGCTCGCTCAGTGAACATCAAAAAGGGCAAGGATGTTGTGAAGTTCAAGGTCCGTTGCTCCAAGTATCTCTACACACTTTGTGTGTATGATCTCGAGAAGGCCGCCAAGCTTAAGCAATCCCTTCCTCCAGGTGCCTATAAAATGCAGTTGAATCTGTGATTTCAGTTTCATCCTCTGCTATTCGACTTTGCTCTAACAATTGACCATTTGTTGTTGCAGGTTTGAATGTCCAGGATCTTTGAAGTGGATCTTGAAGCAAAAGTTCAAAGTCCTAAACTTTTAGAGAGTACCATTATTTTGCAATTTCTGTTTTCTAGTTTGATTGATGGATTTCATGTTTTGCTTCCATGTTATCACTCTTGACAGTTGAGTATTCAAATGAAAGTTTTGCTGGTGCTGCAATCTCTTTTGTATGCTACATTATAGTTAAATTATGTGATTGGCTTACTTTTATCCAATACATTGCAAGCTTACTATATATGCTTGTTTGAGTTAACAAAACATACTAGAATTATGATTCACCAAAATGTTAACTTAAAGTCTTAAGCTTTAGTTAGGGTTTTTGGGTTCTGTTTTGGGTTTTGACGATTTTCATCCTTCTAGCAACAGATTTAAGAGATTTTGATAGATGATAACAATCTATTCCAATTTACCATGTATTTTGCAGCTTCACATTTGTGATTCAAGATAACTGTGTTTAAGCCAATTGTTCTTTAATCAATTCATTTATACTGGTTCAGTTTCTCAAACTTGAAGCAAAAGGTGATTTTCTAATAGAACAATCTGAACACAGCACAAATGCAACAACACTTATGTCTAATATCGAATATTCTTAATCAATAGGCCTTGAAATCGATCGAAACATACTTCTTATATAGAAGTGTATGATACAATTTAAGCTATGTATCAGCCTACAATTGAATTGAACTACCTTCGGGTTGACGGATGAAGACCAGCGAACCAAAACAACGGATGAAGACCAGCGAACCAAAACAAAGACGGAACAAAGAAAACTGAACAAATCACCCACCTTTGTATTTCATCTCCTTACATCTTCAGTTTCATCTACGATAATCCCGTATCACAAAACCTCGAAAGATCTGATAATCCCGTATCACAAAACCTCGAAAGATCTTTTTATGCACTGTTGCACTTCAAAGTACTACAAACTTTTCCAAATTTGTACCATTTGCTGGTGTTTGGTTACTGTTGGCTCAAACTTGATGATAAAACTGTGCAAACGTTTCTTCTTTATAAACTTGTTTTTGAGATCATATAGTTTTGTTGTTTGTTCTTTTTTTTTTTTTTTTAACATAATTATAATTATAGATAATGATCGGAGATTCGGAATCAAGGTTCTTTCAAAGCATACGGCTCTTCAGACGTAGATGATGACCGGAAATAGAACAAGGGTTTTCGGATTTGTGGTTTGGGTTCACTATAAAATGCTTTACATAAATATAAATGAGAAAATTGTCTTAACAGTACCCCATCTTTTAGCCTGACTAAACTTTAGTACCCCGTCGTTTAAACTATCAGAACGGTACATCACCTTTTGAGTTCGACCAAAGATTAGTACCTAAACCTAAATCGCTATTCACACAATAAGTTAACAGATCGTTGTTAAATATTAGGGGTAAAATTGGCCACCTAACTTAGGCAAAATTGTCCACCTATCATAAATATTTAAGACCGGTCTATCAACTTAAAGTGTGAACGGTAATTTATGTACTAATATTTGGTCGGGTTCAATAGATGAGGTACCGTTCTGATAGTTTAAATGACGAGGTACTAAAGTTTAGTCAGCCTAAAAGATGGGATAATGTTTAGACAATTTTCTCATATAAATATACTAGGCAGGTGTATTAAATATATTTTAAAATAATGATATACTACTAAATATAATTATTAATATAATTTGTACAAAACTAAAAAGGATGACCCAACTAGGTGCTAGACAGGCTTGGGCATAAGTCTAGACCCGACAACAGAGTTCGACCCGGACCGACTTGACTTATAGTCCAAGCCCTAAAGTCCAGGTATCAAATTTTATGACTTTTCCTATTTGATGTTTTTCAAGACGGGTATCAAATTTTGTTTTTAAACTTTTTATATGATCATTTTATGTTTTTCTTTTTTATTTTTTCCAATTGGCAATAAGTTGTCAAACAAACTTAACAATATTCTTATTTATGTCGAAGGGGATAACATGACGTTTATTAATTCGATCATCCGAATTTGAAAACCGTCATGGTAATTCAATATGATTATCAATGACATTTCGATTATTATTTCTAGTTTCAAGATTCACCGCTCAACATGTCTTTAGGGAGATTAGCATGGTCGCAGACAAGATTGCGCTGCACGGATACATTGGAGAGCTGAAAGTAGAGGCAATCCCATAAGACGTCAAGACCTCATCCGAAATGATGCTTTAGGCCAATCGGTTTCTAAAAACTGATCCTTCTAAATTGTTTACCGATGTATCAAAAAAAAATTCTTATTTATGCAAATCTAAGCTTAAAACTATAATTATAGAAATTGCTAAGGTTTATATTTACAGAATTAACTCAAAATATTTGGAAGTATACCAAATGCACTAAATCTAACTATTACAGAATATTACCTAAATTTATAATTACAAAAAATCCCAACATTTATAACTATAGAATTAACCTCGGATTTGTGTAACTCGATTGGATTTGAACTTGTGTAATTCGATTGAGTTTGAACTTGTGTAAAATGAGAACAAATTGTATCCGTCATATCTTTAAATAATTGGCTGAGATTAGCCGATATTAAAGGGGAATTTTTTTTTGTTAATGGAAGATATATTCGCCGGACCTGACTCTATAATATTCGGCGGTATAGTCACATATATATTATAAGAGTTGTTTACATATGAGTCAGAATATATATATATATATATATATATATATATATATATATATATATATATATAGAGTATAGATCATATGAGAACACCTCCTAACGTGAGAACATGAGAACAGATTCGTAATTATTATTAGTTTTGTTATGAACGTGTCATATCGTTTTAATGTATTATTCGTAGTTATTGTTGGTTGAGTGGATTATTCGTAATTATTGTTGGATTCCTAATAATTATTATTCGTAGTTATTATTATTTTTGAAATCTACTCTAAATCTCAACCCTTAAAATTCACATCCAACGGTGTACGATTGTTCTCATGTTCTCACGTTAGAGGGTGTTCTCATGGGAACCACACCCTATATATATATATATATATATATATATATATATATATATATATATATATATATATATATATATATATATATATATATATATATATATATATATATATATATATATATATATATATATATATATATATATATGGTGTGGTTCCCATGAGAACACCGCTAACGTATATACATGAGAACAATCGTACACCGTTGGATGGTGAGTATTAAGGGTTGAGATTTAGACTAGATATCATAATTAATAATAACTACGAATAATAATAATTAGAAATCTAGCAATAATTACGAATAATCCACTCAACCAACAATAACTACGAATAATACATCAAACGATACGACACCTTCATAACAAAACTAATAATAATTACGAATCTGTTTTCATGATTACACGAGAAGCCCCCCTCTCTCTCTCTATAATATATATATAAACCCTTTTCTTTTTAAAATGAAGGTATAACACAAGTCCTATTAGCCGGGTAACTCCTGTACATTAAAAAAGGCCGTAAACACTTCGATTACAGCTTGCACCACAGACACTTTAGCTGCTGTGCACGAGCATCCACTTAAGTTCAAACACAGTAAAAAGATATAATAATTTAACCGAGGTAACATCATTATTTTACAATTACCTAAACTCTGTAGTTCTCAAAATGCATGTTTACTTTAAATACAATTTCTTCTTAATTATATAATATGCATGTACAAATGTTAAATATCATGCACACCAACCCATCTCAATAATATCTTACCAAAATATCTCAATAATAATGTAATTAATTAAGGATGATAAGTATGTGTAATTGCCGCTACAAAACTATTAACTAGTTTTGATATAAATAATCCTTACAAGAAAAACATATCGTATAAATAATACTCCCTCCGATCAAAAATAACTGTCATTTTAGCCTTTGACACAATTTTTAAGAAAAATATTAAATAACATAGATTTTGTAAAGTTTTTCTAAATCTTATCATTTATTTAATATTCAACCTTCTTTTAAATCAATAAGAAAGATTTTAGAACTAAAATTAATCATTTACACCAATTTTCAAGAACATTTCTTATAATTATTGTTCATTTATTGGCCTAGAAAGCTTAAAACTACAGATAATTTTGATCAAATTTCTAATGCTAAAACGACACTTATTTTTTATCGGAGGGAGTATTAATTTAGAATAGGCGGTAATTTATTATTATATTGATTATGAAATTAATATATTATTAATACCAATATTAGAAATTTAAGAGAACATAGATAAATGAATTGATCTTTTTTCTTTTTTTTTTTTATGTTTGGTAGGAAAGAGCCGAAACTATAACATAATCATAATGTAAACCTAACGAATATAGAACTCCATACGTTTCATCCGAGGAAAACTAACACTTCACAATTCCTCTAACAAAATACCTCTAACACCATCGGTAAAAATGTGTAACGCAATGTTGGAGAGAAGGCAAAGCTAACAAGCGAATATCCGCCCTATTCCTTGCCCGAAAAATATGACCGAACTTGATGTATCAGTCTTGCAAAAGTAAGCATTATATTGACATTTTAAAACCAAACTAAACAAAGGATGCATGAAATCCACACCTTCTCTAAAAACTGAACCATGATTTGAAAATCAACCTCCATGTGAAGTCGACGGAACCCGCAACTCCATGCTAATTCCAAACCATAAATAACACACCAAAGCTCCGTTCGGAGTTGATTTAGCCTAACCCGGCTATGCTATCTTCCAAGAGACCAAAATCTCCGTTTTCGGGAGATATTAACACCAAAGCTTCGTTTTCTTCGTAACGTAGCTGAAATATATTAAATTCGATACAAATTAAATTAATTTTGATAAATTAATCTTTTATGTTGCGTTTTATACACAATACCTTACAAAACTATTTTATTGAATTAAATTAATTTATATTATTTTCGATCACTTTTTTATTATATATTACACTAGCTTGACCAAAATATAATTGTTCATGTTAATTGTATAATGTAATATTTTCTATAAAAATCATTTTTTTTACAAAATAACTAACTATACGTAAATATTTTTTGTAGAAAATTTTAAATAGTTTATCAAACTAATTAATTACTTACAATAATATTATTATATAAATATAAAAAAGTCTTCTTTTAAAAATAATTTATACCCTCCATTTCATTTTTAAAATGAAGGCCTTCCTTTATTTTATCAAACACAATATACGAGTCATTTCGATATATAAGTATTAATACACATTAAAATAATTAATAATTAAAAAGGAATTATACTATACTTATTAATTATTTAAACTTGAATGAAATCTATTAAACTTGGCCGATTAAAGTCACATTTTTTTTTTGAAAGGTCGATAAGCAACTCCCCGTTAGGAGGATTCGAACTCGAATCCTCAGACTCAACTGAATATTGGTAAGTCAATTTTTTTTTGGGTGTAAGAATTTAGTCACATTTCGAATCCAGTCCACAACAAACAATGAGATTAAATAAGTAGGGTTACAGTCTAATATCCTATTAATACTATAATTAACATGAGAGAGACATGCAAATTAAAAAAAAAAAATTAAGACGAGAGAGAGTTAAGTTTCAACGGTCAAAAGTGATTGTACCTCCTTCTTCTCCATAGGCTAGAGTGTTTGGCATGGATTATGTGATTACATTACCAATGACTCAAAGGATGGAGAAAATAGAAAATAGATTATTATTTTTTAACTTTATTTTTAAAATTAAACTAATTTAATACATTTTGAAGGAGACCAAGCATGTGGATTTTACCGTCTTTTGATTCCTCTGTTGACGGTCAAACTTGCCAGTGTAGGTATTGGTTTTTGCAATCTTCGAGATTAATAACATCAAACTCCAAACCCTCTTTTTCTTTTTTTTTTTTAATTATTTTTACAAGAGTTTTACTATTTAGACGAAGAAATAAGAGGATGAAATTGTTTAAGAAGATAAATATGAATATAAGTTAAATGAGTGTTTGAAAAAATTAATATGATTGTGGGTAAAATTACAAAAAATTACGTGTTATATTTTTGTATAGATGGAAGAGATGAAAAAAAGAGGAATAAAAGTGAGATTTTACCCTCGATAATCTCGATAATCTTTATAATCAAAGTTTTATAGCATTATAAAATTTTCATAATCTAATTCTCTTAATCTTTATAATCTAACTCTTTTAATCTCCTTAATTTTCTTATCAAACGAGATTACGAGAATTAATTCTCCTGATCTTAATCTCTTTAATTTATACCCTTACCAAACGGAGCCTTGGATATTCCTAATTTTGGTTTCCACGAGCTTTAATGATTTAATGTGGGATACTAAGTTGATATTAATACCTAGGAAATATGAAACTTATACAATTAGTGCATATTTCGTCGAGTTATGGTTGTTGTGAAATTTAAGGAACTAATATAAAATGTTTGGGAATGTACAATAGTTACATTTTAATCAGTAATTTAGAAGTTTAATAGATTATGGGTTTATGTAATATGTAATATTTAAATTAATAATCATATTAATTGTTTTTATTTTTTTAAAACTAATTTTGTGTGTTCTAATGGCATGGGATTTAAAATAATTTCATCCAAACAACAAGTATAAAAGATGAAATTAGTTTATGAATATTTGTCATTTTCCTATTTCGATTTTGATCAAGTTATTAAATTTATATATATAATATTTTTATCCATCATCAACTTTTTAGTTCAACTAAAAACTACAACTAATCAACCTTAATTATTACTATAAGAGAAAATATGTAATACATAACGTTTGGTAACATAAGATTATGTAGATTAAATGAAGAAGAGAATGATTTACATCAAGAACTAAAAAGATAAAATTGTTTAAGAAGATGAGTATGAAAACAAGTGAAATGTGTGTTTAATAAAATGAATATGGTTGTGAGTTCGAAAAAACATGGTTAATATTTTATTTCTGTGATTGAAAGAAATGAAAAAAAAGGAAAAGGGGTAAAAATGAGATTTTAATCTCTATAATAATCCATATAATCCTTGTGATCTAATAAGATTACACAATTTTTTCACAATCTAATTCCCTTAGGGTCCGTTTGACATCAACATTTTACGGGGTTATTGGAGGGGTTAGTGTCCTCATATTATTTTGGCAGATAATTTTGTCCTAAAAAAGTATCAAACTACAAGTAGATTATCAGATTATTGAAAATCTTCATCCCTCAAAATAATCTCCAATACTCACCAAACATACCCTTAATCTCCATAATTTAAAAGCTCTTCTCCTTCTTCATTCTCTTACTAAACGAGTTTAAGAGATTATCTCACCCTTTTAATTTTCATAGTATTATCTCTGTTAATTTTTTCATCTACCAAACAAGGCCTACGAAGTTAAAGAAATTATGCATATTTAATCCCTTAAACCTCGTAATTTCTTCATTTCTCTTTTACCGAACAAAACTTATGGGAGACATTGCAGTAAAGTAGTGATAACCGATACGGTAAACTCTAAAACGACACTTATGGTAAAACAAAGGAAATACAATACTATATCAAGTGGCAATAGAAGAGTACATAAATCACACCAAAAAAAAAAAGAAGAGTACATAAAGAGTAAAATGGAGGAGTGAGGTTGAGTTAAAGTAGTAATGAGGTAAGGGAAGTGAGTAGAGAGTTGCATCCCGGAAGACAAGGGTAATTGTCTCAAAATAGGGCACATTTGGTAAACCCAAGTCTTAAAAATTAATGATATTCATAATAATCTTCTTAATTATGAAATTTAACCTTTTGATGATCTTTAGAAGACCTTTACCTCAAAATTGATACAAATACGGCGTAGTTGTAGACTTGTAGTGGTATAGATACAAGTCTATATGAATTGGGTCCCTTCTTTTGTGGGCAGAAAGTGAGATGAATTATTGCTAAGTTGTGGCAGAAAACTCCCGTTGGAAGCGGGGGATGGGAACTCATCAAACTGCAGGTTTATGATTGGAATTACTCTACACTCTCTACATGCTATACTAGTATTCAGTAGGGTACTACCAACCCAATAATACTTGGTATGGCTGCAATGTCGAACCTTCTCATTTCATACTTTCATTACTTACTCCCGGACCCGTTTGAATTTGCTAAAAATCATTATCGATAATAGAATATTACTAAATCAATCGAAATCATGTTTTTTAGCGATTAAAATGTAATGTTAGAGGTCAGGTCTTTTAACATATGAAAGTAACGTTACTGTTTTCATTTCAATCTCCTTTAACCGTTTTGGTTCCATCCGTCTAACCAAACAGACATACAATGGTTAAGAAAATTAAGGAAAATTATGAGTGGTGTCCGTGTACTTTATACCTTTTTGGATTGTGGTCAGTTTTTTCAGTTTTTGGATGGTGTCACCGAGCTTTATAATTGTTTGGATTATACCTTATTGAAAGGGGTGAAAATGGTCTAATTTGTCTCCTAATAAATATAACAGTTTAATTGACGCTACATTAAACAAAAAAAGCCTACGTAACCAAATCACCCGAGTAATAATTAGTAAATGGTATTTTTTTTCCTTCTGAAATTGTCTGAAAAAAAGAAGTCTTTGTATACCAACTAGTTTAAAAGTGTTTACTTTGTCTACTTCTAATAATAAAAGTCCATTTACCTAATTGCTCTATCTTAAAATCATCATCTTACATCTATATATAAATGTAGTTTTTATTGAATTGACAAATCAGATTAGCAACACATTTAGTTATCAGTCTGATTTTTATCTCCACACAATAGATTTATGATCATCAATCATCATCAGAATTACTCCTTACCACATACATCAATTTGACATATTTAGTACTTATTCCAGTACTATAAGCATTCCATTCTTCTCACCTGGCCTGCAATTCTGCAAATAATGATAAGACAACCATAAACTATCATTCTATTGGTGATTCCTCATATGAAGTGATATAAATAGGTTTACAACATAGCATACAATGATTCAGTGTATTGTTTTCTCCATTTATAATTTGTATATGAATATTGCTTTGGAAAATAGGTTATGGAGGCATGCCCTAGCCCATGATCATGATGGGAACTCAAGCCAAATCACCCAAACTTTTTCATTACCAAAAATAATCAGACATTTGGCTGTGGGTATTGCAATAATGCAATCCTTAATCTGGTCATTTATCAAAAAAATGGTGCAATCTAACGGCTTTATATAACTATATATTATAAGCAACTACTTAATAGACTAATTTCATGTAATTGATTATATATTAAACTAAATTCCATAGCTAGATGTGTTGGTGTTATGAAGTTGGAAGTATGAAATAACATATAGTTTTAAAGTTACGAAACCACACATGGTGATAGGTTTAAGATCCCATGTGTTGGACCAAACTCCACATAAAAAATGTTTAAAACTCCGATACTTAGCTATGAATCGGCATGAAGATAAGCTCAACTTGTCTCTTATTGGAAATGTAAAAGGGGGAAGAGGGGGAGAGTGTAAATTAAACTATCATTAACAATACTAACACTTCTGCTAATTCATGCCTCTTCTCTGTATACTTTACCCATTTTGAGTACGTGTATGCCACAAATTAATAAACAGACAAATCAGTGGATATACTACCAAGTTCAATGAATAAAACTTTATAAAATTTTTGTCTTAAATGTTTAAGGGATTCATAAAGCCTTTATTTATTGCGTTTCTGTATTATTCTTTGTGTAATTGTGACTGTAAATCCCAGTAATACCCTCTTCATCCTTTGTTGTTAGGGCATGTCCTTTTTTGTAATTTACCTGGATGGGAGATTCATACATGTACATATAAATCTTATTTGCTTTGGAAGAGATGATTTCTGTCTTTACATTTACATCTTCTCTTTGACCATTCCTCTTGCTTCTTATGGTTTCTTCCAACCCTTCTGCTCAGATTAGGGTTTCCTGCAATACTCCTCCATGCATGAAGTGATTGATCAAAATACCCAAAACCCAATCTTAGAAATCTTATAAATAACTTTCAAATTAAAACTCATTTTGCTCTCTATTATTCTGTCATGGCTTCTATGAACTGGCTTGGATTCTCTCTCTCCCCACAAGAGCTTCCTTCTCAACAACCTCAGCAAGATATCTCGAACACCGACGTCTCCGGTGGCGAGTGCTATGATATTGGATCAGACTCAACTGCGCCTTCTTTGAATCTCCCACCCAACTTTGGTATACTTGAAGCTTTCCATAGAGGCGGTCAATCACAAGGTTTGTTTTTAACTGCAGTTTTTGTATAAATCATAGTTTTTAGATTTATTTACTTATTTTGATTTCAATTATGTAGATTGGAATTTTAAGGATGCCATGGGAATGAACTCTATGTTACTGGGAACTAATGCTACCAGTGGTTCAGCATGCAATCAAGAACCAAAGCTTGAAAACTTTCTTGGTAGCAGCCATTCATTTGGAGATGCTTCAGCGTATGATCATGGTCATACCAACGGTGGAGATTACTCATTCTCAAACTGTGGTTTACAGTTGCCGTTTAATCCATCTACAAATCACACAAACCCTAGAAGTAGCAGTAGCACTGATCAGAATAATCATAATAATAATCAGAACAACCATGGTATTAATGTTTCAATGATCAAGACATGGCTGAGAAATCAACCGTCCACAGGAAATACAAATGAAGTCGGTGGAGTTGAAGGAGGAACCCTGACTACACCTCAAACTCTTTCTCTTTCAATGATGAGTGGTGGGTCTGACAATGCTCCCCGTCTAGCAGTTGGTGAGAGTAAGGATACTTTGCCGGAAAATGACAGCAGTAAGCAGCAAGATGATGTTAATGGAGTTTCTCAGGCGCTTGATGCTCAAACTGGTGCAATCGAAGCTGTACCTAGAAAGTCTATTGATACGTTTGGACAAAGGACTTCCATTTACCGTGGAGTAACAAGGTTTTTACTTTTTATCCTTACGCTATTGTTTCTTCATGAATTTCTATTTTAAATAGTAGAAGATGATTTTTTTATTTTAGGGTTCATCTCTTTTCTTCTGTGCAGACATAGATGGACGGGGAGATATGAAGCTCATTTGTGGGATAATAGCTGTAGGAGAGAAGGGCAAACACGGAAAGGAAGACAAGGTTATATATATACACACTTAAATTTGTTTACAATGATTTTGTTTGGATAATTTCATCCTAATCATGCAGCTAACTAGAATTGCTTCCTTGTTTTGCTGTTCTATGTTGATGTTGGGCACTTACACAACCTGCTTGCCATATCTTCCAGTTTATTTGGGTAAGTGGAAGATCATACAGGGAAAAGGACCCTTTTCCCCTAAGATACAGATGATCTTCAATAATTTAAATGTTTAGAAGTGGAATATAATATTTTTATCGTATTTTTGTTATGTCTGTAGGGGGTTATGACAAGGAAGAAAAGGCAGCTAGAGCTTATGATTTAGCAGCAATTAAATACTGGGGTTCCACTACAACGACAAATTTCCCTGTAATCTTCTTTTTGTACAGTTTTATAAGGAATTTTGTCCAAGTAAATATGTGCAGTTACCCTAATTTGATCTCCTCTTTAAACCTGTCACAGATCAGCAACTATGAGAAAGAGATTGAGGAGATGAAGCACATGACTAGACAGGAGTACGTTGCATCTCTTCGAAGGTGACTATTTGAACTTATGATCTTATAAAATTTTTCACTGGAGAGATTATTCTAATTGAATTTGAATTGAATTGCAGAAAAAGCAGTGGATTTTCTCGTGGTGCATCGATCTATCGAGGTGTAACAAGGTACTTAGATCTTTAAACTGAGTTTGATTGATGTATAGTTTAGTTATTTAGGTAATTAGGTCTAAGATCTTGAAGATGCGGGGAATCTATTTATCATTGGAAGATTTGTCTTTTCTAATAATGGAAAATTTAATGAACATAGATTGATTGATATTGCAGGGCTAGAATAGGATATCTTTCTAAAGTTGGAAAAAGAATTCATAGATTTGAATATAAATTAATACATAAAATCCAATTAATAATACAATCAGAAGCTTCTTGTTTTTCCTTTTCATCTTTGACCAGATTTTACAATATGGGCACAAAGAGAATGTTTAGATGACAATCTCTTATTTAATTGTGTTCATGTAATTGAAATTATTTATCTTGATTTGAATAGAAAAAGTAACATCAAATCTTGATTGTATTCTACTCAAGTGTTTGTGTGCATTAGGAAAACTCAAGGTCTTGTTCACATGCTTTCTTTGATAAAATCTAATGTTTTTATAAATAAAATAATCAATTTAGAAATGGAATTATTCAATCTTTTGACCTAGAGTTAGCTGGGGTGGGGAACTAGGACACAAACACAAGTAGATATGCACACCTGCGCACTGCCATGTGCACACGTGATTTCTGCAATGAGTTTGTACGCTTTCTTTGCCTTCACACACCACCTCCTCTCTTCTGTCTCATCTTCTCCTGGGAAGAAACACGTATAGAATTATATAATCATATAATTAACTTTGTTTTCATTTGTTATTTACTGATTCAAGATATTGTTTTAAAGATATTGTTTTTTTTTCACTAATGACAGACATCATCAGCATGGAAGATGGCAGGCTAGAATTGGAAGAGTTGCAGGCAACAAAGACCTTTACTTGGGCACTTTCAGTAAGTAATTTTTAATAGAGTAATACTGGTAAAAAATCTAGTTATCCATTTTATCCTAACCGAGTTTCGATAGGTACTCAAGAGGAAGCTGCAGAGGCATATGACATAGCCGCGATCAAGTTCCGCGGCTTAAACGCAGTGACCAACTTTGAGATCAATAGATACGACGTGAAAGCGATACTCGAAAGCAGTTCACTTCCGATAGGCGGAGCCGGGAAGCGAATGAAAGATGTAGAGGAGCTAACAGGCTCAGATAGACAAAGATCAGCAATAGAAAAGAGTGTTAGCTCACAGTTTGGAGGAGGTATAACTCTAGCTGGATACCATAGTGGTTGGCCAGCAATTGCCTTTCAGCAAGCACAGCCACTGAATATGCAGTATCCGTACAGCCAAAACCCTAGGTTAACATGGTGTAAGCAAGAACAAGAATCTGGAAGCTCAACTAATAATGGCTATCAAGATGTTCATCAGTTACAGATTGGGAATACTCATAACTTCTTTCAGCAACAATCTTATAACCTTATGGGAATGGATAGTTCTTCAATGGAACAAAGCTCGGAGTCGAACTCGGTTGTCTATGGAGGATATGGTAGCACAAATCCAAATGGATTTGTGATGCCTATGGGAAATGTGATCAACAATGAAAGTGGAAATGGTAATCAGATGAATGAGTTGTACTATCAGCAAGGGAATGAGAGTTGGATTCCGACTGCGGTGCCGGCGCTGGCGCCGAGGAGTAATACTATGGCTGTTTGTCATGGAGCTCCAACATTCACTGTGTGGAATGATACATGATCATGGAGAAGATGTATACATATACATTATGGTTTGGTTTTTATTTCTAATTATGATGATTAACCATATTAACTTAGGAGGACAGGTCATAGTTTCTTTGTTTCTCTAATGTTTCTATTGGTATATTTTATGTATACATAGGAATCTGCCTGAAGTTTTGTAATAGCATATGTGAGATTTTGCAGTTTCTCACCAGGCTATGATTTTGGAAACTTTGGGATGAGATGATCCTCGGATAGGCCTTATTAATTCAATCTTCATTTCTGTTAAGTTCATCAGACTTGATAGTTTCGAAATAGCTATTCTTGACGATTACAGGTTCAAACAGTAAGTCACATGGTGACATGGTCGTGTTATATGCCTATCTCTTCTCTTTTAGCCTTTCAGCCATAGCATTATACTTTTGGTTATTGGGCTTGGACCGGGTCCAGTACCTTATGGCACACCAATGGATGATTCATGAAATGTCCATCGATGAGCCCAGTACCTTACATCATGCTTAATATCCACTATTATCAATATATATATAGTAATGGATATTAAGCTCGTCCAAAACGGCGGCGACAACTGCAGCCAGTTTCAAGTTGACAGTTGAAATAGACAGCGGAGACAGGAGAACCGAGGCTATAAAACTCGGTCAAATCTCGGATGTTGAAGTTTTGGCGTCAACGGGGTGCATACACGGTTTCTCTCCCTAGTGGTCGGAAGAAGACGAGCACAAAATAATGAGGGTGAGAAATAGGTGTTTCCCTAAATTTGGAGAAGAATAAATTAGGGAAATGGGACCCTTTATATATTGCTTTTGTAGAATGAGTGTCTAGAGAAAACAATAAAAATTAGGCCTACACCTAGGGAAATAGGACATAATTGAAATGATGGTACTACACAACATTTAAATATTGATGGGATGTTTACTATTCATACTTTTTGTTTTTTTAAATAAAGTGAGGGAGACCCACTTAATCTTTCATATGTTAGGTGTGTTATTTATTTTTTGTATATTGTATGACGAAATTGGGTTGTTATTTTTTGGGTATGTTAGGTGTGTTATTTTTTTTTTTGTGTTGTATGACGATTCATGTTTGATTACCCAAAATTCCGATCTCAAAATTAGGATATGCACTTACCATGTTCGATCTACAATATTGACAATCATACGAACAAACCACTTACCCAAACATATCAATATCTTAAAAAACACGTACCCAAAATGTGTTAAAATGTTGGATATGTTTTATAGTTACCCAAAATGTGTTATATTTAAAGTGATATCGTGGATATGTTTTATGGTTACCCAAAATGTGTTATAATGGTCAAGCGAATTTTTGGGTAATGACCAAATGTCATTTGATATTGATGTTTGTATACAATATCGAGTTTTGAAAATTTTTGGTATGACAAATTTAAATTGGGTATGGATTTTGTATTAAGTGATGTTTAAATTGGGTATAAATATAAAATATTATCCAATTTATGGATATTATTTTATATTGATATTTGATTTATTGGGTGTATTGTTTTCGAGTATGTTTATGTGCTTTGACAAATTTATTTTTGGGTATGATTGTGACATTAGTTGGGTAAGCAGATTTTTGGGTAAGCTGATTTTTTCTGGGCAAAGGGCTGCGTTTTTTTGGCCCCTAAATTCCCTCCAAATGTCAATCAAAAGTGTTATAGTCAGCACTCACATCAGCCATCACTCACTTTTGTCAATTTTTTGTCCTATTTATGAATTAGTCTAGTAAAGTAGGAGCCCTATTTCTCAATTTGTAATTGGTAGGACCCTAAATTTTAACTCTATAGTGTAAAAGGCCCTAAATGCCAATTCAGCCTTTGGAGAATTTCCCAAAATTTTTACCGGCATTTCTATCCTACGTCCACACGTCAAAACGATTTCATTACTCAACGGTGATGGTTCAACTAGCTTTCATTCACGAAGCAAGGCATATCTCCAACTGAGTCTCACCTCTATTTCTACCTGTTTTCGTACGATTCATGCAAGACCAAACTTTTTTCGGTCTATGACCTTTGCTGGTTCGATTACTAGTATTGGTTACCGGTGATTTTCAGTTTTCAATCTTTTCTTATTCATAATTTGGAAAAGGATGTTTTTCTTATTTTCCTAGCTATTTTCATCTACGACCTTTGCAATTAGGTCTATCTCATATGTTTGATGATTGAAATTGAAATTGTGTCTCTTAAATGGAGAAACTATTGAGTTTATGTAAAAGCGATTTGGAAATTATCACTTTTGCTTCTCCATTTTGAAGAATGGTTTAGGGATTTTCTTGGTAATGTTCTAATAAGAATGCTCACTAGTGAAGATAGTCTTTTAGATTTTTGTTACTAGGGTTTGGTGCATCAAGATCCACCATTCATCACCCTAGTTAAGTTATAATGTGGGTCATATTAGAATTCATAATACATAAACATAACAAGTGACTTTTATATATGAAAAAAAAAATTCAAGAACTGAGAGGTTGTTACCAAAGTATAAAAGGTACGAAAATCGCCGTCACCATTATATCGACTCTAGGTTGTGTAACAACTTGAGAGGGTTTAAACACATCCATTAGTAGTGTTTTTACCTGAGTAAGATATACGGAACGAGATGAAATTGGTGAAGAGGTTCAAAACATCACCTATTACTCTACCTACGATGAGAGTATCTCTAGACCCTTTCATTGTTTTAGAGAGACTAGAGATTTTTTATTGTGTGTTTGTACTTGTTGGAATGACACCAATTCAATTCCTGTCTTGAGTAGCCAAACACCTTACACCAACTCATTATTCTTAAACTTCAAATATCATAGGGAATTTCTCCTATACTAATTGTGAGCTTGCTATGCACATATAACCTTATCATATAATCAACTTTCGAAATAATATACTATAATCCAAAATATATATATATATATATATGAACAAGTCCTAGTTATATATAGCATAATAAAATTGTTTTCCGTGAACCTTGTTTCCGGCCACCAAAGTTGACGGCCACCACCGGGAACGCCGGTATCAGTCACGCCGAACACCCACGAGCCCGCACCTCTAACCGATTGAACAGTCGGGTGCCTTTCTTCCCCATGTCGAGCCTCTTCTTCATCGAGCCAGAGCCAGTCATCTCGAGTACCAAAACCAGACCGAGCCTTGAGCCTGGGTGTCTATCGAACCCCAATGGAGGCGCCTCGATCCGGTGAGCGCAAATCTACCTCAGCCGTCGACCGCATCGCAACAATTTAACCCTCCCCATCCACATTGAGCTCGTTCCTTTATCAATCAGGAAATTGAATCACGTACCTGTTCGAATGTCGCCGGAAAATCTAGATCCACCGTCCTCGTCGACCGCCATGGCCGCCACCGCCGGAGAAGAAGAAGACTGCAGCCGCCGACCTGTTTTCCAAACGCTAATCGGGTTTTCAAATTTAGGATATAATTACACAAAACCTCCCTTAAGTTTTATTTATGTTTATGACCCATACTTTCATAATTTGCAAATATGCCCCTGATTGATTAATTTCACAAAATGACCCAAGTTTATATTTATGAGAATGACCCATACTTCCTGTTTTTGTGGAAAATGCCCTGAATTTAATAATTCCGTAGAATAGTCGGAAATTAGCAACTAACTTGTGTAGTCGGATTAACTAAGTGTTTGAGACTTTTTTTTTGGGTTCTTGATATTCATATGAGGCATATAATATCTTTGTTGACATGAAAAATAGTCGGAAAATAACTAAGAGTGGATTTTAAGATTGGAGGAAACATACCTAAGTTGGTTGGTTTTAAGAGTAACGTGTGGATTCTTCGTTCTGTTATTTCATAAGGAGTTATATCACATATATTGGATAATTTCACAAAATGACCAAGTTTATATTTATGAGAATGAAAAGCGATTCGATTCAGTGCAAGACCAAACTTTTTTCGGTCTATGACCTTTGTTGGTTCAATTACTAGTATTGGTTATTAGAGATTTTCAGTTTTCCATCTTTTCGAGTCCATAATTTGGAAAGATAATGCCTCTGCTGTTTTTCTTCTTTTCTTGGCCATTTTCATCTACGACATTTGCTATTAGGTCTATCTCATATGTTTGATGATTGAAATTGAAATTTTGTCTCTAAAATGGAGAAACTATTAGGTTTGATGTAAACATAATTTGAAGATTAATACTTTTGCTTCTCCATTTTGAAGATTAGGGATTCTCTTCGGAATGTTCTAATAAGAATGTTCACTAGTGAACATATTTTTTCAGATTTGGATTACTAGGGTTTGATACATTAGAATCAACCATCCTTCACTTGAGTATAAGTTATAACTATGTTAATTATGTGGGTCATATTAGAATTCATGATACATAAGCATAAGAAGTGACTTTTATATATGAAAAAAAAAAATCAAGAACAGAGTGGTAGTTACCAAAGTATAAAAAGGTACGAAAATCGCCGTCACCATTATATAGACTATAGGTTTTGTAACAATTTGAGAGGGTTTAAACTCACATCCAATAGTAGTATTTTTACGTGAGTAAGATATATGGATCGAGATAGAATTGGTGAAAGAGGTCCAAAACATCACCTATGGCTCTGCCTACGATGAGAGGATCTCTAAACCCTATCATTGTTGTAGAGAGACTAGAAATTCTTTGTTGTGTGTTTGTAGTTCTTGGAATGACACACATTCAATTCTTGTCTTAAGTATTTATAGAATCTCTTGAAACTTCTAACCAAACTCCTTGCTCCAATTCATTATTCTTGAACTTCAAATATCATATGCAGTTTGTCCTTTATTGACCTATACTAATTGTGAGCTTGCTATGCACACATAACCTTATCATATAATCAACTTTCAAAATAATATACTATAATAATATATATATATATATATATATATATATATATATATATATATATATATATATATATATATATATATATATATATATATATATATGTATATATGAGTAAGTCCTACTTATGTATAGCACAATAAAAGTGTTTCTAAATATATCAATTTTTCTTGCATGTACTAATTCATTTGGTTTCTAAAGAAATATTGATGAGAAACCCGTGTGTATGATTGGAAATGTGCAAGTCGAACTTCTATATAGTGTAATATCTGAAAATTTTGTTATCCCGCATAGATTTTTTCTTTTTTTCTTTTTTTTTTTATAAATGAGTGGTTTTACGATGTAGTCATATATTGAAGCGGCAACCAATACTTAGCTTCGAGATTCGAGTTCGAATCCCCCAGCAATGGGCGATTTTTTTTTTTTTCTGAGCGATTTTTGGTTGAAGAAAATATCGGGATTATTATAAGCTTCCCGATACATTACAATTCATCATCCCTCCCTTCTAACCCTAACCTTTACTAATTGGTTTCGGTCAACCTTGTTTCCGGCCACCACCGGGAACTCCGGGATATGTCGCGCCGAATGCCCACGAGCCCGAACCTCTAACCGATTGAACCGTCGGGTGCCTTTCTTCCCCATGTCGAGCCTATTCTTCGTCGAGCCAGAGCCAGTGATCTCGAGTACCAAAACCAGACCGAGCCTTGATCCTGGATGTCTATCGAACCCATTGGAGGCGCCTCGATCGGGTGAGCCTAAATCTACCTCCGCCGTCGACCGCCTCGCAACAATTTAACCCTCCCCATCCACATTGAGCTCGTTCCTTCATCACTCAGGAAATTGGAACCACGTACTTGTTCGAATGGCGCCGGACGATCTAGATCCACCGTCCTCATCGACTGCCACGGCCGCCACCGCCGGAGAAGAAGAAGACTGCAGCCGCCGACCTGTTTTCCAAACCCTAATCGGGTCTTCATATTTAGGATATAATTACACAAAACCTCCCATAAGTTTTATTTATGTTATGACCCATATTTTCAGAATTTGCAAATATTCCCCTGATTGGACAATTTCACAAAATAACCCAAGTTTATATTTATGAGAATGACCCATATACTTCATGTTTTTGTGGAAAATGCCGGAAATTGTATATTGACGTAGAATAGCCCAAGTTTTTAGTTGTAGAAAAAGACCCCATATTTTTAGGATTGTGAATTATACCTTTAGTTAGCAAATAGAAGATAACTTGTGTAGTGGGATTAACTAAGTGGTTGAGACTCTATTTTTTTGGTTCTTAATATTCATAAGAGGCATATAATATCTTTGTTGGCATGGAAGCAGTCGAAAAATAACTAAGAAAGAATTTTAAGAAGTGAGGAGCATACCTAAGTTGGTGGGTTTTAGGAGTACCGAGTGGTCCGAGTGGATTCTTCATCCTTTATTTCATAAAGAGTTATATCACGTATATTGGAATTATTTATATCTTAGAAGCTAAATGGTGAAGCACATAGCTTAGATAAGCATGTTGATAATTTTGGAGATTTGCATATAACATTTTGTATCGTTAGGAAGTTTAGTAAAGTCTTACAAAATTAGATAAGAGAATTTCACTCCTAGAAGATTTAAGAGAATCTTATGAGTGTTCCCGTAAAATGATAAATATATTGATCGGTATGTTCACCGTTGATCAGATATTTGATATTGTATGCACGTATTAATTGTGGCGTGTAATGATAGGTTATCGACGAGTTCAGGTAAGTCATTCGGGCTTACTTAGCTAGCATCATTGCCCAACTCTGCCAGAACTTTAGTATATGGATATACTATGGGTACCATGCAAAGTTACATTAGTCAGAGTCTATATTTAGTGTTAAACCGAGTACCCTTGACGTAATTACAAACTCATGATAAAGTGAGATAAACAACGTTTATGTTCTAATTTTCTTAATTGCATTCTTGTAGGACAAATTTATCTGTGCAAGTTACTTTATGTTCTACTCAACAAATATATTTCGGTTAATGTATAATTTTGAAACTTCTCAATAAATTTCTTTATCTATAAACATATCCTATTTTAATATATATGTGAATCTTATAGTTTTCTTGTTTGTTTCTATCATTTTTTTTTTTTGAAAGTTTAATTGTATTAGATAGATGAGGATATACAGGAGAGTTCATGTGCAAGCAACAAGATCAAAGACATGAGGGAAAAGGATTAGTGAAAGTGAATTCCTAGAATTCTTGCATCAACAAGGCTTTGAGAGGATCTGTCCTTCCAGTGATGTGCAAGGTGGTTCCTGGTGCCGCTAAAAATATGAATATCTAATATGGTGATTACAAATTTCATCGTGTGAGTACGGTTATTTGTTCAAATTCAGTCATTGAAACGTTTTAAGTTAGTTTCTGCATGTCATTTTATTCGGATTGATTTCGATGACTTTTGGCTTTTTCGTATTTCATCAATTAGGTTTAAAATATACTCTCTTTTTTCTCTCTTTAATATATCTACGATTTACTGGTAAGTTTTTTCTTGATGAAAGTATGTGTTAATTGGATTGGATTGTGACATAAAATTTGAAAAATAAACAATTTGTTAGTTAAACTCATTCTGAGTTATCCGATCACCTTAGTCGGTTTAATCCAGATTCTAAAGTCATTTTAGGTTATATTACTTTGGGTTCTTGGATCATTTCAACCAACATGTTTGAATTTAATTGAGCCCAAGTTGTTTTGGTATTATTCGACCGGATCCAAAGTTCATTATTTTTCGTTTTTGGACGTGGTGCAATCTAATTTAGTCATCGAGTTGGTATATTATCACATAAATTAATAATTAACTTATACGGATCACTTAACCTAATTTCTCAACACAATCATTAAAGAAACACACTTTTATCAAGCTCAAACAATTATTTTAGGTTCAAGATGATCCGGAATCTTTTCATATTTTCTTTTTAATAAACGATCGAACAAAGTTATAGATGTTCCATCATTGTATACTTCATTACATACGTAAGCCACCTTTCTTATCTTATCACAAATCTAGATTTTGGATTTATAAAATAAAGCCACCAACATTTGCATTTAGATTCTACCTATACTATACGTTTTGAGTTGGCCATTGGTACATACTTTACGAATCTTAGATATATTTTTTAATCATTTCAGGATAAAAACTGAATGTAACCTAAATGTTTGAGTGTCGATATCAAATTGATTCCGAAACCCTGCACCATAACGTAGTGACAACACGGTCCAAGCTTACCTTAATAAAACTCTTCCAATAAAACAAGAGGATCGGAGGGTTGTGCTTTTAAAAAGAGACTTATTTTTATTCGTTTAGATGAAATGGATTATTGAATGAACCTTGCTCCTTTAGATTTTTAGTTGATGGATGCAATTCCCTTAATACAAGTTTTAAAAAGTTCGTGTTTTCAAACGGAGCCTAGATCATTATGCATAACAATGTTAGATGTAATCAAGTTTGTCGAATGGCATATGTCGTTCGATCAAACTCCACAAAGTCTCTAGTTCTTTAGGGCTTGATAGTATTTATTTTAAGATGGTTCATTTAACATTAGAGTGATTGACGTAGTGGTTAAAACTCAATACTAGTTTCGAATATTTAGGAGTTCAAATCCGCTTTACATCTCGCAAATTTGGATCTTTTATATGAATTTGGTAAGTCGTTCGTAGCAGCTAAGGTAACCTTAGCCTCACCTGGAACTTTTGTGTTCATAATTTGAAGTTTGAATTACATGTCATATATAGTGTTTAACTGGACCAAACTTTTGGTTACGAGTCGGGTTTGAACCGGGTCCAGTAACTTATAGCACACCATATATAAGAATACACAAATGATGAGGGAACGGTCAACTGACGTTTTTATTATATATCGTTTTTATTATATATCGTTTTTATTCAATCAGATATCGACCAATAATACGGAAATGTAACGGTATAACGTATAGTACGTGCTTAGGTGGCGCGGCGGCGTCCACCGCAACCAGTTTCACGCTGGCAGTTGAAATAGACAGCGGATACAGGAGAACCGAGGTTATAAACTTCGGCGAAATCTCGGGTGTTGAAGTTTTGACGCCAACCGGGTGCATACACGGTTTGCCTCCCGAGTTACCGGAAGAGGATGAACACAAAGCGATGGATCCCCATGCTTGGTCGAGGGCTCTCGTAGCAAAGCACTTCATTTCCTGTACAAAGGTATATACGCTGTACTATCATATATAGCCAATTATACAAATTAAACTATTTCTTATCCACTTACATCACCTAAGACACATACACTAATTTGAAGAGATGATTGTACGTACGTATTCATATAATACATAAAAATGAAAGAAGTCAGACAATAAGTATAAGATTTGGGTACGTACCAAAGGTGGCTCCGGTCGTTGCCGGTATATCAGTGACCAACCTAACACAAGTATCCAAAGATAGGTAGAGTGAAACGGGCAATAGGATCGGACATGAGTGTTTGGAAATTGTCATTTGTTAAGATAAGTTGAAAGAGTTAATAAAAATGCTCACCAATGTAGATATTCTTTTAAGCTCGGATTGGTAGGGTTTGGTGCATCAGGATCCACCATTATCTAGTGATATTAGAATTTACGATACATAAGCATAAGAATCGATTGTTATATGTGAAAAGAAATCAAGAAGGGAGATGTAGTTAATTACCAAAGTATAAAAATTACGAAAATCATCTCCGTCTATATCGACTCTAGGTTGTGTGACAATCTGAGAAGGCTTAAACTCGAATCCATTAGTAACGTTTCTACCGCCGTAAGATATACGCATCGAGATAGAATTGGTGAAGGGATTCAAAACATCACCTATGACTCTCCCTACAATGAGAGGATCTCTAGGTCTTGCCATTGTAGAGAGATTAGAGATTTTTTGTTTTGTCTTTGTAGTTTTTGTAATGCATTCACTTCCATCCTTACCTTGGGTATTTATAGAGTCTATTGAGCTTGCCTAAACCAAACACATTATAGAGCTTTGTAGCTCCATGCTAGTGTTCATCTGACTAACAAAATACAAGTGTACGGAGACCCACATCGATAATTTTGAACTAACATATAAGTACGATATAAAAATATAAAATAACAATAGATATACGGGTACCATACCAATAATTAATCCAATATACCATGCACCAGGGAATGGTATATACGGGACCAACTGTGACTCTTACATCTGCTGACACGTGGCACTTTTGCATTTGAGTATATGTTCGATTAGTCTGGAGTCCACCACATCGATGTGGGACGAAAGCGTTTGGAAAGGAGAGATGAATGAATGCAAACCCAAAAGTCATACCGACGAGTTTGTATCAAAAACTTTTGGTGTAAGTTGTTGCAAACGCAGTCCATATAAAGATGGCTTGGTGACGTGGATCGAATCTCAAGTTGTAATAAAGATGAGTTGATGACGTGGAGTGAATCTCAAGTTGTAGGAATATGTCATAGAGTAGCCAAAGTTGATGAGAAAGTTGGAGTGCCCTTTGAAAACTCAATGAACCGGGACAAAAAAAGTTGGACTGGCGTAGAGCTAAACCCGAATTAAGTAAAGTGACGTCCTCCACCTTGACACTTGCAGTGCCCTCTGCTAGCTGTTTGTTTTTTTACTGCTTGTGGATCTCATCATCACTTTGCTTGATTCATATTCTACCTTGTTATATCATTTCTGTGTACTCTGTGAAAAATATATACTTGTATGCATGCACATATATGTAGACACGCATAAAAGAAATGGTCGTCATGCGTAAAACTAACGGTCAAGAAGTAGCAACTTAAATAGACTGTTAGTTATCGGTTCGGGTCATCATTTTAGGAAAATGACAAATTCGGTCCGGTCTTGTTTTTCGGTCGAGTTACTTGCTTGTCTTGTTAACAAGTTAAGCTTCTATGATTTGTGAGTGTTAAGCGATCGCTTTTATATGCACCAACCAATCCGTTTTAAGGAGATTGGTGTGGGTAGGGTAAAGAATTTGGTGTTTGTTCAAATTTGTTTTCATTTTATGTTAGATAATTGTTGTCAATTTATTCGGATCAAATTCAGTTATTTTCAGATATTTCGGATTCCAGTGTTTCAATCTAAAATATACTTCTTTGTCAATCAAGTTTTCCGCTCTTTAATAGAATTACAATTTACCAATAAGTTTTGTCTTATAAAAGTATATGTTAATTGTCTAAAGTCTAGTATATAAATAATATAAGGTCGGTGGAATACTTCTATTGTTAAATGATTTCAGGATAAACTTTAGTGGATTTATGTAATGGGTTTAGACCTAACACACATGTGCACTCGTATCTACACGACTTCCGCTTTACATCCCGTATGCATCAATCATTTATCGGATTGATTTTAGTTCTTGGGTCACTTGACTCACTTCACACTAACCTATTCGCATATAATTGGACCCAAGTTTGTTTTGTTTTTGTTTTGCCGGTATTATCCGACTGGATTCAAATATTCATTATTTATCATTTTTGGATATGATCATGATATGAATTATTCAAGTCACATCGCCTTTTTACATCGCATAAATTAACAATAGCTCAAACCAAATAGCTTATATGGATGAGTTAATCTAATTACTCAAGATGATCATTAAAGACATGCACTTATATTAAACTCAAGCGAGTGTTTTAGATTCAAGTTGGCCCGAAACTATTCCATCTTTCCTTTTTAATAAAGGGTCCAAGAAAGTTATTGATTCTCAGCATTTTATACTTCATTTGGATGAATAAAATACAGCCACCAACATTTGTATTTAGAATCTGGCTATTCATTTTGAGTTGGCCTTAGGTACATATTTTAGGAACCTACATATTTATTTTACTATTTTAGGGTGGAAATTGAGAGGATAAAAGTCGAATGCAATATATATGTTCGAGTGTCAATGTGAGATTGATTCCAAAAATCCTACACCATAATGTAGTGACGACATGGTCCAATCTTAGCTTAACAACTCTTCCAATAAAACAAAACGAATAACCAGATTCTAAATAGAATAACGAACGAAATAAGATTTTTATATGTTGCAGAGAAAAAGGATTATAAGAGGTGAAACCACTAAATTTGTGTTTTTTAAGCGGGTTATCTTTTATATCTTTTTTAAATAAA
Source organism: Fagopyrum esculentum (assembly GCA_033239045.1). Lineage (NCBI taxonomy): Eukaryota > Viridiplantae > Streptophyta > Magnoliopsida > Caryophyllales > Polygonaceae > Fagopyrum > Fagopyrum esculentum. Next base: position 135,700,155 of record BSUD01000008.1, on the reverse strand, counting down.
ATCACCTAATATAATATAAATCATAAAATTAAAGTACCGTATTTTTTTTAAAATAACATAAAATTAAAATATAAAAATACCCTTAATTATTAACTAAATATTAGTATTTTATAATTTATTTATTTATATTTCACATAAAAATTAAATTTTATTAAATAAAATTTAAAAATATATATGATATACACAACTCATTTTTCAAAAAAAAACATGTTTTATAGTTCTTGCATGACAAATAAAAATATCCATATTATTAAACAAACATAATTTTATTTAAAAATGATTTGTTTATATAAATAAGATTTTCTAAAAACATATTATTACTATTAATATAAGACATATTTTAAAAAATAAACGAAGCACCAATTTCTAATTAGTTGATTTAGGATATTTAATAATTAATTTAATATTTATTAAAAAAATAATTTCAAAAGGTAGTGATTAATAACTTTTCATAATATGATTACTTTAATATTTTTCGATATTAGGTAGATATTTTAATTCAGATTATACGAGAATCAAGTTGAAAAAAATTCATAAAATAAATGTATACATAACATTAATGTTCATGAATAGTATTTAATATATTAGAAAAAGACAAATAATTTTTTAATATTTCAAAACTATCTTGTGGTTTTTAGGGCAAATTCACAAGACATAAAATGCTCTGATTTAATAAGTACGGCATTTTAATCTATGTCCAAGAAAACATTAAGAAAAATAAATTAGAAAGAAACCCACCTTTACAATACACATACAAATTACACTTAATTAGATCAATAACAAGTTTATCGCTAATGGCTATCATAACAACATGGCATGCTACAACATCAGTTTAAGCTAAAGATTACAAAGTATACTTTCTTGGAATAAAGCTTGCCTTTCAAAGCTCATCTTCCACCTTGACCCGGCCCTCCAGAACTGCAATATCTGGACTGAGTGGATCAATGCTAATATCCTGAAAGGGCAATCTATTTGGTCCTACGGCTTCAACTACAATCATAGCTTCGTCTGGTGTCAAATAATCAAGATTCGGATGAGATTGTGGAAGATGTAAACGACCAAACCTTCACTGGCCTCACTACTAAGCCAAATGTCAAATTCTCAACATCTGCGGCCTATGATCACTTCTGGAAGTCAAATTCTCAACATCTGCAGCCTATGATCACTTCTGGAAGTCTCACGCCCCATTGCCTTCTTACAGTATGGGGATTATTTGGGAAGGTATGAATGTGCCGAAATGTAACTTTATTTCATGGCTAGCTAGCCATAAGCCTCTTCCTATACTCTCCAAACTACAATCATAGCTTCGTCTGTAGGCTTTGCAATCTTCGCTCAGAGGACGAGGACCATCTTCTCCACAATTGCAGTTATTCATTGCCGGTACTTGATCTAATCTCTAAGTGGATAAGAATCCCCTCCCGTTACCCATACAAACAAAGCATTTGGCACTGGATTAGCACGCAAAACCCTCATAACAATGGCATTGTTTCTCATGTGTGCATCTCAACCATCACGAGCCCATAATTATATTCCCCTTAGTGTTTCCATTGTCAGATGGCTCATATTAATAATGAACGTATTTACAATAATTACAAAGGAGCCCATAATTATATTCTAATTACAATTATATTCTATCAGCTACATCTATTTCATATGGAAAGCCCGGAATGACCTCATCTATAACTAAATTTTCACTCACGCAGCAACATGTGCCCACAAGTCCACAACATCATAAATGCCACGAAGAATCACACTTCGAGTCATTGGAAAATCGATCCAAAAACACCATCGCTTGGGCTAAGATTCTTGACATTCACCTATGTCACTCATCTTAGCTTAGTCTCTGATTTGCTATTGTCTCCGGGTCTAGTAGACCATTGTAAATTCTTCTTGCTAAATTAATATATTAACTTTTCAAAAAAAAAAAATTACAAAGTAGAAAACAAAAAGAATATATAGGTGAAGAAGAAGCTCCAAGGAAGGCTAAAAAGCTAATTCACCTACCTGGATTTACAATGGCTGTAAAAACCCTTTTGCAGTATATTTCTTCTGTCTTCTATAGAAGCAACTAAAACTCCGACTTCAACAGCCTTGCTCGAGGCTTTATGCTAATGTTATCAAATGGGACCTCTTTCTTGATCGACATGGATATAATCCTGGGTTTTAAGAACCTGATAAATGATAGATTGGGTAGTAATTAGGAAGTGATAAATCAGAAGATACATGAAGTTTGTTTATGATCACAAAGACAAGGATACGGATTTTGCAGAATTTTGGACACGGTCCGACCCGGGTCCACCTAACCGTGGACCAAATCCGGTCCGGGTGTGGGCCGCTCGTAAAAAACCGGTCAGGTTAAAAAATGGACAACACTAGTATGAGAAGGCATACCAATGCCTCAAAGAACATATCACCCTATCATTTTCCAGAGCAATACCACACAAGTCATTTGAGACTCTTATGTTCTGATCATTCGGAGTATCATAGTGAGTTTTTGGTGACCATCAAGCCGCGAAATGAAGCTATAGCCCCTTCTAGATAATGGTGCACCAAGGAGTGGGTCATATTAGAGTTCATGATACATAACATAAGAAGCGATTTTATATATTAAAAAAAAATCAAGAAGAGAGACGTAGTTATCAAAGTATAACAGGTACGAAAATCGCCACCAATACAGACTCTAAGTTGTGTAATAACTTTAGACGGTTTAAACTCACATCCATTAGTAGTGTTTATACATGAGTAAGATATACGGATCGAAATGGAATTGTTAAAGGGATCCAAAACATCACCAACGACTCTCGCTATAATTAGTGGATCTCTAAGTTCTCTAACCCTAATTACCATTGTAGAGAAGCTATGGATATGATTTTTGTTGTGAGTTTGTAGTTATTGGAAAGGCACACACTAAGTTAGGCTTATCACGATCCAATACCCTACAATTTAGGGTTCCCTAAGTTAGGCTCATCACGATCAATCGATTCATCTTTAGAATCAGAATAAAACTTGATGGAGGTATCCACGATCAATTGCTTTATCTTCTACAACTTGGCTTCAAATAAAAGTAGTGGAATATATAAAGCTTCTAGCTTGATATCTCAGTCTCAGTCTTGTATTCATCTGAATAATAAAACCAAAGTGTAAGGAGAGATGTGTTCTACACTGAGTTTTAGTATATGGATATACTGTGCATGTGGGAGTGGTAGATACTGGACCAACAATGCTTACTATTGCCGCTGACACGTACAAAGTTACATCAGTCAGAGTCTAACCCGTATGAACCCAACGATATTACATCGTAAAACTAATTGCCAATAATGTTATCCCAAAATATTTCCGGCTCATATAACATTATAACTTACAGTATGTTACTTTTAGGATTTTATATTTAGTGTTGAACCGACTTGATAGTACCCTTGACGTAACTCATATAAACTACGATGAACAATTTTTATGTTTTTACTCTCTTAATTGATTTCTTGTTGGACAAATTTATCTCCACGGGTTGTTAACCTTGTCGCCAAGTTCATGATAACTCAGCGTATTTTACTTTTATGTTCTACTTCACCCAATATGTTTTGGTTAATGTATAATTTCGAAACTCTTCGATAAATTTCTTTATCTATAAACATATCCAGTTTTAATATATATGTGAATCTTTATAATCTTCTGTTTGTTTCTAATTTCATGATTACAAATGTCATCGTGTGAGCTGAGTACGGTTATTTTGATTTGAGATCATTTAAGATTAGGTTAAGGGTGAGTTTGATGACCAATTCGTTTGATTGAAGTTGGTCTGGACAAGGTCATTTTCGACTTTTTCGGATTTCATCAGTTAGGTTTAAAATATACTTTTTAGTTTATTTTTTGTCAATCAAGTTTTCCGCTCTTCAACATAAGTAAATTTACTAGTAGGTTTTTCTTGATGAAAGTATGTGTTACTTGGATTGGATTGTTACATAAAATTGAAAAATAAAACAATTTGTTTGTAGAACTCATGTTGAATTATCCGATCACCTCAGTAGGGTTACTTCAAGTTCTAAAGTCATTTTAGGTCATATTACTCTGGTTTTTGGATCATTTCAACCAACATGTTTGAATATAACTGAGCCCAAGTTGTTTTTATCGGTATTATCCGTCCGGATCCAAAGTTCATTATTATTCATTTTCTAATATCGTGTAGATCTAAATTAGGCCTCGGATCGGTATATTATCACATAAATTAATAATAACTCTAATATATGGACAAACCAAATAACTTATACTGATCACTTAACCTAATTTTTTACTCAACACAATCATTAAAGAAACACACTTTAATCAAGCACAAGCAATTGTTTTAGGTTCACAGATGATCCAAAATCTCTCCATATTTTCCTTTTGATAAACAGTACAACAAAGTTATAGATATTCCATCATTGTATACTTCATTACATACGTAAGCCACCTTTCTTATCTTATCACAAAGCTAGATTTTGGATAGATAAAATAAAGCCTCCAACGTTTGCATTTAGAATCTACCAATCGTTTTGAGTTGTCATAGGTACATACTTTCCGAACCTGGATAATTTTATCTATTTTATCATTTCAGATAAAAATCGAATGGCACCTACATTGTTTGAGTGTCAATGTCAAATTGATTTCGAAAACCCTGCACCATAACGTAGTGACATCGTGATCCAAGCTTAGCTTAATAAAACTCTTCCAATAAAACAAAAAGATAGGAGGGTTATGTTTTTCTGTGATTTTTACATGTTTTGAAGAAAGGGATTATTGAACGAGGGCCCGAATTAACTGAGAGCTAAAACTCGCAACCCGTCCGCAATGTGTTTATCCGGATTCCGGACGAGTGTGTATCAAGTGTTTGCTACAACCTGCAAGGTATGGTGAACCTTGCTCCTTTAGATTTTTAGTTGATGAATGCAATTCCTTTAAACAAGTTTTAAAAAGTTGGTGTTTTCAAACGTAGATCATCAAGCATATGTGCTAATTGAGGATACAATGTAAAATCAGGTTTGTCAAATGTCATATGTCATTCGATCTAAATCCCCAAAGTCTATAGTTCTCTGTGCTTGATAATATTTATTTTAAGATGGTTCATTTAACATTAGAGTGCTTGACATAACGTGGTTAAAACTCAATACTAGTTTTGAATGTTCAGGAGTTCAAATCTCCTTTGAGCTCTTTCATTATTATTTTTCTATACATATTTTATTTTCTTAGGTTGGTTCGTACGTAGTTGCTAATGTAAGCGAAACCACGTACCATAAATTTGGATCATTTGTATGAATTTGGTAATTTGAAGTTTGGAGTGCACACTGGTGTGTTGGTACCTGTCATAGTGTGTAACTGGGCCAAACTTTTGGTTGCGAGTCGGGTCTGAACCGGGTCCAGTAACTTATAGCACACCATATATAAGAATACACAAATGATGAGGGACCATTAACGGTCAACTGACGTTTTTATTATATATCGTTTTTATTCAATCAGATATCGACCAATCTAGCTAGTTCCCCTTGCATCAAATAATACGGAAATGTAACGGTATAAAGTATAATACGTGCTTAGGTGGTGGAGCTACGGCGGCGTCCACCGCAACCAGTTTCACGCTGGCAGTTGAAATAGACGGCGGAGACAGGCGAACCGAGGTTGTAAACCTCGGCGAAATCTCGGGTGTTGAAGTTTTGGCGCCAACCGGGTGCATACACGGTTTGCCTCCCGAGTTGCCGGAAGAGGATGAACACAAAGCGATGGATCCCCATGCTTGGTCGAGGGCTCTCGTAGCAAAGCACTTCATTTCCTGCACAAAGTTAAGGTACGCTGAAAATATACACAATATTGAATATTATACAAATTAAACTCTTTCTTATCCTCTTACATCACCCAACACACATACACTAATGTGAAGAGTTTGAAGAGAGTTCGTATTCATATAATACATATATATCCCACATATGGGTTACTCAGTGATACTTGGATGTATACTCGTGGTGTCATTAAATCCGTCGGATATAAAATCAACAATAAGTATAAGATTTCGGTACGTACCAAAGGTGGCTCCGGTCGTTGCCGGTATATCAGTGATCAACCTAACACAAGTATCCAAACATAGGTAGAGTTAAACTTAGAAGCTTGTCCTCGGCGGCCAATACGATCGGACATGAGTGTTCGGAAATTGTCATTATATGAATGTATATAGAAAATCAAATGCTCACCAATGCAAATATTCTTTCAAACTCGGATTACTAGGGTTTGGTGCGTCGGGATCCACCATTATCTGAACAATATGAGAATTTATGTACGTAAGCATAATAATTGACTTTTATGAGTGAAAAAAATACGTAGAAGAGAGAGATATAGTTATACCAAAGTATAAAAATTACGAAAATCATCTCCGCCTATATCGACTCTAGGTTGTGTGACAATCTGAAAAGGCTTAAACTCGCATCCATTAGTAACATTTTTTCCGTAATAAGATACACGGATCGAGATGGAATTGATGAAGGGGTCCAAAACATCACCTATGACTCTCCCAACAATGAGAGGATCTCTAGGCCTCGCCATTATTGTAGAGAGAGTAGCTATTCTTGTTTTGTGTTTGTAGATTTGTGTTGGGTATTTATAGAGATCTCTTGAGCCTCCTTGAACCAATCACCTTAGAGAGCTTTGTAGCTCATGCTTGTGATCATCTAAATAACAAAACAGAAGTGTACGGAGAGTTAGATATACTGTGGGTACCAACTATGGCTCCTACAGCTGCTGACACGTGGCACTTTTGCATTTGAGTATATGTTCGATTAGTCTGGAGTCCAGCTCATCGATGTGGGACGAAAGCGATTCGAAAGGAGAGATGAATGTATACATACCAAAACTCATACTGCCGATCGAGTTTGTTTCGAAAACTTTTAGAGTTGCAAACTCAGTGATGAGTTGGTGACGTGAAGAGAATCTCATGTTGGAGTGCCCTTTGACAACTGTGTCTGAACCGGGACAGAAAAAGGTTGGACCGGTGCAGAGCGAAACCCGATTTAAGTAAAGTGACCCCCACCTTGACACCTGCAGTGGCCTCTGTTAGCTGTTCATTTTTCTACTGCATGTGGATCTCATCATCACTTCCTTGTTATATCATTTCTAATGTCATAGAGTACAATCGCTTTAATATACACCAACCAATATGATTCGATCGTTGATTTCAAAACTCTTGAATAAATCTTTTTATCCATTGACGATACATACGTGTATCTTTCAGTTTTCTTGTTTGTTTCGATCATTCTCGCATCAACGTGAGAAAGGATATGAATCTCTAATGTCAAGATTAAAGGTTGGGGACATTCCGATTTTAGTATATGAGGTCGGTGTGCTATTTTTCTTATTGACAATTGGTTTTAGAATAAAATCTCGTTGGGTTTTTTGTGTTGGACTTGGACCTAATGCGCATGTGCGCTCATATCTATCAAGTTTTCCGCTCCTGTAGTTGCACTTGTGGGAGCATGCTGTATATAAGATCGGTGGGCTACTCCTCCTCCTATTCGGACTATAACAATAGTATGATTAGGTTTTCTTGTTTGTTTTAGGATCAAGTTCAGATCTTTCGGATTCTATCGTTTAGATCTAACATATACTTTGTTGTCAATCAAGTTTTCCGCTCTTCAATAAAAGAACAATTCCATAAGTTTTGTTTTGGACATGTTAATTGTATTGGATTGTGACATAAGATAATAACTTTTCAGTGTAGAAATTTTGAGTTAATATATATGGTCGGTGAAATACTTATGTTGTTAATTGGCATTGGATACATTTTATTGGATTTATGTGATAGGCCTAGACCTAATAAACATTTGCACCTGTATGCACACGACTTCCGCTCTACAACCCGTATGTGTCAATCATTTATAGGATTACTGTGTATAATTGGACCCAAAATTGTTTTTTTTTTTGTGTATATTTGGTATTATCCGACTGGATTCAAATGTTCATTATTTATCATTAATCGAGTCAGATCGGTTTTTCATATTGCATAAATTAATAATAGCTCGAATATATGCACAAACCAAATAGCTTATATGGATGAGTTAACCTAATTACTCAAGACAATCATTAAAGAAACACTTTTATTAAGCTCAAGCAAATGTTTTATATTGAAGATGACCCGGAATCAGACCATTTTTCCTTTTTAATAAACGGTCCAAGAAAGTTATTGAGTCTCAATCATTTTATACTTCTTTGTATATACGTAAGCCGGCCACCTTTCTCATCACAAAGCTTAGCTTTTGGATGAATAAAATACAGCCACCAACATTTGTATTTAGGTATTTAGAATCTGACTATTCGTTTTGAGTTGGCCTTCGGCACATACGTTCGAAATCTAGATTTTTATTTCATCATTTATGGGTAGAAATTGAAAGGATAAAAGTCGAATGCAACATGTATGTTTGGGTGTCGATGTCAAATTGATTTCGAAAACCCTATACCGTAATGTAGTGACGACATGGTCCAAGTTTAGCTTAATAACTCATTCAACAAAACAAAAGGAATAGTAAGGTGTGATTTTAAAGAAGACGATTTTTATGTTGCATAAAAAAAAGATTATACCAATACTCAGTTGGTCTATGGGATGTAGTGCTAGACTCATTAAGTGGTTAGTCTCGAGTTTCGAACTGGGAGGGTATCCACCTACTTTTAAATTTAGGCTCCAACTTTTTAATAAATTGCCGTACTGTTTTTTTTAATAACATAAAATTAGTTGATCAGAAATACCCTTAATTAAATTTTAATTTATTATTTAGATTTCACATAAAATTAAAATTTTATCAAATAAAATTTTAAAAAGTATATGCTATAAACAACTCATTTTCGAAAAAAAATATTATTTTGTAATTCTTGAATAACAAATAAAAATATCCATATTATTAAACACAAGATCTAAAAAAAATGTGAATTTGCTTATATAAATAAAATTTTCTAGAAACATAATATTGTTATTATTATTATAAGACGCATTTTAAAAATAAACAAAGTACCAATTTCTAATTAGTTGATTAAGGATATTTTATAATTAATTTAATATTTGTTATTAAAAAAACATAATTTCAAAAGGTAGTGATTCCTTAAAATTTTTGCGATATTAGGTAGATATTTTCATTCACATAATACAAGAATAAAGTTCAAAAAAATGAATTATAAAAGAAATGTATACATAACATTAATGTTACATGAATAGTATTTAATATATTATAAAAAGACAAATAATCTTTAATATTTCAAAACTATCTTGTGGTTTTTAGGGCAAATTCACAAGACATAAAATGCTATGATTTAATAAGTACGCCTTTTTAATCTGTCCAAGAAAACATTAAGAAAGACAAATTAGAAAGAAACCCACCTTTACAAATATACATACAAATTAAACCTAGATGAATAACAAGTTTATCGCTAATGGCTATCATAACAGCATGCTACAACATCAGGTTAAGCTAAAGATACAAAGTAGAAAACAAAATGAATATATAGGTAAAGAAGAAGCTCCAAGGAAGGCTAAAAAGCTAAATCACCTACCTGGATTTACAATGCCTGTAAAACCCTTTTGCAGTATATTTCTTCTGTCTGCTATAGAAGCAACTAAAACTCCGACTTCAACAGCCTTGCTCGAGGCTTTAAGCTAATGTTATCAAATGGGACCTCTTGATCGACATGGATATAATCCCGGGTTTTAAGAACCTGAAAATGATAGAGTTGGTAGTAATTAGGAAGTGATCACAAAGACAAGGAGACGGATTTTTCAGGATTTTTCAGGATTTTGGACACGGGACCGGAATTTCGGTCTGACCCGGGTCGGACAAACTGTGGACCAAATCCGGTCCGGGTGTGGACTGATCGTAAAAAACGGTCTGGTTAAAAAATGGACAACATTAGTATGAGATGACATACCAATGTCTCAAAGAACATTCGTGATGCCTCTTTGCGGGATTTATGAGCTAGAAGATTGTCCACACGAAGAACTGTTCTTCCGTGCTGAGCTTCTTTATGAAACAAGACTTGAAGATAGTTGGCAACACCTCTGCTTATACATGAAAGAGAAAAAGATGAAAATGGGCCAAGATTTATGCAAACACAAAGCTCTAAGGGGGGAGGGAAGACGAAAAATAGAGAGGCATGCGCACCTGGTACGAGTGGACCAACCGCTATTATCAAGAATTTGAGATCCTTCAGTATTCGGAATAGAGGGTTCATCATCTTCAGCAATCTCATCGTCATCAAAATTCAAGAAATCTGAAAGTCAAGGCAAAGCAAATAATCAATCAGCATGATAAAACAGAGAATTCAGTAATCCCGTCTTCAGGAAACACAGTATCTCCTAGTGTGACATTCGGAATAGTATGACATTTATTTGATATCAATTAGATTTTATAAGAATTTAGTTGAGTACAAATGTAAAAGAAATCACCTGTATCATGGTCAAAGAAATCTCCTACAGGATCCAAAGGATCAATTTTGGAATCCTCTTTCTGTTCATCAGATCTGAGATCAGATACATTGAAGTCATCCTTGTTTACTGTCCCCAGCTCGTGTGTTCTGCCTTCATCAGTAATCCCGTCTTCCGGCATTATATTTTCAGTATTCACTGGTAAGGAACATTCTGGCTGACCAACAGTCATAGGTACAATTGAGCCATCATCTTCCAAACTAACTGTTAAGTTCCCCTCTTCTGGCCTATGTTCCATTGTATCTCCGAAAGCTGCATTGTCAACTGCTTCCCCAAAGTCAAGCCCTTTGACAGCAGTATCCATAGTCAAAAGAGCATCCTTCCCACTTGATTGTTCATCCAACTTCACGCTTGACCCCTCAACCTGCTCGGAAAAACCTGCACCATTGGTATCTTCAAAGCAAGAAGACTGATTCACATCACCACTAATTAAGTCACCGTTATTTTCATGGGCACAAGGAAGACATGACGATGATTCAATTCTATTATCAACATAATGATCATTTTCGTCGTCAACAGGTTTTCTTCTGCACTCGGTTTCCATTCCAGTTCTGTTATCTGAAATGATAAATTGTGAAGGTGTGTGTCCACTTTCACTGTTCGTGATGGTCTCATTTTCCAGAGCAATACCACACAAGTCATTTGAGACTCTTATGTTCTGATCATTCGGAGTATCATAGGGACAGTCTGCAGATTGCCTAACACTTTCATCTCTAGCAACTGATGATACACTTGTGCCCTCAAATTCAGTCATATCATCTACTGTTGGCCTTTGGGGGGATAAGAGAGTGTCATTTACTGTTGACTGAGATTTGCTGCCATCATCCTGAACCAACTTGACTTCACTCAGGTCAAATGGATGACTATGCAAGGAAATTAACTTGGATGACATCCCTGAAAATTGAATGGAAAACATATATAAGAGCAACAGAAAAGAAGAAAAGCACAAAAGAAGCTGATTTTGGATGCGGAACAATTTGGGACAACAGACAGTAAGATGGAAACAACTTCTAGCTGACCAAGTTATTCAACTCTATCAAATTCACAATAACACATTACTGATCTCGATCACTCCATTGCAACTACCAACCTGTAAATATAGGTTCATTGAACACCTCATTCTCCAAAAAGTGTTTCTGAAGAATCCATATCTCAGGGTGAGTAGAAGGAGCCTTCTTCCTCACACGGCGTATATCCTCGGTATTAATCAACTGCTGACGTATTGTGCTGCAAGTTAAATGCAAATCAGATATTGAACACTTAAGAAATCTATAGGAATGTTTTAAATGGAATACTTAACAGAGCTTGAACATGCACTGCTACTAAATATTAGGATGAGCACAATAAATGACTTACTCGCCATGCAAGACCATAGAATCGTCTACAAGCACCTTCCTTTTGTGAGCACTAGATCGAGGAGTTACTCGGGGGCGTTTGGAAGATACCAAATCAAATGCTGGTGGAGTAGATTTCACCTTCAACACCGTGGACCGTCTTCCAACTAGTTTCATTCAACCATGCAGTGATCACTAATAGTATATAATAAAAACCACACCTAAAAACCACTCGTGTTTCAGAGAGCTTGAGGGGGGATTTAGAGGGCATAACTTATTTACCTAAAATAGAAGACAGCAAATCATCATCATCAGGAACAGAGCCCGCGGATCTTTTGGATTGAGCAGCCTCAGAAGATTCAACTGAGTTCTGGCTTTGTAAGGTTATAGTACTTTCAGTTAAACTTCTTTTCTTTCCAGTTATTTTGTTCATGGTAGCATCTTGATCGCCTTGTGTAATAACATCCTTTTGCGGAGTTAATGCTGTAAGCATTTCATTTGATTGGCTAACAGGCACATCTGGAACTGATAGCATCTTTTCAGGGGAAGGCAATTGAGGAGCCACAGGATCATTTTCCTTTTGAATTTGCATATTTTCGGAAATAACTGGTAGCCCATCCAAATTGATACAAAGAGCGGTATCGAGAAATTGGTCTTCATTCAAGTTCTGATTTGTGACATCTGTCAAGGATCCACAAATAATGATGAATATGCTAAACCACAGGGGTTTAGAAAAAGAAACTGAATGAAGAACAACAGATAAACATAAAGCATCACTTCAAGTACATATAGACCAACCTTGCACTTTAGCAACAGAAACACCAGGTTCATCTTGCATTCCAGACATCTCCTCTGAACCAATTCTAAATTCTTCAGGCATGGGAACCAAATTGTTTAAGTCAACAATTTCTTCGTTAGTGGAAATATTACAAGGTTGAAATAATGGCTTGCATACGGATAACATTTCTGCTTTTGTATCAACATTCGCACGCTCAGATGCTTCTGGTATCATTGAGTCCTGCCCTTCTTGAATCTCAGCAATAGAATTAATATCAAGCCTGCCCCCACCCTCTATTGAAGGCTCAAGTGATGATTGATCAACAAAAGTTGTGTTCTCTAATACTGGATAGAAGCCATTGACAGTATATTTGTCATGACGATGATCAGCTTGCTCAGAAAGTGAGGGTGACTTATCAAAGGAATTCAATGATACAATAGTTTCATTCAATCCAATCCCCTTGGCTTTTCCACATTCCCCATTCAATTCACTTTTAGCCAAACTTCTATTCTTAACAAATTCAGGATTCAGGTCTTCAGATGACTCAAAGACTTTATCTATACCAGAAATATGAGCAATATCTGATGATACATTTAGCTCAATGGGCTGTGCAATTGATGGTGATCCAACCTGTGACCTTGATTTTTTCAATATTTCCAATATCACCATGAAACCAATTATCTACAAAAGAGGGAAAAACATACAAACCTCTATGCTGCAATTAGTGGCTACATCCTGAGAAGTGTCATGCATATCTTCGTCAGGTTCATCACCACCGAGTTCATCAGCAAGCTCATCACCCTTTTGACTGGACGATGGTTCTACAGAGGTTTGAGTATCAACTCTGAAACACAAAAGTGATCATATATATGATAATTGCTATGCACTCATGCACATGCATTTGGATGATGTTTTCCCAAAAGTGGTGGCTCCCTACGAGCACACTGAAGCAGAATTTTCAGTTAAAAAAACGGCAATCAAAACACCATCTCACCGTGAAGTAAGCAAAACTCCGTGTCCTGTTGGCCCCTTGTTCAAAAGCAGTTCCTGCTTGAGAACAAGTATAGTTAAGAAACAAAATAGTAGCAGAAAAGGCATCCATTTAAAAAGGAAAAATATTCATAAAGATAGCAGTATAAATATGATAAAAATATAGATAGCAGATGTGAACTATCAGAGAGAATTTGATATCTGTAAAGTACACAAGAAGAGTTTAACTATAATGCAGTTTTTCTTATCAGTTATGACAAGTTAACAACCCTAAATGTTCATAAGAGAATTCAAGTCCAACAAGTAGTCAACTTGTAGCTCAAGAAATGTATGTCCAAGTTCAACAAATAGCATAGGTAACTTTTTTTGCTAGAGACATTAACTGACATAATCTTGTCAAGTAGAAAGTGTCACAAATTTTCCTGGAAAAGTATGATTGCCGAGTATAACAACGATCTTGTTAGAAAATCTATAACTATGTTTTTTCGGGATTGTAAGCAAATCCCACTATGAATCTGAAGCATCAAATTACCTCGTCAATATCCAATGCCATTTGAGATGCGTCTCCATCACCAAAACGCTCTGAAGAAAATAACATATTGTAATTTTGGCACCAGATTGAGGCATATAACACCAAAAGGAACAATAAAAATATGGATCTACAAACCATCTAATCCAAACTGTGATGTTGAGTAAACAACACCATCCATCGTGTCTTGCAGAGTGATCTGTTCCTTTGCACTCACATGATGATCGACAAAGTTTCTGCATGTTAGTACCATGTACCATATTAAGTATAAGAATACCTCTAGCTTCTTAAACTCAAATGACTGGAAGGAGACATAAGAAACTAAGATCTACATATATAAATGATAAGAAAACTGTAGTAGGAGCAAACCCCTGAAATACTTCAGTGTTTGGAAGCTCAAAATCATCAAGATCAAATGTCTCTGGCAATGTGATGGAATGATATGGGGCTTTAGACTCTTCTGGTGGTAAATCAACAACGGTTGAGCGAAAAGCCTGCTTAACCTTAAGCAAAGCCTCACTACAGTCATCGAAAAGGTAGTTCACCTTTCTAGAATATATTCTCACCACTCCCAGCAAAAGATGGCTAGACAACCGGAGTGCAATTGGTACGTCAGGAGAAAGAATGGAATCTGTTATGAAAAAGGAAATAATTACTAAAAATGAAATAATTCTCTTAACCGAATCTAAATTAACTCTCATCAACATAACAACATGCTGTCTTGTGTTAGGACAACATAATGTAATCTAGTATAAGCAAGTAGCAAAACATTACCTATATTGATATATACGATCATAGGAATATAACATTCCCGATTCGCGAACCCTGAGAAGTTCTATTTTACAAAACCTCTCAGTAGAACATAACTATCCTGATCAATAATCACTACATAATACATACAAAAACTTCAAATTAGCATGTTGTTGTTGGTTGGTTGAGAGAGGAGATGGGGCTGTGACAAAGGATGCAAAGTACATTATTTGACAATCTACCGACTTTTTCCCCCTTCAGCAAGGAACTATAATATCTCCTACCACTCTATACTATGAATGTCCCATTCTATGTATCGGTATGTCCTATACATATTTCCATTTATGAAATATTTGTTTCCGCGATACAAGATAGTATACTTTGCATGTCCCGTTTAATTTACGATTGAACATGACGAATATTGGTAGGATAACCTTCAACTGTACACACAGGTTATACTTGAGAGTGATATAAATTTGCAGACCTGAACAGTAACCGGCTATTCGTTCAAGGATCTTTTCATTCCTTTCATGCGGGCAATTTTAAATTTTCCAAACCTGACTTCTGATTAATATCAAGTTTCTAGCATACCGATGTAGCAAGGCAACTGTAGACATATGTATACGTCCCTACCTCAACTTATTAAATTCTGTCGGAGCGGAAAATCGATAATGAACGAATCATTAAACCTCATAATTTCTAGCAAGTAACATCATCTACCCTTATTTCCTATCACGGCAAGACAATTACGTTTCAAGTCAAAGAAAGAACCCTAAATTCTGTCAGACAAATACAAAAATCCTAAATAATCCAAAAGTACAAAAATAAAGTAGAACATCAATGCGGTATATGAATCTCAACATATTGTATCGAGTGTACTTGAACTCTCCTCGCCAAAAATAGGTAAAGTGAATTATAATTATCCAAATTTCATATGAATTGATCATAGCTATAGGTATTAAGTATAAGCCTCACTCAACGCTTTTGATTAAGTTTGAGGAACGTAATTAATCTATTCATTAGTATCTCGACAGCCAAATGAAACAACTATAATCGTAACATAAATGGTGTAACTACTAAAGTTGTAGAATTTAAGAGACAAATCAATAAACTATGATGATGCAAAAGCAAACAAAATTGAGAAGCAAACAAGAAAAAGATGGAGAAACTAACCTACGGAGACGCCAATATCAGTATCAGCGACTTGATTCTTCCGAAGCTTTCGCTCCAAATGAGCTGCAATCCATATAGTCCCAAGAGGCCCTTTTTTGGCCAAAATTAACTGCGAGTAAAACATTTTCTTCTTCCTCCACCGTCCCTAATATTCTAGGGTTCATACAAATTCTCAGTCTTTCCAACTCAAAACAATCTCACCGACCTCAAACCAAACCCTAAAAACCCACAATTTCACCAAAACCATAAACCTTAGCTCGCAACCGAAACCCTAGATTCAACTCAATTTCTTCAATCACAGCCTCTTTCGATTCTAGGAGCACAAACTCAGCTAACAAAGCCCTAAGTTGAGAACCCTAAATCGCGAAGCACTTCAATTTCAACTAAATACAGCTCTCGACAGCGCAGGGAATCCAAATTCCGCTTCAAATTAGTATGTTGTTGAAGCAAGACGACGATTAGAGCAGCAGAAGCAACTTAAGCAAGTACTGAATAGGAAGAGTATGAGATCGAGGCTGTTTTACGACAGGGAGAAGAGAAAGAGGGAAGAGCGAGAATCTAACGTGCGTTGGTGGTTTACTTTCGGACTTCGAACTAGAGAGAAAAACTAGTATGTTGTCTGTGTCTGAAAGACGTAAAGTCTAAATTAAAGAGAACCGTTGATTTCAATGACCTTCAACATTGACTGGTTGGATTGACTGTGATCAATTGGCTTGATCTACGAGGACGGCGTGCGTCTTAGCTGGGTCCCATATTCCCGTAATACGTCGTCGTATGAGCAAACTAATTTTACTTGAAAATTTCCATGCTCGGCAGAAAAATACAAAAATCGAGCTTAGTATTTCAAAAAAAAACGATCTTGATGTTATTTTCATTGATATAAAAATGTTTTTAATTGTTTTTTTAAATAAATTTGGTAAAGAAAGTACACTGAAATATTTTAAAGTCCGATATAGAAAAATTGTAAAGCGGAGTTGTGTGCATACATATGTTCATATGTGTTAGGTTTAAGTTCAGCATATAAGTTCAACGGATAATAATACCTCATATAGTATATAGTATATAGTTGCTTTAATAGGTGATACGGAAGCTTGTTAAAGCCAATGAAAGTACAAAATTACCAAAAAAACAAGTTTATTGTATTTCGATGTAATATATATAATATTTCATTCAACAAGTTACGGTAAATTTTTTCCTTTTTTCACATAACTTATATTTTTATTATTTATTAACAAGTATCTTGTATTTATAAACTTTTTTCTATTTTTTACTTACACTACATGAAAACACCACTTTAAGCAAAAATAATTGTCCACATCCATCTACAAACACCTAAGTAATAGTAAATTGTGTTGAGACATTGTCTATGAAGGAGTGATCGTTGTGTAATTTTGTTCTTAAGTTTTTATTTTGAATGTTTGGATTGTAGATATGTTAATTATGTGTTGTAAACTCTCCTGTAATATTCTATTTTAACATATTTCGTTTTAAGCCTGATATTAACGAATATTAGCTTACATAAATATTAAAACTTTAAACCGAAACCAAACTATGTATAAATCATGCAGGATTAGTCTCGTCTCATCCCGTACCAATCTCAGTCCTAACCGAAATAGGACCTGATAATTTTTAGTTTAAAAATGCAAGGCCCGCCTCATATATAATAGGCGAGATGAGACGTGGAACAACATCAATACGTCCCGTTCCACCCCATCATCACAAGCTAAAAGTGCATGTGCATAGTAACGAGCAAGCACCTTGACCGAAACTTGGGCTTTTTTGAACTAAGAAGTTAGTTATTTGGGTCAATTGGGCCATGCTCATCTTTGACCCTTGCAAGTCTAATTCAGCCGTAATCAATTACTTGGGTCATATTTTGAAGGAAAGAAAAAAAAAAAAGAAGTGATCGAGTTCACTTTGACACCCTCGTAACACTTCATTTGTTACATCCAATAAATAAGGTAACTAGAATGAATGTTTCACTAATCATTTTAGTTTGTGACTATGATATATTACTTATGATTTATGTACGTTAATCAAACGAACTTAGGATCGTTGGGTTCCAACTCTTGAAACGGAAATGGAATGAAAACGAATCTAATTTATAAGTGTACAATTATTCATGAACTTTTATGGAATAATTCCTTGTGGTTTAAAATAATTGTAGGAGAATTTGATTAGTTTTGATACCATATAGGAAAACAAAATGAGGGAAACAAATACATTTTACGTGAAACCACAAAGAATGATTCCAAAAATATTCATGAATTAGGTAAATATATGGACTAAATTCATTTTCATTCTGTTTCCGTTTCCGGAGTTATAACCAACGGGGGCTTAGCTTATTCAATGCAGTGCACACCGGTATTAAGTTAGGACCGTTTAATTTGAGGTTTGAACATAATTTTTAGATTTCTCCAAGAGTTCTATTTCCGTTATACCTTTTTCGGACGGAGCTACTTCAGTAGTGCTTGGTTCGTTTTTCACTTACTTCGTCTTCGTGGGATCGGTCTTCCTTCATAACCCTACCTATTGTTGTCCTCCTCCTCCAACTCCATTTTTTTTCATGTTTTTTATTCTTGTTGGATTGGATTTATGTCTGGTTTGTGTTGTTCTCTTGATTGTGGGTTTCTAAATAATTTATGTTGTTAACTAGTTTATTAATTGTTCTTCTTGCTTTGTTATTGATGCTCGTGTTTGTAAGTTAATAATACTCGTTGTGTTGCTCGTGAACAAATCTATTTATCAACTTGGGGTTCATCTACTGACAGTGTCTTTAATTATCTCATTGTCGCTCAATTTTGTCATACCTTTATAGGAGATCAATGCACTATGCACCTCATGTTGGTATCATGATGAACACATGGTGCAACAACGTTTTTGTTCATTGAACGTAACGATCATTTTTGAAAGTTTATCAATCATGTTTATGTTATAGACTGTAGTTGTTATAGACTGTAAATATAATTCCGATTAATGGCCAAAATGATAATGTTCATTGTGCTCCTATAGCGTACACAAACCGAATCGGAGTGTCTCAAAATGAAAGTGGTCAGGCTCATTGTTACTCAAATATAATTCTAAACAAACTTCGCAAACATAATGTTCATGCATATTACGTTCAAAGTAAAGGGAGGGAATTAGAATTTTTACAATGAAAACAACTCATATTAAAAGAAATTTAATAGATATGTTGATAATTGTATCATTAATTTATAAAGTTAATATTATTTGGACAATTTTGGTAATTATACTTTTTGAAAAATTACGGTAGTAACCAGATTTTTTAATGTTTTAATAAAGTAAATATACTCCAACCTTTTATATTTATTTTTTCTTTAAGGATACATTTACTAAATACAAAATTAGAAAAAACTTAGTAAATTAAATTGTTTCATATCATATATTATTTTTATTTATTTTTACTTAAAAAATGAACCGATCAGAAAGGTGAGACACGATATTATAACGATACATAAAGATAAGAGCGCGTGAAGATGGAAGGCACCCAACATCCCGCAATTCGTGCGGATTGTCGATTTCTTTCTTTATTACACCGACTCCCTTTGCTATCTCACGTGCCCACGTGACTTTCTAGTCTCTTCTACTTTTCTTTTATTTGCAAATTTGCATTATACTATTAGTAATTACGTAAAAGGTCTCTTGTTTTTAAACTTTACCCTTTAATGCACAACTTCTGTCAAATTTTGTTATTTTAATCGCTGTTGAGTGCTGACTCAGCGAATCAATGTGTTCAATGCTTTAGACCACATACCATGGTTGTTTTTAACAATAAAAAATAATTAATCTCTTAGCTAAAATTACTTTTTTATTTTAAAACCTCAATTTGGATCTCTTAGATGAAAACCTTTATAAAACGTACTTTTTACAGCTTTTGATTATTTTAATTTTTATTTTCTTCATTTGTACACTTGTTGGTGGGTCTTTGCTGCAGCTTTTGATTATTTTTGTTTTATTTACACAATATGCATAAATATTCACTATAATTATCTTTTAATTTTAAGTTGGTGGAAGGAAAAAAAAGTTTAGAAACTTTGCTAGAAACCCAACCATTGCAGGTGGTCTTAGATTTTGGATATCTACTACGGTATATAATGCATTCATGCGGATTTACGAAATTCAAAAAGCAATATAAATTTATAAATAAAGTTCAAAAATTTGTAATCATAATTAATAATTTATATAATAATACAAAGTTACCACAAAAAAGTCTAAATCTTATATCTTTGTATAAATTAATATTTGATTATAAAATTGAATATATTCTAATTTGAATATTTATATAATGTATATGTACTTTATTTTATGAAAGATTCTTTATTTCAATATGATCAATTTATGTGAGAATATATATTATAGTCAAACAAATTAGATTACTTTCAATATATCTTCTTGTTACTTAGGGTATTTATATTTAATCCTATTTTTAAGGTATTTGTTATTTTTATAGTCCTCTCTCTACATTATCATATTAAAATTAATATATATGTTTTATCCTACCATAATCTATAAATTATCAATCTAAGTCTAAATATACCCTTGTCATTGATCTACCATTTTAGTGATTTACATTTTGTGTCATCAGTTTAGTTGTATATTTCTTTTTTATTTTGAGACACGGGTAAGGAAATTAGGAGAGTCGGATTCTAGAAACTGACCGTCCTAAAGCATATTTTCGGATGAGGTCTTCAACGTCAGCTGGAAGATCATCGTCGTATGCGGTTGAGTTATGTCCATGCAACGCGAGTCTATCAGCTACCGTGTTGATCTCCCTGAAAATATGATGAGCACTAGAATGCAAGAAGCCCGAGATCAAGGAAGAGATACATGAGATGATCATATCCGTCTCCCATGGAGGTTTCCAGATTTGGTTGATCGAATTGATGAGCATCATATTATCCACTTCAATCTCAATGGATGTAGCACCTAGGCTTGCAGCCTTTGGGGTTCTCCCGAAGAGCGAAAGTTTCTGCCACTAATACAGAGTCGGCAATGCATCTTCCCTTTCCTACATCTAAAGGGGCTGCAAGATTATTTCGAATGATATAACCAAAAGCAAATTGGTTCGACGAGTTTCTAGAGACATTAAGCAATTATGGAGTATTTGTTGGAGATGTAGGGAAAAAGTCCCACATCGACAATACGATATTGTGTGAACCTAATATATAAGCACTAGGGCTACTCCTCCTATTGCCAATTGGTTTTTAGGATGGAACCCCGTGTGCTTGTATGTGTGGTTCACCGGACGCGTGCCCTCCGCGTCATTTGATCCCGGAACGGATATAAAAAAAAGTAACATGGTATCAGAGCAGGTCCGATTCGGGTCCGGTTTCCTGACTTCGGGGATTAGCTAAAAGAGAATGAGATGCGAAACCCGTTGAAAGAAAAAATGAAATTGTGGGCGAGCTAAAAAGAGAATCTCGACCCGAGAAAGAAAAAAAAGAAAAATGTGTCAAGTGTTAACTAGTTCAGGTAGTTAACACTTGAGGGGGAGTGTTGGAGATATGTGTGGTTCACCGGACGCGTGCCCTCCGCGTCATTTGGTCCCGGGACGGATATAAGAAAAAGTAACAGTATTTTCTAAATTCTAATTACACAAATTAGTTTATTTTAAATGATTAATATTTAATTTATCGATTTCTTTTATGTCATTTATCAAAAGAAGTTCTTCATGTTTCTGGATTGACTTGTGCATCGGGCTCGGTAGTCTCAAATTATGCATAATAATATTTTACAACTATTTTGTCAGCAGATATTCAAACACATTATAATATTAATTAATTATAATTTATCTTTTTTAAATTTATTTTTATAAATATATAAGACGGTCAGTCTAAGAGTCAGAACCCCGGAGCTGTGCTACTTTTGACCAGTAAAGATTCCTGGTCACATTGTCCTAAATTATTATATTTATACAAAAATAATATAAATAATTCTATTTCTGCATATTTATATTACCAGTACAGTTTAAAAACCGCTGGCTCTGAATTTTTGGAATAGTAAATCTTTTTTTTTTCTTTTTTTTTTTCGTTTCCTCCGCAAGAGGGAAAGCGAGTAAAAAAACAGTGAAATTACAACTGGTTAGCAGTTTAATGTAAGTTTAAAATATGTAATTAGTCTTTCATAATGGTGATTAGGAATCGATTAAAGGGCAGATTTGACATACCCATGATTTTAATCACTCATCATGACTCTCTTCTTTTCAGGCTAATGCTTGCTCTCTGTGTTTTCAACTGGAATAGTTCAATTAGTGTTAAAGTCCTCGATTAATCCGACACATATATTAAATGTGAGTAATTATAAAATTAATTGATAATAGAATATGAATCTCGCCGATATTATATATTAGGTTTGAAAAGTCCATCAAATAAGTTAAGCGGACTTTAATCGGTCTTATATACTACACTCGTAATATCCTCATATTTTGACATGAAACTTATTATCTCAAACGTAACAAAATTGAGGGCATAGTTTATAGGAAAATTTAGGATTGTGCCCCTACAACTTTAACTTTTTCGAATTATGACTAATGATTTTTTAGTTTTCGAATTGTGCCCCAAGTTTTAGACTTTTCTTGATTATACCCTATGTCATTCATAAACATTTGTTAATATTTTATGCCTTACAAAAATACAACTTATTCAATAAATTGTATACATTTAAAATGACTATTAATCATAACTAACAAAAAATAATTATCTCATTTTTGCTTATAATGTTAACTTGTGAATGATATAAGAGTATAATCCTAAAAAGTCTAAAATTCGGGAATACCCCGTCCGAAAATTGAAAATTATTGAGCAAAATACAAAAGAAGCCAAAATTACTAGGACACCATATAAAATTTTCCTAGTTTATAATATAGGAATAAGTTGAACCAAACTTTTATTGTTGTAGTTCACCTATCGTCGACTCCTTCTCATGAACAAATTGAACCCTTCTTCCAAATGAGACTCGCACCATAAAGACGTACCCCAAACCATCAGACCATATACGGTGAAACAAAGAAACTCTTTGTGTGGGAAGACAATGGATATCTTGTTGTGAAGATATAACCGGTAGGTTAAATATGTTTATTTTGTTTTGTGGTGAAGTTGACAAACAATCATTTTTTTTTTGGTGGGGATGGGTCTCCCCTCAAAGAAATTAAAAATGAATTTGAAAACTTTGTTTTTTTTTATTATTAATTTTTTTATTATCATTTTGGTTCAAGCATTAAACATAAGTTTGACAATTGGGCATTTATGCCCACTTGATCACTCATGGGAGTAAGGCGGATGTCAAAAGCAAGAGAACCCTAATCACCACATGCCGTCCTGATTTTGAAATAGAAGAACACAATAAGAGAAGTGTTGATGGAGTCAGAAAAAATCTCGTGAAAGAGTATATATTCACAAACGATATCTAGAAAATCATCGGTCAACCTCGACAATAAGGTTTAGAGTTTATGGGTCATCGATAAATGACATTCAACCAAATATTGTCGTTAGATCGAGGATATGGAGAAGGACAAATCTCGTGAAGCAATGATTTTTATTTGAAAATTTTTGGCCTATTAGGCGTTATTTAGTTTTGTGTTAAGTGAGTGTACACACATGATTATGTTCAGAAGGTGCACAAATTTTGCGGGTTATGTGCTCGAAACAACAAAAAAGTAGTCCAACATTGTACGACACTCAAAAAGCACAATGCAAGGGCACCACAAATTGCTTCGAAATACATAGTTTTTCATCCTAATGTCGACTCATGACATTTTCTTGACCAAACTCGATGCTAAACCATCACCGAGACTATTCATAGTAAAAAAAAAAAAGTTACACAACCCTCTTTAGTAAACCACATTATATATATCATAAGAGTCATATTTTTTACAACACGTCGGATTTACAATTTAAAAATTCAGAAAAACTAAATCATCGAACTTACAAAGAAAATATCTGAAACAGGCGTGCATTGCAATTGTATGTACGTTACAACCGGCGGACAATCGCAATACACGTCAATTATACATTTCTAATTTCGTCGCCTTGAAAACAACGATTTTGATATCATGATAATTGTTTTATAAAACAAATTTAAACTCTAAATTAACCCTTCAAGCATCCCACTTCTCTTGATAAGGATCTTTTACCTTCTATTCCAAAAGAAAGAAAATCCTCACAAAATAAAGTGACAAGCTTCAGATTCACGACCATTGACATCGCATGAGATAATTTAATGCTCATTAATTCAATCAACCTAGTTTGGAAATCACCTTGAGAAACAAATATGATTGTATTCGACATCTCCTTCTTGATCTCGAGATTCAATTAAACTAGAGTTCAACAAATATTTAAAAAAATCAACATTGATAAAAACAAACTCACATCCCTAGGCCACGACTCAAACACAAATGTCAGGATCATTCCGCAAACTATTGAAGACTTCATCCATATATATGTTTTATACTCTCGACTTCCAAAGTTTTGACAATTATTTTTCCTCTTACCTTTGTATAAAAAAACCTCGGGCGAAAACCACCAAAATAAGTGAGGACCCATATGGTGAAACACAAAATCAGACAAGGACCTAAATGTAATTTCACATTGGGTACGTTTTAGAGTTGAGTGTGCAAAACAAACTTGTATTCTCTTTTCTCTTTTGCTCTCTCATGTCAATATTTTTGGTGGATCATATAAGTTGTCTGTCCCCACATCTCATCCCTGCTCCCCTTAGCCAAATCATTAGGTTAAATTGTTAAAACAACAATCTAATCAAATATTATTTTGTATTAAAAAATCACATTAACTTAACCCTAATTACAAGCCCAATTTAATCAAGATCATCAATTTTGAAAACATAATTACACCAATTAAATAACTACATTTAATTAACATAATTCACTTTTTAAAATTCAACTAAACAAGATTCAAAATCGAGCCTTTTTAATTTCATCATAGTTCATGGTTATTTGTGGTAGTTCATAATTTTTTGGGAGGTTATTGGATAAGTTTTGGAAAAAAAATATATTTATAAAATTTATAATTCCAAATATTCGTTCGTTTGACATGTCTAAAGTATTTGTTTATCGTCTTATAAAAATATACGAGAAGAATTCGTGATTTTGGAAATATGTTTTTCAAAAGGGATGCGATGATGATTTTGTAATTTGTATGATAAAAATGTAACAATTGTTATTTCAGTTTATAGTTATAGTTCAATCTGTTAAAAAAATATACACTATATGTTATGATATTTTACGTAGTTCGTTCACATGTTATTTTTGTAGTTATGTCGTTGTGCACTTTGTTACTTATACATGTTTAAACTAATAAAACACATTTTTTTTTTTGAAGTAACCAAAAAAAAACTCATCATACCATTCATACCAAATACTCCGCATGAACTTCATATAATTAAAAAAATTATCACCGGCGTTGTCCAAAAAAATCATTAAATGACGTGGAAAAATCTGAACTGTTGGATCAAGTGCATCAACAGTGAAAAATGCTCTATAGCCCCGTAGCGATAATTTTACTCCGTACCTAAACCATTTCTTTTTTTTTTTATAACAAAAAAAAAACTCATCATATCAAATACACGAGTGCTTGTTGGCTTGTGATAAGATTATTTTATAGATGATATCTCAAATAATTTATAATTTATAAAAAGTGTAAATTTCGGTCAAATTTAAATGAGATAGTTTTGAAATTATATTTGATTTTTAAATCTATAATATATATTGAAGTCAAAACCGATAATATCATGTGTCATTCAACAAAGTTTACATTGATATACTTTGCTGCAATGTATACTTAGGTATATCAATAATCTAAGGGCCCGTTTGGAAGCACCGGGAATCATTCCCGGTAACGGAATGATTCCAAATCAATAAAAAACTACGTTTGGTTAATGGTCTTTTAACACATAAAAGTAATCTCATCCATTCCATTTCCTTTCTCTACCCTTATTCGATTACATTCCGTTTCCATTCCACCGCTCCAACCAAATGGACACTAAATATAATTATCTCAACGTAAATATGTTTCCCAAAGTGTCTTAATTACTTACTATTAATATTTTTTATTCATTTTTCTCGATTTTCTTAAAATTTTTGATAATGTAACAATTAATTATTTACCCTTCTAATTTTCTGCCGTATATATATATATATATATATATATATATATATATATATATATATATATATATATATATAATAGCTTAGTATATGATATAAAAAATTGTGTGCTTAAATCAATATACTATTCTAATATTAAAGTACATCGTAGTAATTTGTTGATCATGAAAAAGATCACCTATTTTCATAAATGTTTTCAAATACAAAATTAGATTTACAAATAATCTGTTTTTTTCTTAGAAGCACGTTTATTCATCTTGTAAATCAACCATACATTAGGTCATGACAGTCCCTCGTCAGAGTAGTGGTACCACACGAATTTGAGATACTCATCCGCAAAGATGCTATAAGATGGTGCACCAACAGATGGTGACAATGCCTAATTGCTTACCAATGTATTAAAAAACTAAAACAAGAGAACTATCCTCCAAACATTCAAAAGATCTAGCAATATTAGAGTGAAGCGAGGGAAGCCAATGCATCGGTCGATTAATAGACCTCCACACAAAACATCACCGGCATTCACCAAAGTGGAAAGCCAAGACTTGTATTTATGAAGAACTTCACCGTATTTCTTACACAACACCAATCTTGAGTTCATCTTGAACAACACCACAACACAATTGGTCTCCGGTTCAACCTTCATCATTCCTTGTTGTGACGCTCATTGAAATGTCCGAAGAAGCGCTAGAAAAAACAAATTTAACTTGGTAATTTGTTATTAATTCTTGATATATTTTTTAATCATTTAAGTATATAAATTTACACTATAAATTACTTATGTAATTCCCATACTACCCTTTCGGTGCAGACTATGCGCACGACTAACGACCTTTTGGTATTGTACCATTTTTCTACCATGGGCGCAGCTTACAATGCTAAATATGGTAATTCCCATATTACCCTTTACCTTCTCTCAATAAAATCAAAGACTTTTTCTATTTTCACTGGACTTTACCTCCTCTTTCACTGAGATCGCCACCAAACCTGCTTACTTGGGAGGATCAATTAATCCATAAAAAATCAAAACCCAGAACAAAAAATTGCAGAAAGAGAGAAGAGCTCGGGGCCGGTGCTGGTGGAAGAGTCAGACTTAAAAATTGAATTGATGAAAGGCTTCTGGTTCTTCGCCATTGCAGTCTGGTAAAAGCAAAAGCAAAAGGCCCCAAAAAAAACAAAAAAATAAAGAAAAAGAAAGAAAACCTTCTACTTGTTGCCTCATCAAATTCTCCATAAGTGTAGTGTTAGAAGGTTTTGTTCAGTTTTTGGGAAGTGTTGAAAAAGAGATGGTGGGCTCAGGCGCAGTAGCAACAGATAGAAGCAAAGAAGCTGTTGGGATGATGGCTCTACATGAGGCCCTTAGAAACGTCGTCTGTCTTAACTCTGACTGGACTTACTCTGTCTTCTGGACAATTCGTCCTCGCCCGTAATAATCTCTCCTCTTCCTTCTTGTTTTCTTCTTTATACAACAAATTTGAAGGGCTAGTTTGTGATTTTAGTGTCTTGGCCTTTGTTTTCTTCTTGCAGAAGGGTTAGAGGTGGTAATGGCTGCAAAGTTGGTGATGATAATGGAAGCTTGTGAGTATTTTGTGCAGTTTTTTGTTTGTGGTTATCATTATTGTGATGTGGGTTTTGCTGATTTCGACGCTAAATGGCGATTTAATTTGATGGATAGTTGGAGACATGATTTGGTTGAGATGGGTATTGAAATTTTTTTTTGATTTTGCTTCTTGATTTTTGTTATATATATTCTGAAACCCTACACTAGAGTGAACTGAGTTTGAGCTTCAAAGTCCTTCCATGGCATTTTCTTTGATCAAATTAAATATCAGATTAATGAAATTGTCACCAACTATGAGAGTTGACTGGTAGTAGTGGGTAGTCTTTGTAATCTAATTGGAGCCCATTCTTGGGACCCTTTTGTGATTGATAAGAACTGTGTGATCCCTGTCCCTGCTTTGTTTGCCTTTTCCCCCCTCTTTGTTTTCATAAGTATTTGAGGCCATGATTTGCTCATGGAAGAGTTGTGACAATATGTTGATTGTCTACTATTTAGGGCTGCAGCTTTGGTTGGGACCATCTAATCCTATTTCCCTTCTGCTTTTTTGTTTTTGGCTTTAAGCTTCCAAATTCAATCCATTTCTTTTGTTTCTTGTGAAGGATGCTGATGTGGGAAGATGGGTTTTGTCGAGGAAGCGTCGGGGAGTGCCATGACGAGATTGACGGCGAAGATCCTGTCCAAAAAGCCTTCCGGAAAATGTCCATTCAATTATATAATTATGGAGAAGGGTGGGTACTCGGTAGGTGTTTAGTTTGATCTACTAACCCCTATCCCTTCCCCCTGCTTGCCATTTTCCCTTCTTTAATTGATGGGTATAACATAATTAGCATTAGCTTGAGCAAGGAAAGAAAAATCTGTTTGGTTTCTTTGTAACTCGAACGTATTCGATTTGATCAGGTTGATGGGAAAGGTTGCTTCTGATAAATGCCACAAATGGGTCTTCAAAGAGCCTTCAGAATGTGAACCCAATGTTTCTAATTACTGGCAGAGTTCATTTGATGCTGTATGTATCCGGAGCCTTACACGTCTCTTATTGTCCGATTACCTATTATACATCATAATCATCTTTCCGTCTTTTGGCTCTTTTCAAACTTGGCAAAGGTGGTTTTGCACTAGTTTGCTCAATAATGATTGTTTTGTTGGCATATATCTTTTGCTATCATTTTGATGATTCATGTAATACAACTATAGCTTTTCTTTGCCTTTTTCATTACTGCCCCCACTTGCAGCTTCCTCCCGAATGGACTGACCAGTTCGAATCTGGAATTCAGGTTTGTATTTCAGCAAGTCCTTCATTCTGCTCTCAGTGTTGGTTGATATTGAGCAATTAGCACTATTTTAATATGTTGTCTTTGTTGTTCTAATCAAACGAGCAGACTATAGCTGTAATTCAAGCGGGTCATGGCCTTCTTCAGCTAGGTTCCTGCAAGATTGTGAGTCCATCTTTATATTTTTCTCTATATTTACTTTTCCATGGCTGTTGGCTACTGTTAAGTGCTGTTTTTACTTGCATCAGTATACATTATCTTTCCAAAATCCAAGTTCCAAAGAAATTATAATTTATATTACCAAAAGCTTCATGGGGTGAATAGTTAAAGTCACTTTTAATCTTGTTTTAAGCATATTCTAAGCTTACAAGAATCTTTTTCTTTCTTTATTTCAACCTATGAATGTCCTTGACAGACTCTTATTATCTTTTATATAAAGAATTCTTTTGCCCGGTAAATGAGTCTGTTTAGCCATTAGTAGCAGTATATTCTCTGTACAGTATTTACCATACACGAATGCGTATTGGCATACATGATCCATCAATATGATGTGTTTTGACACTTTTGTTGATCTGATTATCAATCTAATCAGATACCCGAAGATCTTCACTTTGTGCTGAGAATGAGGCATACATTTGAGTCTCTTGGCTACCAATCAGGATTCTATCTTTCACAGCTCTTCTCTTCAAATAGAAATGCTTCGTCGTCTTCCCCTATGGCTACAAATCAGGCTGTACCTCCACTAAGACCCCCACCGATGTTTAACTGGGGCCAAAGGATGCTTCCGTCCGGGCCCGCTTCCATGCTTGCTTCACCTAACTATCAAAGACCGCCACTTGGGTTCACACCTGCAAAAGACGAAACCCACATGTTCTTAATGCCCCATTCTGCAGATGGTAGAATGGAAGAGATGACAAGGGAACATGAATCTGACATCAAATGGCCCAATGGTCTTTCCTTCTTTAATGCACTCACTGGTAGAGCTGAAGTGTTCAATCCCGAAAGCCTAGGAAACAAGTCGGATGCAAACCCGAACGAGTTTTTGAGCCTCGACAGTGACCCTGACAGCTTAAGGAAGATGGAAAACAAGTTCAAGAGGAGCTTCACCTTACCTGCCAGAATGGCTTCGTCTTCGTCTTCTACTTCACTCGATCACCACCATAATCAACAACACCCAGCTGAGTACGGGAACTCGGAGACGGGTATGTATCATGATGTTATGGAGCCCTTCATGGAGTGACATTAGTATTATTAGGGGAGAATAACTCTGTACCTACAAGATGTTTCCTTAGGTCTCTCTCTTTCACTGTACTTGTTCTAATGCTCCTTTTATATTTTGTCTAATGTGGTGTATTTCTGCTTATCATGGGTTTTGCTGAACTTTTTTGATTCAGTTGTTGAAGTTCATCACACATAAAGGTACACCAGTTCTTTGGTTTGGATATAGGAATGAAAACAGAAAGGTGACCTTCAGCAAAAGCACAGAAAATGAAACAAACACACTGTAACGATGTTTATTTTCTAAACGAGGTCGTATTCAACGAGCCAAGCTTGAACATGCTGATTCTCTCGTATTACACCCTATTCACCCTATTCAGTACTATCAATAGCCATCCGTTTATCCAGACGGGCCGACCCGACTTTTTCCGGTATAACCGCACCTAGAGCTGCACAAATAGTCCACGTGATGGTTCTTAGATACAAAATCACATTTGTTCACAAATCACAATCAAAATTCAACGGTCAAAGTTACACCAACACTCAAAGCTTGATTTTTGGTTAGAAAGTGACAATTAAGCTATTAACTAATCAGATTGCTTACACTTATGGGTAACTTCATTTAAAATATGAATGATTCAACCAAGACTGTAATCCTTTGAATATATATCTCCACCGTTTTTCACTTCACAAAACCAAACCGGCAAAGATGAGCATCTCAAAGGCAACACTTTGGGTCACTCTCATCTTTCTACGTCTATCTATTATTAGTCTTTCCTCACCACCAGAACAACCCATCAAATGCTCAACCGGAAACCGCAATTGCACCATCACAAACTCCATGGGATTATTCCCGGACCGGAGCATTTGCACGGCATCGGAGGCAAAATACCCGAAAACCGAGCAAGAGCTCATAGAAATCATAGCAGAAGCAACCAAGAACGCGAGAAAGATGAAGGTTGCAACGCGATACTCTCACAGCATCCCCAAGCTTGTATGTCTTGATGGAGATGATGGGTTACTTATAAGCACAAATAATCTTAACAAGATCGTGAAATTCGACGAACTCGCCATGACTGTAACGGTTGAAGGTGGAGTTATACTTAGAGAGTTGATTGATGAGGCTGCGAGATTCGGGCTCGCTTTAACACAGGCGCCGTATTGGTCTGGTGTGAGTATTGGTGGCTTGCTGAGCACCGGCGCTCATGGTAGCTCGTTGTGGGGTAAAGGTGGTGCTGTTCATGAATACGTTGTTGGGCTCCGACTCGTCTCGCCCGGAACGCCGGAAAACGGGTTTGTTACGGTACGAGATTTGGATACGGGTCATCCAGATCTTGATGCAGCTAAAGTCTCCCTTGGGATCCTTGGTGTCATCTCACAGGTACATCAAGTTTATCTATCAATAGTCATAGGGGTTGAACACCTCGATTGAGATCGTCCCGCAAATTATAACCGGGATCGGATATATAACTTTTTTTTTTCTTCGTCCCGTGCAGACACGTGGGACGATACGGGACTAACCCACAAAAATCAGACACTGATTATATTCCACGTACCCGTTTTCTCTCATTTTAAAGATACAAATGATAAAAAACTCGACAACGAATTACCGATTCAAGAGACATACATCAATAGTACTAATGTAAATTCAAAATCAATACAACTTATATTAAAGTGTTTCTTACCGATTTTCACATTAAAAACACCAACACTACACTAAACTAATAATAGTTTACAAAAAAATATAATTATTTTACATTTTATGAAATTATAATTCATATATTATTTATCTATATAATATTTTTAAAAATAAAAAATATTATACATATGTGTGACAAGACGAGATTAACCGAGATGAGAATTTTCCGTCCTGCAAATTTGTCATAAAACGAGACGGTATACACATTTTTTTCGTTCAAATTTCGTCGGGATCGGAATGAGAGGGATTAAGGGGATTTATGTCCACCCCTAGATTCAATACTCATTTGTTCATCCTGGTTTCCCTTGAGGACGTCTTTGATTTCGAATTTTTCTGATGTATTTTTGTGTATTTCTTTTCTCATTTGTTTGTGGCTCTTTATGGCGGTTAGTCCGTCTACCGATCTTTTTCGACATGTCAAATCATTAGATGACGCGCCGTCTAATAGTTCGAACCGCTTTTCATTTTCAAAAAATTTCATTTTTTTATTATGTTATCACAATTCAACGAGATCTTATGATGTGATGCACGATGATATTGCGATCCTAATAATCTTGAAAATTGGTATTTTATTCAATTGAAAAAAATAATAATTTTTTTTCTTCTTTTGCCTTCTGTTTATTTTTTCTTTAACATGATACATCATTGTCTACGTCATTTCTTCTTGTCCTTCTCTTGTTAGCCATTGATCGATCTCCATTGATCTACAGTCTCCCTTATCTTCTCATTATACAGGTAACTTTGCAACTGGAACCAATTTTCAAGAGATCGATCACATATGAAACGAAGGATGATGATGACTTGGCAGAAGAAGCTTTACGTTTTGGAAGGCTGCATGAATTCGCAGACCTTGCTTGGCACCCAAGTCAGAAAAAGGTTATATATAGAATCGATCATCGTGTCCCGTTGGAAAAACCGGGTCAAGGTCGTTATGATAAACTTGGATTTCGACCAGTAACTCGAGCCATAATGGAAAACTTCGTCGCCACAGGTCATTTTTTGATTTGGAGTGTAGTTAGTTATGTAGGTCAATTAGGTATGTGTGAGCCGAGCTCATTCGGGTTCGCTCGAAAAAAACCCGACTCAATTATGAACGAGTTGAACATAAATATACAAAAATTAGGCTTGAAAACAACCCGTAAGATTGATAAATGAATCAATCTTCAATTAGGTTGTTATAGAGTCGAGCTAATCGAGCTCAACTTGGCTACTATATAAGTTGAGTATGAGCACATTTTGAATCTTGATTAAAAATTTAGGTTTGGTTTTATAAACATAGTAAAGTTTGGCTGATTCGACTCGAATAACGACCCTAAAATGACTAAATGAGTCAATCTTGAGTAGGATTGTTCTAACCGTTGAGCCGAGTCCATACTCGTTCACTCATATGAACCGACCTGAACATGAACATACTAAAACTCGGCTTGAATATCAGTTCTAGTGTCAATTTCTTAGCATGAGATGACTAGCCTTGTTACATGTTAGCAGAAGAACACCAGGAATCAACTCATGACACTCAAGGAAAGTGCGATTTCGCCAAGGCGGCTGCATCATCAGTTGAAATGAGTGCAGACGGTCTCACAAACAACGGTAAGTAATCATATATAAAGTTTATGAACTTATGCTTCCTTGTTTACTCATCAAACCACTAATTTAAACTAGTTTAACAACAGGAACCGACTTTACGGGTTACCCGGTAATTGGATACAATAATGAATTACAGTCATCGTCAAGCTGTGTTGATAATCCAGACGACACAATCGAGACATTCTGCGCATGGGATCCAAGGATCAAAGGACAATTATATTATCTAACCAGCTTGAGTATTACCTTATCAAATGTAAACAGCTTCATTAACGATTTAAAACATCTGTTCAGTTTGATCCCTGAAAGCACGTGCGGAATTGAGCTATACAATGGGATACTGATGAGATACGTGAAGGCTTCAAGTGCTTATCTTGGTAAGGAAGAAGATTCGATCGAGTTTGACATGGTATATTACAGGACTAGAAAGCTTAACACCCCTAGACTCTATGAGGACATACTTGAAGAAGTAGAACAAATGGGTATCTTCAAGTATGGAGCATTGCCGCATTGGGGAAAGAATCGAAATGTGGCGTTTTCCGGAGCTTTTAAGAAGTATAAGAAGATTGAAGAGTTTTTGAAAGTTAAGGAGAAGTATGATCCAATGAAGCTGTTTTCTAGTCATTGGAGTGATCAGCTCCTTGGAGAGGAAGGAGAAGTGAGTATAACTCGAGATGGATGTGCACTCGAAGGTTTGTGTGTTTGTTCTGAGGATGTTCATTGTGCACCTGATATGGGATACTTCTGTAGACCAGGGAAAGTGTACAAGGAAGCAAGGGTTTGTACTCTAATGAACTATAGTCAACATACTGAACTGTAGTTGTGTTTTTCCATAATGATGTACTAATAAGAGTTTGTAAAAGCTTCATTTGTCTAAGTTGGCTTCAAAATGTTTTGTTCTCAAGTTTTCATGAGCAAAATATGATCACCAGATGAATTGCAGAGGAAACCAAACCTCAAGATTACAATGTTGGTGTAAGAACAGTGAAGACATAACCAGATAGCAGCTGGAACAGAAATCAGCCCACAGTTAGTCAAGTAAGCAACAGTCTATCAATCATCAACCCAAGCAAATGAAAGTTCTAAAAAAAAGGTTAGGGTTTTACTCGATTTTAGGGTTAATCATGTTATTGAAGCCGGATTTCATGCATAATTTGCACAGTAAGAACGAATGACGTGAAATTACAGTATCAATTTCAAAAAATTGAACTAATCCATCAATTGCGATCAATTTCGAATCGAATTGTTGTTAATGTGATTGAAGAGAATTGAACCTGAGTAAACCGGGGAAATTTTGTGCGAGGAAGAGCTGTTGGGATGCTTATAAAGGCACAAAGATCTGCCTCCTCTGTTCGCCATGTCCATAAAACCATCATCTTCAGATTGAATGAAATCTATGGAGATTTGTTTCATTGAACTGGACAAGTCTCATATATTGTAAGGTACTCTTTAATGGCGGCTGCTCCACCTTACTTTCATAACTGAAGCAATTGCAACACGCATATCCTTTGCCGACGAACCTCACCGATAATTAACTCTCTCTTTGAATAATTGTAATTTCTATCGAAGGATAAGCTCAATGGAAATCTTATTTGAGGACACAGAAGAAGCAATCAATGCAACCATTGCAAGAGATTTTCATGTAATACAAATTACAAAACAACCGATTGCAGGACACTCTATCGTTTAACACTCCTCAGATCAACAACCAATGCCAATAAAAAAAACAAAAAAAAAAACTAGCAAAATGAAATAAGTACTCGTCATTCTTTCAATTTCGCTTGCCTCACGTTCTTATTCTCAGACTCATCATCGTCTTCACCGTCGAACGAATCCGAGACGTCATCATCCTCGTCAAAATCATCCGAATCGAAATCACCATCGTCGAACTCGTCGCTATCTTCATCAGAGAAGTCTTCGTCGTCGCTTTTCTTCGCGAGTAAATTTACTTGTTGGCTCGCAGTTATAGCTGGCCAATCGAATCTCCCAAACAAAGCCATATCACCAGAAAATCTGAGATTAGTTACGCCGGTTGCAGAAATCGGATCCTCTTCTGTTGGATTGATTCTGCCTATGACTGACTTACTGGAGACGATTGGCAGGGCATAAGTGGTGGCGGCATGGCGGCGGAGGAGATGTTTGATTGAACGCGATAAAAGAGCGGCGGGAGCAGAAGCCATTTTGGACAGCTAATGGAATGCGTTCCAGGGAGATCGTAAGCAGGGGGTGACCGCAGCCGCCAGTTATTGCGATAATATATATCAAGGGATTTGGGGTTTTAGCGGCGTTTTGGTTGTTTTTAAGGCAGGTTTAGGGTTCTAGGTTATCAAAAGTAGTAGATATCAATAAAATTTTATAATATACAATGAATAGATAATATAAAACTATTTGTCTATCATCGATAATTGATTGTATTGAACCCGTTAGAAAATAAATCTTCTCCGAAGATTGTTTATCATAACATTGTTAGTAATATCAAATCTATTTTCTATATACCTTTACTAAAGTGCGTCGGTATAATTATTTTTTTTCGAAATAAATATTTTTAATAAGTCACTATTTAAGCTAATAAACTTTATTTTTTTACTAAAATTTGATCCACGTCAAGTATATCTCTTGGAAGTATGCAATGAAGAAGCATTACTTGGAACAGTATGCAAATTGGCACGACGGATTTGCAGTCTGGTTAGTATGACTTGGGTGCATTCGGATGGAAATTATGGTGGGTTATTTGAAAATTATACTGAAAGAAATTTGATTACTTTTGCAATCCAACTTAATTTGGACTATCAATGGATTTGCAACTCCTAGATATGAAGTATCTCACTAACTTGGTAGAATTTAATTTACAGATTACTGAATTTTTGTTTATTAGAATGAAAAGTTATAAGACTAGATTTAGAAGATGGACTTTGATTTAGTACTTTTGATTATAATTGCAAACTAATCTAAATTATGTGTTTTCAGCTTCATATTAATAGTTTTTGATTGTATGAAGGCGTGCACTGGTGGGATCCTCGCTTCTTCTGCCCCACCAAGGAATTCCTCAGAGATGATGGAAAATGGATCTCGTTCTATCTCCGATCGTAGATTTATGCTCCAACCCGTAACAGTTAGCTGAGGATAGAATATGGCAACCCTCCCAGTTGGGCCAGGTCGTTTCGGGGCAAGCCGATCATTTCTGATGAACTAAGGCACTTCAAATTTTTAAAACCATCACATATATGGACTAATGTATCTCGGTCTGAAATATCAAGCATTTAGTTTCATTCCCAAAGTTATGGATTAGGGTCAGGTCGGATTTGGACTATATGAACCATTGATGTTATATATTATACCGGAAGCGAAATAGCTGGTTATGGCATTGCATTAAGGAAACAAGTTCAAAAGATACACAAGGAAAAAGGTGTACAAAAGAATAAAATTAGTATATAAAGTGCAGATTGCAGAACTATATCACTCTGTATGATTCTACATCAGACACCCTTCTTCCCAGGGAGTCGATTATTTCAAAAATGTTGCTGTAATCCCATCAATGAGGGTCATTTTGAAGAAACAAATGGAAACTGATGTAACAAAAACAGACTGTAACTCAGTATCTGTTGGTATTTACCTTCTGTAGTTACCAAGTGGGATGTCAAACATTGAATCCTTCTGCCCGGAGACAAATCTTATGAGCTTCAATCAATTTTTCACATGCGGATTCACCATTCTGTACTATGCATTCGTCTCTTAGCCTCTTAGTTTCTGGACAAGCGCAACATATCTTCTTCTTCGGCTTTTCAGCTGACTCTGATGGCTTTTTGTTTGGTTCTTGCATCTTTTGTTGCCCGGAAATTGCTTCAAGAATACAAGTGCCTGGCAGATCAGCAACTCTTTAGCTCTTTTAAAAGTATACCACACAACAAAACCTCAAATTCATTCACATTGTCAACCAAATGTCGGTTTTATCTAAAGGACTTCCCCAAAGCTGAACTTATGTATGTTTGATGTTAGCAGATAACACACTTGGGCATTCGGTAGTCAAGGACTATACCAAATTGGCCAAGGATTTCATGAATTACGATTGATAGTAACAGAGAATAAGAAAACAATACTGATAATTTCGTTTCACCAAATGCCAATTGTTCTTATATCCTCAGCGTTACGTTTGAACAAGGAAATTGTTCTTATATCATTACAAAAAACAGGTTGATTTTAACAAAGAAAAACAGGTTGAATTTAGCAGCTAACACACTTCATTTCACCAAATGCTCATGTTCGAACAGATTCAAATCACTTGAGAAAGACGAGGGCAAATATGTTAAAATCTAGGGTTCGGACATAATGATCGAGAAAACTACGTTTCTGAGGGATTTCAATTCAATCAAGGGGAGAAAAACTAATATTGATGAAATTTTCAATCCAGAGGAATTAACAGACACACAAAACATCAACGAAAATACCTCGGCTCTGCTGTCTTTGGCTCTTCGCTTGAAGGTGTCTAATGGCGGCTAACGCCGGTAGCGAGTCAAATCGTGACAATATGACCGTGGGGAGGGAAGGAAAAAGGGGCCGTCGAGGGTAAATGGGCTTCAACTTTCTGGGCTTGTCTTAAAATTGTATTTGGGCCTGTATTGGGCTTATTCATTTTATTCATTGGGCCTATATTGGGCTTTTTATTTGGAATTTGGGCCTAAAATATAGAATGCCAGCTTAATTAGTTGTCTCTCTGCTTGATTTCCCTTTGTCTACTCATTGATTATCTTCACATTCTCAAGTCTTAATCGTGTAAATTGCTAACAAAACCAAACATCGTCCACTTTGAGCCCAATTTGATGCTCAAACAATTCAATCAATTTCACACTTGTGGTAAAGAATCTACAATTCTAATTACATAATGTCCTTTGGTTTCTCAAAATACTTGGCTGTTAACTCTCTGTTTGTTTCTTTTTCTTTGATGCAAATCTATATTCATTACAACTCCAAATCCAATCTCTATGTACATGGATTTGGCAATAGCCTGTATGAAGCCCTTCTTCTGTTCATAACTATATCCGAACGGGCAACCCGAAGTTCTGGAATGTTCTGATTTTCCCTCTCAAGCTTGCAGTCACAATGACAAGCCCCCAAGCCGACCTGTTCCGGAAAACTCCATTAGACAAGTCCAAACTATGCCGGGAACTCTGACTCTTCTTAGCCAGAAGAACCTTCTCTTCTGGCCAAGTTGCTGTGAGCCTGTCAATTAAGTAGCTGTTTGTCAAGGTCTCGTCTAACACGCTGTGGCGTGGTTCGTTTGTCTCGTCTCTTGAGCCTGGGTAGGATAATTCGCAAGAGCCACTGGTGCCAGGCCATGGGATGGCCATTGATACATCTTGACAGGGGAAGTGCTCGTAAGAGCGTGTTACAGTGACGTCTTTGCTTCTTCCGGGCCGGGATTCACTTTCATGTTTCCATACATAAACTTGAGAGTCCTCACTAGCACAAACCACATATTTACCATTCTGGGTAATGGAAGCTGAAATTTGGCTGTTGGTGTTTCGGAATCCTATCAAATATTAATAACCAAGTATGCACTCTGTCATTATACTGAGAATAAATCACAAAAGTACAGAGGATGAGCATATATTTATAGCTATATACATCAAAGCAAGTCTAATATTTTACAAGAATTTGAGATACTTTCAAGTGAGACGAATGGAAAACAGAACCTGTTTATGTACCTTTAAATTTGTGAACCAGATCAACACCATCAACAACACGAACACGTGAATCAGCAGATGTTATAAGCACCTCTGAAGAACTTCCAGGTGCAAACTACATAAAACCAAAGCAATGAAAATAGCTACAAATCAGTACAGCTGCAACTAGGCAATAGATGGGCCGGAAAACAATCATCACTGTTGTAAAGATCTATGTCCTACCTGAAAACCGGTAATTTTTTTCAAATGTGCTTTCTTTTTCTTGTTCTGGAGGTTGATTCGAGATTTTGGTTGCAACTTGTTTTCTGGGAAAAAACAAATCAAGCATAAGTATTACACGTACAATTATTGAGCACAGAGTTCAGGAGACTAAACACAATGCAACAATACAAGCCTACAATGATGGGACACTGGGACAATATATAGGATACCTACCAGACGTGTTATAAAAGCGGCAACTCCCTTTGTAAGAACCAACTAATGCACCCTGCGTGAAAAAATAGGATTTCATCAGACGGCTTGCTATGCAGCATGAAGAAATAACAGATTCAAATCCCAAAAAACAAAGGCTTTTGAGCATTATTAAGTCATTCATAGCATAAGATGGACCAACCTGGCCATCTGGTGTGTAGCAAGCAGCAGTTACCATCTCATGCACATCGTTCCAGTCAACAACTTGACGATCAGGAATGCTCCATATGCGAACTTTAGCATCTAGAGACCCACTGATGAAGTATCTATCATCAACTGGGTTAAATTGGATGCAAGTTACTGTACCAAGCAAAATGCATGGAATAAGCATATTATGGTCACTCCATAGGGTTCTGAGAATATGAGATATCGTTCCAGCTATTTTTTTTAATCCTAGTCAGGATTTAATATAGACTTTAGACTTAATAAAGCAAACATCAAACTCACCATAATCA
The DNA here is from genome assembly GCA_033239045.1 of Fagopyrum esculentum. Lineage (NCBI taxonomy): Eukaryota > Viridiplantae > Streptophyta > Magnoliopsida > Caryophyllales > Polygonaceae > Fagopyrum > Fagopyrum esculentum. The sequence continues at coordinate 135,660,040 of BSUD01000008.1, read as the reverse complement.
TTGTGGGAAAAAACATTCAAACAAGTCTTGCTAGACAAGCTCCAAAGCCGCACAGTTTTGTCCATTGAAGATGAAAGCAGAAGCTGAAAACAGAGATTGTGACTGTAAGCAACTCATTTAAGTCCACCGGCAATCTTTCATATTAACTAAAAATGGCAATGGTATTCCTCACTCAAATCCCAAAGATCAGTTAGCAAAAACTAGTGACAGCAACTGAGGAAATGAAAAATAAATGGTAGGACTAGCACTGTGATACTACATTGTAAACCGTAAAGCTCCCAGCATTTCTTCAAACGTGTCATTTCTACAAACTGTAAGAAGATTACTGTAGTATAAGTGAAGCTCAAAATTGATATAATTTTGTTTTTAATTGAAAATGCTGGTCTTATTACACATTAGCACATTCACATAATAGATAAGAACATTCAACTACATAGTGCCAAGGATAACATAATATTTATCACTGATTAAATCATCAGGTATAGTGATAAGCTAAAGCACCCAACGAACCTGAGATTTGGACCATGAGAGGTCAAGCACATCATCAAGATGTCCCTGGAATGAACAAAACGGTTTTTCTGACAGCCCAAATACAGTCTCAGGAATCACAGTATGGTCCAAGCTCAATGATTTTCGACTGACAGATGTTCTTCCCCGGCTTTTTCGATTTGATGGGCTCTCTGGATTTAGAGTACTCAAACTTAGCCTAGGCGACCCATTTGTCAAGCAATACTGGCTCAAGCTTGAACTATCTGGTCTATCTATCAGCAAATCCCCTTTCCTTTCAGATTCCACCACTTGCCAAACATGTATCACAGAATCCTCACCAGCAGTGGCAAGGAATTTTCCATCCAAACTAAACTTGATACTCCAGATGGGCCCATTGTGTGCTTGAATTTCTTGGCTCTTATAGAGGGCAGAAAACTCTTTAACTGACTTCCCATACTGTCGAATCCGTACCCTCTCAGGCCCATGGAAGGAGGCATCCTGGCTCTCATCTGTAGTGGAATCTGAGCTGCGCCCACCTTTCCCTGAAGAAGTGTCCCTCTCGTCGCTTATGCGCCTATCCTTACGCCCAGTTACACCACTAGCAACATTCTTAATACTCTTAAACCAGCTTACTTTTTTCTTAGACTTCCCTCCATTCTCAATATTTCCATTTGGATTTGCATCCGAAGTTTCCTTACTTTGATCCTCCACATTTTGCCGCCTCATCAATTCTTGAACGATGGGGGAATGCCCGACGCACATCTCAAACTCTTCCATAGTCAACTGTCTCCCAGTCCCAACCTCCTTAAGCTTCTTCCACATCCCATCTTCCCTTACTTCATTGACCACAAACTCTTTACCAGTGTCAAGGTTCTTTATAATATACATCTCGCCGCTTCCGTCTTCCATCTCATTACAATCCAAATTCTCTCCACAATTGCCACCACCATCCCTCAATACATCACAGAAAGAATGAGAACTGAAATTATCAACAGCGGTCAGAATCCCATCAGCCCTGACATCACCATTCCTAGAGATCGGACTATCTAAACGAACCAATCCCCCTCTCGGCAAATTATCAACAACGCGCTCTTGAACATCAACATGAACACTACTATAATTATCCTTATCAATGATAGTATCACTATTCACAGTATCATCAGAAAATGAATGAATCGAAAGAATCGTACTAGTAGGAGAAGAAGATTTACGAGTAGAACTCTCAGATTTGGATCGAACCATAATAAGACTGGAGGAATCGGGATGAATTCTGGAACGGCGAATGTTGGAGCTGAGATGAACAGCGGAAACAGATCGAGCGTATTCAATGCCGTAGTCGGAAATAGACGATTTTCCGCGGGAGACAGTTGCGTCAGTTGAAAGTCCAAGGCCATGAAGGAGGCGATCACGGCGTTGCTGGAGGGAGGAGGAGGAAAAGGCAGATTCGGAGATCCAATCGTCGTAGTTCTCGAGAGACATTGGGATTTTAGACATCGTTTTAGTAGGATGGCCATGGGCGAAGGAAAACCGAGCGTGTGGTGGAGAGTTGAAAATGAATTCTTCGTCCTCGGAGGCAGGAGTTGATGAATTGGAGGACGAGAGGATCCGATCAAGCGATTCGTAGAAACAATCTTGTTCTTCTTCTTCTTCTGATTCTCCGGTGATGTCTCCGGCACCGGCGTTGCTCATGGTTAGGGCATCTCCGACTAGTGTACCAAATACTCAAACTTACCGGTTGAGGTCGAGGAACCAAAGAAAGATGTACAGAGGGAGAGACGTAGGAGTTGGAGGGAATGAGATTCCGGTGAAATGGCGACTGTTTGGGGGTTGCAGATCCGAAGAGTTCCTGTGCAAGTCGGTGCAAATACAGGCAACCGGGCGAAACAGAAGACGGTGAAAGAGAAAGGTGAAAACGACGTCGTTTTAGCGGTGTGATGTCTTGTTTCCATGTGAGCCCAGTGGACAAGTACTATTTATGTGACTTGTAAATCTCATAACGAGGACCGCTATTCGCTTCCAAAACTCTTACTCTAAAGTCTTTGTTTTTACATGTAAAACAATATGGTACAGTACTTGTTTTGTGTTATTTTTTCTAAAATATAAAAATTTAAATATAATTTAGGATGTGTGCGGTAATGGTAACTGTACCAAATTGCAGTTTGGTTGGAGTCGTTGATCGAAAATTAAATGGAATTGGATAAGGGTAAGCAAAAAAAATAAAAATAAAAATGATACGATTACTTTATGTCTTAAAAGACTTCTAAATAAACATTTTTTTTTATCGATTCGTCCTAAAACACCAAAAGCTATTTACACAACACTCCATCTACACATATGCATAACATATGGTCCGAGACGTCCCTCTCTTAACCTCAAGTGAGGGGACGTTGTAACCCTCAAACACAAAATAAATATTTTAGTCGAGTCCTAACTAAATTTAAAAAGTGCAACATTTAAGACATATTAGTCTTCGTCCCGGGAATCATATATTCTAAACTTTGTTCTCGAAGATATAGAAACTTCCTGATGATATGTAAAGTATTGTTTTTTGGCGGTTGTTAGACGTACCGATCAAAATCTTTATTTGTCATATGAGATACGTAATTTGGGTGCAAAGTTCATTTTTTTACCGCGAAATTATAACTAAGCGTATGGAGTGCGTAGTTGGAAGCCGATATGAGCCGTTGAACTACGTTAATTGTGTTCATAGTTGTAGTATAATTTAAATAGAAATTTCTACCCCTACTCTTACGCATATGAGGTGTTGTGAATTAAAAAAAAAAGCTACTGTGATTTCAGGTTCTAATTTTTCTCATATGGCTTCAACTTTATTCTTTGGATTTTCGAGCATATATGGGTTTATGATTTTCGAACATAAAAGAGTCTCAAACATATTAGGGTTTCTAGGTTTAGATGCAATTTTGGGATCAGAAAATAGAGGCAAGGGTTCGAAGAAGAATAACCTGTTGCGACACGAAAGAAGACAAGACTTGTTGCACTCGAGCGATTAAGACGAAGAACAAAGATATTTTTCAAATTGGAAACAAGAAGACGAAGAGGATGCGACGACACGAACGAATGAAGAGATGAACGAAGAAGACGAAGACAAGACGAGGATTTGGATTTGGAACGAAGAACAAAAAAGAATAAATACTTTTCATATCCGAAACCAATAACTACGCTTATGAAAAGCGTTAGTTGGTGCTCATTTTATTGAGAAACTACGAATGGGAAGCGTAGTTTAACGGCCCGTGACTGCTTGAGATTACCTCCAACTACTCGATCCAAAAACGTAGTTTGAAACCTAGACGAACATAATTACGCATTTTTGGTGCTTATTAAAGATTTTGCTTATACGTTTATCGTTCTTTTTTCAGATAAAGAAAAATGTAGACATATGATGAAGTTAGGATACACATAGATAATCAATTAGAATGTTATGATACACAATTAACACATGCCAAAGAAGCTAGGCAGCTGCCGAAAGTTAACCATTCACAGCTCACAAGACCACCTCCTATACCTATGTTCTAATTTACGTCTACCAACCTAAGCATCATTCAATACGCTTTATTTTCTTTTATTGGAAACACTATATTATCATTTTCTGTAGTTTATTTAGATATTGAATTTTAAATCAGGGTTTGTTCCTTTTCCATATCCTGATATTAGTATATCAGATCTCCGTATCGGTATTGATATCAGGATGATATGAGTATATCAGATCTCTGTATCGGTATTGATATCAAGATATGAATATAAGATTGATATCTGATATTTGATACTTGTGTTTGGAAAAATGGTGATGTATATCAAAAGAGGAAAACTTGAGAGGGAGAGTTGTGAGGGAGACGTGAGAGAGAAAGAACGTGATATCTGTCAATTTTTTAAAGATATCAAAATCGATAGAAAAGTAAATTATTGATATATGGGATATTACTTTGATATCCATATATTCAATTACGAAACATGAATATCGGATATGTGACATTCATACCTATATTCCATATCAGGATATGGGAAATGAACAGACCCTCAATATATAATATTTAGTTGATAATATATATATATATATATATATATATATATATATATATATATATATATATATATATATATATATATATATATATATATATATATATATTAAGATATAAATTGTTATGCACATACCATCAGTACTTAGTTAGTTATTAATATGATATCTGAACATTATGTTTATTATTATCTTTAAAACAATTTTTACATAATTATTATAATAATAGTTTAATTTCACTCAAAAAATATTCATGAGATTATAAAGCATTTTCTTTTAAATAAAATACTGATTTCTTTTTATTTTTAGTAAAGTTATTAGAGCACACAAAACTATTTAAACATAATTAATCAAAGTGATAAATCAACAGAGTTGCATGTGGCTAAGTATGATTAGTTTAATGAGACAGCCCTTGTGTCTAGATTCCAAACAGCCTGCTTATGCTTAAAATTAATGGATTCCAACTAAAATTAATATTTTTTTTAACCCCTGACATATTATTAATTTATAACCATATCTAGCTAGCTATATATAAGGTGATTATGAGATTTTTATATATAATCACTTAATCAGAGAGATAATTTTGATAAATATATCATTAACTGATAGAGTTACTGGTGTCAGTGACAGTCCAATAATGCATATATAGAAGCCAGAAGAATATTTTTTGCAGTAAAGTAAACCTTAGGCATTTTTATGTAATTATTTCATGTATGAATAAAAATGTTATTAAGTTGATTATAAATCAATAACTAGTAGTATTAGTATGCAAGGACGGTGAACTATTTTTCGTATTGTTAATAGATTTAGGATTGATGCTAATCAAACTAACCATGATATGGTTATACGGCCCATATACGAATGTGTGAGACACAACATTAAGATTTAACACCGTTGGAATATTGAATTTAAGAGAATGTGTGAAGATGAAAATGTTAAAAAGGTCTCCCATCAATTATACCCTTTTGTCGTATAAGAACACGAAGTTTTAACCATATTGGTATCGGGTTTTTGAATGAGCAGTAGTGTGTTAGGATTAGAATGCAATTAGAAGAGAAATAACAGACAATAATTAATGGTTACTGGATCGATTCTTGACTACCCAGTCAGAGGTTTGCCCCGAAAATACTTTCAGGCTCCATAACCGAACAACAACCAAGTATCAGCGAAAACAACATTCAGATACAATACTTTCATGCCCCATACCTCAACATAGTCATGTGCATACAAGCACACTTGCACACTTACTCAAACCCAAAACATAAGTCTAATGAGATGTACTTCAAAAATTACTTTGACAATAAAGATAGTCCGTCAGCTTAATATACTAGACTCGAGACCTTACAATTTTAGACATAAAAACTTACTATCTTCGATAACACAGAGATGAAACTTCTTCAAGTATGGAAGCAAAGAGAGATATTAGGGTTCCAAACATGGGTCTTAAGTGCATGTGCTATTCTGGCATTACATATAATGATTCAAATGATTAACTTAAAATATTAGTTTATAAATGGAAACTAAGGAGGAAGCATCGTTAACATAATCAGAGAATTTGGCTCTTAGACATCAGAAAAGTCAGATGAGCCATAAGATCATTCCATTCGGTATCTAGCTTTGGGTTCTTTTAATTTACAGGCTAGCTAATTCTTAATCTAGATAATAATTTATAATATCTCATTTTAATTTAAATTAACGGTATGTCTGTGTATAATTTGCCACTTTTCAGTTTACATAAAATAACACTAATTTTAAAACGCATAAAAAAATAACTCTCAAATCTTGGATTGGTTTGTAGTCGACCTATGGCATAACCCAAGAAGGGTGCCATAGATCTCACATAGACTTTATAAATGTTATCAAATTAAGTAATTATTCACAAATGTGACCCCTTATTTGGTCATGTAGTTAAAGTTGCGATTATTTAATATTTTGAAAATTTATGTCACAAATCACACCCCAACTCTCAAACTAAGGGGTGTTTAGTATTGCATTTATTGTTGTTGTTTAATGGTATAAGCGTGTTTAGCATGAAATTGTAGTTGTGGTTTTAGAAATTGTGGGTGTTGTTATAGAGAATCTCCTCTTACAATATAGAGAATTAGGGCCCGTTTGGTTTAAACTCCGGAATCGGAAACGGAATGAAAACGAATCTAGTCAATACGTATACCTTTGTTCATTAAAATTTTTGGAATCATTCCTTGTGTTTTGTAGTAGTTGGATGAGAGTTTGATTACTTTTGATACCCTATAGGGTAACAAAATGTGAGGAAGCAAGTGCATTTTTCATTAAACCATGGGGAATGATTCCATAAAATTTCATGAATATGGATATACATATGGACTAAATTTGTTTCCATTCCGTTTCCGTTTTCGGAGTTGGAACCAAACGGGCCCTAATTGTTTCATTTTAAACGACAATCATTACACTAACTCTAACCACACTCATAACCATAACCACAACCACATATCTAATATAACGATATATGCATGTCTGAAAAATTAATTAAGTGATCAACAAATATACGACTTTAATGAATAGGAGCATCATGAGTCGAGCTTCTTCGCCTCGGCTCTATTATATTTTCAAGATCGGTTAAAATGTAGGCTTAGATTGTTCCAATTTTAAACAAGTTGAACACAAGCGTGTTCAAGCTCGACAAGTTCGGATTGAAGTACACACTTGACCCCGTTTGATTGTAAGTTCGAAAATGCGGAAAGAGGATGAAAATGAATATAGTCAATATACATACTCTTGTTCATGAAAATTTTGGAATCATTCTTTGTGATTTACAGTACTTAGAGTGTAATTTGATTAACTTTGAAACCTATACAGAAATAAACGAAGGAAAAGACATCCATTTTGCATGGAAAATGCTAAAACAACAATCAACACCCTATGAATTAAATTTTAATGATGACTAGATGTGTTATTCTTCGGTGGGACTATTATATGTGCCGAGCTACTCGAGTTCGAAAAAAGCTCGATTTAAGCTCATTCACTTGACATAAAAAGCCAAAGGTCGTGTATGACTGTATGAGTACATTCCTTAACCCAGTTAAAATTTAGTCACGGTTTTGTGTTCGACTTTATTCTAAACGAGTTGGACATGAACATATCAAGAGAATACCGTCTCTTCTTCCAATATGATAGTAAAACCGCGAAAAAATGTACAATATGAACTTATGTAACATCTCTAGATTTTATTCTGTGAAGAAAGTAAACAAAATGTCGATACTATATCATCCTAGTTGCTAAAGTCCAGCACATATCTTGCTAAGTGTATTCTCCTCGTCATAAACATCACTAATGCTGTGATTAGTCGCACCAAACTCATCAACCATTAACATATCCGACCAATCAATTTCCTGAAGATAATCAAAATCAACATTCTCACTCTTAATATCCACCGATTCCTTCATCACTTTCGTTGAACTCGATTCTTCCGAATCAAGATCACACACCTTTCGCTTCTGTCTCAATTGGGTATCATTCCTCTCAACTGGAATACTTTGTTCAGTAGTTTTGAAGAAACCCTGAAAAAGGTGAGGAAAATTAAGCTTAGCAGTGTTTCCACGTAGCATAAACGCATGGCAATCGTACTCCAAAGCTGCATCCTCAGCTGAGGCGAAAGTGCCGAGCCATTTGCGACCGGATCTTCGAGGAAGACGAATCTCCGCAACCCACTTCCCCCATCGGCGTTGTCTCACTCCTCTGAATGTGTTCTTGGGTTTGTTGGGTACTGAAGTTGGATTTGAGAAGGAAACCATTTCTTGATTATGGGGTGCAGTGGATTGAGTTAGTTGATTTGTGAAGTGAGTTGAAGATGGAAATGATTGTTTTTGAATTTCTAGGGTTTGATCAATGAAGGATTCCATTTTGAATTTGTTTTGAATGATCTTAGAACTCATTGATGGTGGATGTTCAGAAAGGATGCACAATTTGTAGTGTGTTGTCCAAGACTGCAGAAAACGGCCTTTCTCTTTCCTGCGCGCCAAAAGTCAAATGTCATGTTTTGGGCTGTGTTTGGCTATCTGACCTTTAAGGGTTTATGGCTCCTTAACCACTAACATATATATATATATATATATATATATATATATATATGGGCAAAAGTTGAATTGAAATGTTAGAAGCGATGAGTCACGAAGCAGTAATGTATTGAATGATATCATCACAGACAAAACAAAAGCTAGGAATCATCGAATTGGCGAAGAAAGTCAACGTGATTGCTATTGGTGGATCAAAGAGAATGAACCATGCCAAATATAGTCTTAATTATGTGTATGAAGCATGCAAGCTTTGCATTGTCAAGACTAAAGTGAAAGAGAAACTCCTTTTTTGTGCCAAACGATTTTGATAGCAATATTGATTAGGGTTGTCAATACGATCATGAACCGGGATCAAAACCTAAGCCGTAAAACCAAGAATCTAGATCGTGATCTAGATTCTAGATAGTCATGTGGTTCTCTTTGAATCGGAATATCTGGGTGATCTCTTAAAAAAAGACTTATTTAGGCCAAGTAAAAGTCCATGGTCCAACGCGGATCAAGAACTCCAGTCCGATCTTACGTTCCATGACAAATTTACACAACCCTAACAATGATAGCATGGAGTAGCAATAACAAGAATCATAATTAAACAACTGTGTAGGCACCGTACTCGCAACAACAAATCCGAATATCACTGAAGTCCCCACTCAATCCCGTTGGTAGGGAAGTTGGGCACACCTTTCTTCTTGTGTTCGTCCCTGACTCCCTGTATCAAACAAGAAGCGATGAGTTGAACCTTTAAAAGATACGGTGAACAAAAATACCCATTCATGCACTGGTCGAGCAAAAACGTGTTTTTGGGTAGGCCAAAATAATTTTTAATTTTTTTTTCATTTTCCTATCGCTATGTATAGTATTTTTAATTGAGTGATAAAATTTCATCTATATATTAAGCTATAATTAAGAAAAAAAATGTTGTTTTAATTACAAGTTTTGAGGTTTTGGGCCTTGGTTTTGCAATTGGGCCTTTTGGGCTTTGCTTTTGAAATTGGGCCCGATTGTTTGGCTTAGAAATTTGCTTTTTTGAGCATTTAAGAAATAATTCTTTTTATTTTATATTTTATTTATATAATATATATTTTGATCATTTTAAAAACACCTCCACATATAGTAATATTAAAAATATCATTTTAGTTTGTTTAAATGGATACATATTAGCTTGTTTGAAACTGTACATCCTTATCATATATTTTTGCCAAAGTCTCTTCTAATGCAAAGTAGATTATTATTATTATTATTATTATTATTATTATTATTATTATTATTATTATTATTATTATTATTATTATTATTATTATTATTATTATTATTATTATTATTATTATTATTAT
>BSUD01000008.1:135578627-135649985 GCA_033239045.1 Fagopyrum esculentum | reverse complement strand
ATTATTATCATTATTATTATTATTATTATTATTATTATTATTATTATTATTATTATTATTATTATTATTATTATTATGGCAGATATTTACTGAGAATAGAAAATTTCTTTAATTATAATAATAGCTTTTTTTTCTTTTATCCGATCTGCAAATTAAAAATCATTAAAGATCCTTACTGAATTATTGTTTAGGGATGAGGTATGTAAGTGATAAAGGAAACATTTTTTTATTTGTGCTTCGTACTTGGATAGGGGCCGAGAATTAAAGAACTTTAAAGGCACAATAGAAAATAAAAATATTAAAATAGTTTTTGTAAGTCATTTTAAGAAAACAATTTTGAAAATTTTATTTCTCCTTATGTTGTTTATTAACTCTGATAATAAATTATATTTGTGATATCATCAACCATGATTAATATTCTTTAATTAAATTTAAAGGGAAAAAACGAAGATAGAAATCTAAATAATTTTTGACATAAATTAGTCATATTCTACTAAAATTCTCTTTTAATATTTTTATAATTTCATAAACAAAATCCAAACATTAAAGAAATTGATGATTGACTAAAATCAGACAAGTTTGAGTAAATGTGTTGGGCAAAAAGTATGAGGATTTGAAAAGGGTAATACTAATCAATTAGGGGCGAAAATAAAAAAAAAAATTTTGTAAGAAGAAGAGTCGGTGGTCTCCGCGCATCTAGTCGCGCTTTTTATAATTGAACAATAGCCAAATAGTCCTGATCACACGGGGATAGCCTTGCCCCTTACATCGTGAATAAGAAATCCAACAACAGCATCGGGAGGGTCACACAATACATGAAAACCGAGTTCATAAGAAAAATCTAATGAAACTAAATAATCAGCAACCCTATTACCTTCACGGTAGATATGCCGAACTTGGACAATCCAAACTCTTTGAAGAAAGCCTTGACACGTGTGTACCAAGCTAGAAAGAGGATGACACCGAGACATATTTTTCCCAAGTTATTTGGGAGTCTGTCTCGAGGATAACCTTCCGTTACCCAGATTCCCAAGCTAACTTGAGCCCTGAACAATACCCCACAATTTCGCAATTGGAACCGTCCATGTACCAATGTTGTGAACACCACCCAGTGTCAAGCCCCTTCGAAATCACGAAGAATGCAACCCCTTCGAAAACACAAAATATATAAAGTAGGCCAAAAGAAATACACAATATGTTGGATTATTATGAATAGTAGTGATTAAATGAAGGATGGGAAATTGTTTTTTTTAATGACAATAATGCCATAAAAGGTGTATATATAGACATCATATAAGTTCCAATCATAGGATACGAACAAAATATGTCCCAAAGTATAATGTAACCATGACAAAGTGTAGTAAATAAAATGGGATAAGGATTTCCCAAAGTATAATGTACTCATGCACGCATCTATCATGTTATCATATGATCTTATCCACCATTTGTTTTTAAAATTTTAAAATTTTTTTATTTGGACATATTTTGAAGAAATTTATGTTTGTAATTTAGGGTTAGTTTGGTGGATTTTTTTTTTCAAAATTATTGAAAGTAAAAATTATTTATTAGGTTGGGAGTAAAACGATTTCTCCTGATAGAAAGATAATTAGGGTTGAATAGACAATACTTTTAAACTACGGTTTTTTCATGAAAATCGTAGTTTAAAATTATGGTTTTTGAAAAATTATAAAATATAAGCAAGCAAGGCATAGTTTTTCTAGTGGTTTGAGTTTCCCCCTTGGTGTGAGGGGTCTGGATTTTAAATCTTGAAACTCTCTTATTTGTTTTAGCAACTGATTTTAATGATATTCTTTGCATTTTAAAGCTTTAAATTAAAAACTGTTTATCAAAGTTAGTGAGGAATTAAGAAAAAAGGTGTTTGTGTACTAGTACGATTCTCATTTTGGGTGCAAGAGGTCCAAAGTTCGATTCTTGGAGTTGCCCCCACACCCCATCAATCTTTGTTTATTTTTCATTGAAAAATTGCAGTTTTAAACTAGTTTTACTCCGAATCTAATTTGAGAAATAATTTCGTTTTTTAATTATTTTGGAAAAAAAAAAAAAAACTATTTGATTCGTGTCATCGTGTGTAGGAGTCAAGATAACGTCGGAATTTTGGATCATTTTACGTACGGATGACGGCCTAGTTCAAAATTACGACGCCAGCGTGTATATAGCTTTTCCGATAAATTTTGATCCACGTAGAATCACGATCTCAATCGGTTGGTCCACGTAGCATTAAACTTACCACTTTGACCAACCACCTTAAATAAAGCTAGACTAAGTTGAAGTGATATTTAAAAAAAGAGTTATCCACCAAAGGATAGAATTTTGCTTTCGGGTCTTTGACCTAACATTACTAAAATGTACCTATACTTTTTAATAATTGCATAAAAGAGTCTAAAAGGACATTAGTTCTTTTAACTTGGCCCTTTCACTTTTCTTGTGATTGAAGAGTGAAAGAAACCTAAACCTAAATCTTGCATTACAATAATACTCAATTTTTAGTTTTATTTATCAATATGGAGGACTTTTATTTATGTATTTTTTATCTAATAGAACAAATAATTTATGGACTTGAATTGTTTGAATGATACGTGGCTAGTCACTTGATTGATTAGAGTCACATACCATACATATAAAATATTAAAAATAAGTCAAGAGGGTCATCAAATCCTTGGTAACTATACCGCGATATTTTTGTTAAAGTTCGAAAGAGACGGACTGTAGAGCGGATGCCACGTGTATATGAGCACACATGCATGTTTATAAGTTTCATTATAAAACCAACTTACAACAAGATGATTAGATGAGTGACACATCAACCTTATGTATTAGACTGAAAATATCATCAGTTTAGACGTAAGAAGTTATTATCTCCAATATTTTTAGACTAGTGTGTCCGTTTGTTACGAAATGAATAAATATTTTTTTTGGAGAAATTATGAATGGTACTATTTTATTTTAGATTTTCGGATGAGTTCCAATAATATTTCAAATTTTAAATAATGTCCGCTTAACTTTATTATTTTTCAAAATGTATTTATTCATCATTCATAACTTAAAATTTTGAGCAAATAAAAAAGAATAATCATCGGAGAAATAATATAGACACTCGAGATGACTATTATTTATAAATAATAAACAATAAAAATAAAAAGTTCCACAAAATATTAACCTATATATGTATAATCTATAAATGTTATATTATGAAAAATATAAATCTCAAGACATTATTCAAAAATTGAAAAAAAACCTCTTACATTATCTAAAAATTATAAAGTTTTATATGTGTGTGCTTTTTGGATTTTTTTTCATTTTATCATTGACTAGTTTTATAATAAAAATTATTTAAAAATTTATTTACACTCGTAAGAGATACTAAATTATAAATTTTGTTTTATATATATATATAATGAAAATGATATATAATTAAAACAATGTTTCTATATTTAATTATAAATTAATCAAGACTTACATGAATGTATCATCATATAAAAAAAAGTGTTAATTATGACATATAATGAATTTTTGAAAGAAACTACATTAAGTAAAATAATAGATATCAAGTTAGATAATTTTACATTATAAATACTATATCTTACATATAAAAAAAGTTTAAATAATTTAATATAAACCATACATAATATGTTATGAACACGTAGCCGCAGAGTGAGAGGAAAATATGAATACCTAAATATGCGTGAAAGGTACATACAAATACAATGTATCTTTACCTTAGCTTTTGATGGATTAAAGTTTGTATAGAGAACAAATTCTCCCAATACCAACAACTACTTTAAAACAAAACCACATTTTTGGTATCAATAATTACACTATTCTCCAACCTTTGATAATTGCTCATACCCAACTTAAATGTAACCTGTCCATATAAGTAGCATTAGTCATAAATATCTTTAGTGATTCATAAGTCAAATTCATAATATCTTATATCCTTCAATAATTAATGAATATATCATAAATATCTTTAGCACCAAGTGTCGATGGATTGTTCAAATTCCGATCCGAAATAAAAAAAACTCTTCTTAGACTTAAACCGGATATTCAAATTTGATTCATATATATGACTCATATGTAACTAGCTCTTATCATGCGAACATGTAAACACCGAATATATGTGACTATACGGTCGAATATATGTGATTATACCGCCGAATAACGGATAGAAGTTGTTCTCATTTTACATGATAAGAACTGTTTACATGGGAGCTAACCCCTCTCTCTCTATATATATATATTTGGATACCATACTATTGCTTGTTTAAAATAGAATCTTCACCCATCCTGTCTAAGGGGTTAATGAGACAAGGAAATTTTCGATACTCGATGAGGATCACTGTTACGGGATGTGGGAAATAAACGGGAAATGAGATCAGCGATGAGGCTAACTCTTTCCCATATGGAGATTTGGATAAGGTTAGAGGTTCTCGTAAGGTTGAGCATCGGTTCAAAACTGCAAAACCGCAAACCGTACCAAAACGAACCGCAAACCGCAGAAAACGTGAACCACACGGTTGCGGTTTGAACCGCAAATGAGCCGCATTTTGTGGTTAGGTTGCAGTTTTGCGGGTTTTTGTTTGCGGTTTGCTTTTTTTTTCCGTGTTTTTGCGGGTTTTTTTTGGCGGTTTGCGTTTTTTTTCCGGTTTGAACCGCAAAACAAAAACTTGCGAATGCAAACCGAACCGATTAAGTGTCGTTCGGTTGCGGTTTGAACCGCAATTTGTGTCGATTGCGGTTTGGTTCAATTAGCAAATTTAATATAATTTATATGAATCTCTTATATGAATAGATTCAACTAGCAAATTATTAATAACTCAGATTTTTTTAATATAATTTGTAAATGTATATACCTTTTCATATATTTACGATGACATTTTATTAAACCCACATTACAAGTTCATAAAAAATTGACATAGATCTATTGAACATACGTATAATACGTATTTAGTACAATTCGCCAGGTTGTTTTTCATTCCTATCAGTATATCACTACAAACGGAAAAAGATACCTTTTTCTATTATGTAAATGATAGCGTGTATCCTTACATGTTTATTATTCTTTCGGTTCAGTTGAGCATATTCAGTACTTCTAATTCTAACAAACTATTATTTATTACAACTTTATTTCCTATTTATCATTTTATATTTGTATGATTATCCTATCTGAATTTTGCTAATAAAATGTTATTTTTTTAATTATAAAATTTGGAGTATTAAGTAAGCAAAAACGTCACACTTAGGGCCCGTTTGTTTCCAACTCCGGAAACGAAATGAAAACGAATTTAATCCATATCTATATTCTTATTCATGAAATTGTATCATTCTATGTGGCTTAATGCAAAATGCACTTGATTCCCCGCATTTTGTTACCCTACAAGTATCAAAATACACTAGTTTCGTTTCAATTCCATTTTCGATCCGTAGTTAAAACCAAACGGGCCCTTAAACTCGTCGACGTGGAATATTTGGCACACGAGCCAGACTTGCTCGGCCGTGTACAAGAAGATCCGCAAGTTTCTAGAGAAGCATCCTAGTGGTCCCATGTATCTGGCCACGTGTTCATGGCTATGGAGTTACTGTCAGCAAACTCACCTTACATTATTGTGTGCGATACGGTGCACCGTGCACTCTCATCACCAGTTCTTTATATGGACGGTTGGATATGATAAGGCTGCTCTGAATAATTGATACGTTCCACCTCCACGTGTCATAATCTTTACGGCTTGATAAACTACTGTGGGTCCCAATTTTGGTACTTATCCCAATGCCCCCCACGCCTTGCCTATATAAGGCTCGCTTCCGTTGCTCAAATCTTGAAATTCGAAATAATTAATATAATTTCGAGAGGAAAAAAAAAATGGGTGTGCTAAATAGAGATCTGATTGGGCAATTGAACTTGCCGCCGGGGTTTCGGTTTTTTCCGACCGATGAAGAGCTGGTTGTTCAGTATCTCTGCCGGAAGGTAGCCGGTCATGAATTCTCTCTTCGGATCATCGGCGATGTCGATCTTTACAAATTTGACCCGTGGGTATTACCCGGTAAGACTCGATCAGAACCCGGTTTACATTTTTTCTTTCAATTATCCGGTTCGATGTTCTTATATTTTTTTTGTATCAGGGAAAGCTGTGTTCGGAGAGAAAGAGTGGTATTTCTTTAGCCCGAGGGACCGGAAGTACCCAAACGGGTCAAGACCCAATAGAGTAGCCGGGTGCGGGTACTGGAAGGCTACCGGTACGGATAAGGTGATAATGAGCAAGGGGAGGAGTGTTGGAGTGAAGAAGGCTTTGGTGTTCTACATGGGGAAAGCTCCTCAAGGTACTAAGACGAACTGGATCATGCATGAGTTTCGTCTTTTTGATTCTCCTCGGAGCTCCTGCTCAACAAAGGTTTGTTTTTTTCACCCACATTCTTTTTTTTTTCAATTTTTTTTTTTAAATTACTAAAATTGTTTGTGTTTTTTCAGTTGGATGATTGGGTGTTGTGTAGAATATACAAGAAAAACTCCGGCGCCGGCGCCAAGTCAGCTGCAGTGGAGTCAAGCAACGAGTACAGCGTCGACGGTTCATCAACTTCATCGGAGACGTCGCACGTTATCGAAGACCAGGAGACGAGTTTACCGGACGATGATCAGAAGCTGGTTTTGGAGAATTACGGGTCAGTTAGTCTTGATTGGAGTGTATTGGCCGGGCTAACTGCGGGCCCAGAGGTTGGAGCAAACGGGTCGAGCCAGGCCCACGGTCAGCAGGAGAGTGGTCACGTGATTGACGATGGGAGTGCCACGTGCGTGCCTTCATTGTCCCACATCGACGGTTTGGCCGGAGGGTTTGTAAACCAGAGGCCTAACAATATGATGTGGGCCCAAAACTACTTGAATTCTGTTGACCCGTTTGGGGTGACGTACATGGCTCCGAATCCGGTTGCGGCATTCGGGTTCAGACAGTGAATGGTTTTAGAGAAAGCTGTAAATATTCAGCTGTTTCCGTAATTTTAGAGTTTTGAGTGTTTAATGTAAAATTTGGAGGTGTTTGTTTGTTTAGTAATCAATATTATCCGGTTAATTAGGGCAAATGCGGATATCCTGATCCATGTCGAGACCAATCATGAATCATTATTTCCAATGCGCCGTTTTTTAGTTGAATCATGTTCATTCAAGGTATAATAAAAAAAAACTATAAATTTATATTTCCAGTTTTTTAAATTATTTTCATAGAAAAAAGAAAAAATTAATATGAGGAGTGTTCCATTTGTAGTTTATTTATTTTCAAAAAAATATTTTCATAACTAAACTACATAAAATATTATATTCTAATGCATTCTTTTGATTTTTTTTAATAAAAAGTATAGAATACTTTCCTTTGAAATAAAAAGATGTTAAACTACTTCTTAATTTGTAAGAAATTTTAATCTATTTTCATTGACAAAATTCAAAATAAAATGAGGTGAATTACATATGGAATTTGTGTTCTATTTGTATTTTTTTTATTCTCATTACACTTTTTTAAAACATTTCTATCTCTAGACTATATATTTAAAAAATATAATTTATCACACAATATATATATATATATACATATATATATATATATATTAATAAGAATTTAACCAATAAAATGAGATGAACTGCATACAAAGAAGTAGTATATAAAATCGGTGAACTTCTTCTCGCAATTGTTAATTGACTTTAGAATGAAACCTAGTTGTGTTTATAGTTGGACTTAAATCTAACGCACATGTGTATTGGTATGCACACGATCATAGCCCTACAGTCCGTCACGTTCTCCGCTATACAGTCCGTCTGTGTCGGACTTTAATTAATATTAAAGATTGTGTATATACTAATACAAGTATATAAAACTTTCGACTTTAGATATTAAGTTTTTTTTTGGTACATTAAAATATACATTAATATTTATTTCCGTTCGATATAAAAAAAAAGAATAAAGTGTGTTTCATGTTATAGTTTTAAAACTTCATTTAATATTTAAATCACTCATTAATCCTTTAATTTCTAACAATATACATATCACTCTTAGCTTTTATAATGGATAAAGACTATAAATTTAAAAAAACAATCTTTAAAAATCGAGATTCATTGACCGACACGTGGCGTATAATAAGGTCAATAATCACCCACCTTTTTACTGAAAGAGAAATTTCGACTTTCTTTTTTTAGTATGTATGATTACCCTTTGACTAGTTGGCCGTATCGACATCCTCATATATATATATATATATTTTTTAAAAATACAAAAATATTATACTATTTATTGACGACCATTGTTCTTCCACGTACAGAGCCAAAGTGTATAATCTGAAAACGATTATAAACTAATTTATGACGATTATAAAATGTATTTTAGTGTTACGTATCTTTCATATCAATAAAGAAGACAAATTAGTGGACATACTCCCAACTAAATAGGAATATCATGCTACCATTTGGCATGAGAAGCCTCTCGACTTTTGGAATTATTCAATATATTATAAATTAATATATTTTTTTTTTAATCTGACAATTTTAGTAACTAGGACTTTTTAATTAAAAAATTAGAGTAGTAACTTGACTTTTTAATGTTTCAATTGAGTAAATATTAGGGTTGAGCATTTCCGGATATTTGATCCGATCCGACAAACTCTAAAAAGTCCGATCCGAATCTGATCCGACAATACTCGGATATCCGACAATTTTATCCGGATGGATATCCGATCCGAAGATCCGATCTGGATATCCGATCCGGACATTTATTCTTGGACTAGTCGGATATATCCGATCCGATCCGATCCGGTTTTTTTTCCTCTAAAGTCCGATCCGTATCCGATGATCCGAAAAAATGCCCGGATCGGATCGGACTCGGATCATCAATTGCCGGATATCTTCGGATTCAGGTTTTTCGGATCGGATCTTCGGATTGGCGGATCGGCGGAACGGATTAGTCGGATCGGATCTTTTTGCTCACCCCTAGTAAATATACTCCAACCTTTTATATTTATTTTCAAATTCTACACACTCTTCTCTCAAGCATACATTTACTAAACACAAAATTAAAAAAAAATCTAATAAACCAATTTGTTTATTTTTAATCTCTACTTTATTAATTTTTTTTTTCTACAAGAAATCCGATTTTAAAACAATTTAAATGTGGAAAATTCGAGAGAAAATCTAGTCATAACTATACGTGTGATTTTTTTGTACGTTGTCAATAAGAAAATATGCCACGTTTTCATACCAAAAAAAATAAGCCACGTTTTATTGTGTGTTTTTGTAGTGTGGAGTTTCATAGTCTGCGTTGTTTTTGTATGTTGTCTTTATTTATGTGCTAATGTAATGATGACAATCTGTTACTAAAATGTTGATGTAATTGTTTTCATGAATAATATTTATCATAAAATTAATATTTAATATTTATACAAATTTTAATCATCAGTTATATAAAGATTGTATTGAAAAGCTAGAGGTTCGATAAGCCGATACGAATTTGAAAAAATAATAGTCTGTATTTCCAGTCAGTTTCGGTTCCAATAAGGAATTCGGACCTAAAGTCTTGTCTATACTCGTCCGAGTCGGGTTTCGAACAGAATAACTGGATTCCTGATTATTTAAAAAAAAAAAAAATATTTATTTTAAATATTTAAAAATATTATACAAAACATATACTAATCCAATAGTTTTGAACCCTTCAAACTAAGGCTGTTCAAATTACGGTCCGAACCTAGACCAAATTTACAAGTCCGGTCCAATCTGATTTAACCATTTAAAAAAGGATCAACTTTGGCCCAAAAAGCCCCCCACAAAAAAAAAAGGTCCACCGGTCGGTTTAAATCCCGTCTATATTCCGTTCAAAGTAGGATCGTGCATAATTGGTCCGGAACAAAAAATACGGCTCGGTCCGGTCTTGGACCATAATTAACATATATGGTCCGGTCCATGATATTACGGTCTGGACCGTTTGTTTACATTTCTAACTTTTTATGAAAAGGAAGTGGGTACATTCTGGTTGGATCTGACTGAATTTAATCCATACAAATATTTTTCACAAAAAAATTTGAAAAAAATCATTACAGCCCGGACCAGACTGTGTTGAAACGGACCGTGGATTGTTTTGATACAAATAGGGATACGGTCCGATCTGTAAGATTATGGTCCGATCTGATACGAACATTTGCACAACCCTATGATGATCAATCCTACTTGAACCTTTTATTTTAGACTACTGCTTTTGGGTAACTTTTATCCAAAAGCTTGTTTTAAATGAATTGTAGAGTAATGAGATAATAAAACGTAAATGGGGAACAAGTAAATATAGATTGAGGGCAAT
The DNA here is from genome assembly GCA_033239045.1 of Fagopyrum esculentum. Classification (NCBI taxonomy): domain Eukaryota; kingdom Viridiplantae; phylum Streptophyta; class Magnoliopsida; order Caryophyllales; family Polygonaceae; genus Fagopyrum; species Fagopyrum esculentum. Next base: position 135,639,648 of record BSUD01000008.1, on the reverse strand, counting down.
GAATCAGACGCTGCAGAATCCTTGTGATGGCAACGTTACGATTTTAATTTGCTGTGTTGATAAAGATTTTGCAGATAGTGTCTTCAGTTTAAATGGGCTTTATTTGGAGTGTTTAATAAGCCCATTGGATCTCATAGTGCTAAAATAAATGATCAATATAACTTTCTTTATGGGTTTGTAGTCAATCTCAGAATAAAATTAACATTCAAAATAAGAAAAACAAATACATAAATATTTACGTGGATATCAACGTTTGTCATTTTTTTTTTGAATTAATATTTTTTTTTGGATTACTTGATCATAAATTTCAATCCATCTTCACTTGTACTCTTACAGGTAGTTATGGGTCCGGTTTAGGACAAACCGCCAAACCAACGGTTTTCAAACAAGCCTAAACCGTCAGTTTAGGTTTGTCGGTTTGGTTATTTCTGTTTATTTTTTTTAGTGAACCGCCGGTTTAGTTTTTTCCGGTTTAGGTTTGCGACCCATGTCTACTTAATCACTTGGATTATCGATTATTTGGGAGATTATTGTAAATAATAATCCCACAATAGTCCTGATGAACTGCCGAACGGACCCAAAATGAGATTCGTGTATAACCTTGCGAAGTGTGTGATATTGTGAAATTCCGGTGTTTATTTGATTTTCATATTTTACTATCGGATATTGAATACCCATATCAGTATAGCATATTCAAATATAAATATCAAATTGATATTGTGAAATTCCGGTGGGTCCTCAAGATAATATGGGGCCCACACGTCTGTAAGCACATATCATGTGTTAAACTCGAATCAACCCATAAATTCAGAGAGGTTCCATTATAAAAACAATTGACAATAAGAATAAAAAACCAACTTCGATTATATACTAAACCGTTATTTTTACAGTTATTAGTTTGTTATTATTTAATCCTCCACACACTCCCTTAAATACAACCGTCTTACTCGAACTGCCTTGACCGATTGAACGAGACAATCATAATTCAAAATTTGCTATCAAATATCCAATTTTTTAATCCGAAAACAAGTAATAAACGTCTAGACCCTTATTCTTTTATTATCAACTTACAAACGTACCTCAAAATACTAACAAATCAATACATATACATCGATATCACTCGTGTCCATATTTTCCAATCTAGTATCATACTCATATTCATATGATATCGATATTAAGAGCCCACAAGTGTGTTTCTTGGCCGTTGAATCCGACATAACTACCACTATGAAATAGAGTTTGTCTTCAAAATCATAAACAATGCGTTTAAGATAACCTTGTAGACCTAAAGCTAAAACAATCATCTAATCAATCAACTAATCATTCTACAACATGATCATCATAATATCTTTGACCTTCATATTCACGACCAAGTTAAAAACACAAACACTAAACCATCGTTAATACGACATTCCTTTTAATCTTGTATACGAACTCGCTCTATGGTCTATCTGTGTTGGATTTTAACATGGTACCCTAGTTGGGTTTGTCAAATTCCGATACATACGTCCAGGACCGGTAGAGCGGGGGTCATGTGCATACGAGGACACATGCGCATTAGGCTCGGAGTGTCCCCATCTTTCGATGTGGGACCTTATTATCTCCAACACGCCCCCACAAGTGCAGCTAGAGGATATAGACCGAGTTGCACTGATACCATATCAAAGTCCGATACATACGGACCGGTAGAGCGGGGGTCGTTTGTATACGACCGCACATGCGAATTAGGCCCAAGTCCAGCACATAAATCCGGCGACGTTTCATACTAAAACCAATTGACAATAGGAGGAGTAGTCCACCAACCTTATATATCAGGCTAGGAGTGTCCCTATCTTTCGATGTGGGACCTTATTATCTCCAACGGGGTTTGTACCGACTCGGACTTTAACATGGAGCGGTAATGACGTGATTAAGGGGGGTGGGTCCCATTATGATAAGGATTAAGGATTAGGAGATGAGATTTAAGTGATGTGGACTTTTACAAGTGATAGTCTATGCGGAGGTTGGTCCATCTTTTTGCCAGCAATGGGCCCCACCTCTAGAAGATGCTGTTTCCTCTTTATCTCCCTCTCGAACTAGCAATTCCCGATTTGTCTTTATTTCCACCCACTCAAATATTCAAATGTTTATATATAAATATTCCATTTACCAATTTCGTACAACTTTCGGTAAATATTAACAAACTTAACTCAACTTTATTCAAATTTCATTTTATACCCGACAATACCTAGAGCTACTGAGGTTAACCTAAACCGTTAAAATTTCACTGGACTTATCTGTTGAGTTTGGATTGATCACGTGAGATTTGACCCGCCGGAATTTTACGTCATCGACTTAAAGTTAATACCTTAAGTTTCTTAAGGTTTATATGAAAAAAAAAAGTTAAAACTGATTAATTATGTTATTGGCTCATTGCCACATTTTTAACAATAATATTAGAGTTAATGAGAAAGTACACAACATAGACAATACCTAGAGATACTTAGGTTAACCTAAAGTTGTTAAAATTTTATGAGATTTATCTGTTGAGTTTGGATTGACCGCATGAGCTTTGACCTGCCGGAATTTTACATCCTCGACTCAAAGTAAATACCGTAAGTTTCTTAACATTTTTATCAAAAAGAATTAAAGTTAAAACTATTTAAATATGTTATTGGCTCATTTCTTTAACAATAATATTAGAGATAACAACAAAATACACTAGACATTAAACGATTGAGCAAGTAATTTATTATACACGAATATTGCAAAATATTTGTGAGAAAATTAGAGAAAAAGGATTTTTTTTTTATAAGTTTCAATTCATAAAATAGACTATAGTCTTTTTAAATACGTGTAAATACTTAATTATCTTTTTTGTAAATATTTATAGTTTTTATGTAAGAAAAATAAAGCTAAATAATGATATATCCCTAAATAGATTATTATTTTTAATTAAATTTATAAATTTTTAATTTTTTTATGTGAATAAAAAAGGAGCTAAATAATAATTTGTTTTTCTAAATAGACTTTTAACTTTAATTGATTTTATAGGATATTTTATGCAATTAAAATTGAGAGTAATTATGAATTCGTGTAATTATAGTTAAATGTATTTAAAAATTGAATGACCTAGTGCAATTGACCGTATTTGTGTAATCAAAATTTATATTTTTTTTTATGTAGATGTGTTATTGAATATAATGTAGTTTTTTTCTAGTTAATTTAGTTTAAATTTTTAGGTTTAAATAGTTTGGATTTATGTTTGTTAAATTTAGTTTCATGAAAATATAGTTACATATGTATTTTCAAATGTATTGTAGAGTCAAGAATAATTAGTTTGTGTTGAGTATGAAAGTTGTTTGTAATTGAAAATTTGAGTAAATAATTTGTGAATGTAATATAAATTTTAAAATATTTTGTGTAGTTAATAGTATATTTGTGTAAATTACGCAACATCGTGTAAGTAAATTACATAAATATGTCTAAAGAGAACTATACAATTTACACGGACTAAAACTTACATAAATTAACACTTCAAAAAAAACAAGTTAAACAAGTCAATAAATCAAGACTATTTTTGTGTTTCATTTTGTGTATAGTAAAACATTAAGTGCCCGTTTGGTTGGAGCGGTGGAATGGAAACGGAATGGAATCAAATAAGGGTAGAGAAAGGAAATGGAATGAATGAGATTACTTTTATGTGTTAAAAGACCTCTAACCAAACGTAATTTTTGATTGATTCGGAATCATTCCATTACCGGGAATCATTTCCGGTGCTTCCAAACGGGCCCTTAAGTATTATGTGAATTGTTTTGACAAATTAGTATTGAAGATGATGAGAAAAATATCGATATGAATATAACTGGATATTTAGCAAGTTATAAGAAAATGATTTATTTTTCAAAAACATTATTATGTATCAGAATTGTTGTTACAAATTAGTATTTATGTATTAATCATGAATATTTCATCAATATATTATTGTATCAATAAAGCTTTTCCTTTGTAATACGATTGTATGTTCGAGACATTAGACCAATAAAATATATCTTATTTTAACACCTTCATATACATACACACACATATATATATATATATATATATATATATATATATATATATATATATATATATATTGCATGGTAAGTGATTATTTGCATCAATAAATTGTTATTTGTAAAGTCTTTTAACGTAAAACGTAATAATATAACAACACACATATTTTTATTTCTTATATGTTTAATTTGAGATTATATAAAATAGTATTGGTATTGAATAGTTATTGTTTTCACAATTATTTGAAATGAAAGTTACAGAGTGAGATTTTATCACTAATATAAAATAAAATAAAAGTATAATCTTTAATCGATCAGAGCATTAGTCCAAATACAGATTATCGTATGCAATTATACTTTTATTTGACCGTATCTGTCCTAATTACAAAGTTACTATCATGACCATGATTAGTATGGCCAAGCTTAATGAACCACACTTAATATAAAGGATTAGGCCCCACGATTAGGCGGACCCACAGAACACGTGTCAGAATCACAGTCTCTTAGCGTTGCCACGTTTCGCGATATTATGCTCTGATCATAATCATCTCCGTAATAAGTTTTTCCTTAATCACTTCCTTGTTCCTACACTGAACTGCACCACACTAGATTACTTCCACATCAACAAAAACCACCATTTTACCCTAATGGACACGCGTCAGGATCTGATTGGGTGGTAACATCCGCTATCATGATTCTAGCTGTACTTGATCAGATACCCTGATAGTGGTCCCGTCATATAACGGATATAAACCATGAACACGCCAACTTCATCACCATCTTACCGCCATTGGTTTCTGCACGACTTTCTTCTTTCTGCGGGAAAGCCTAACTTGGATTTTCGTCGTACGAATCGGCTAATTTCGGATCGGTGTTAGATATGGAGAGTACGGATTCGTCGATGACATCTGGTGGAGGTGGAGGAGGACCACAGTTGCCGCCGGGATTTCGATTTCATCCTACCGATGAGGAGTTGGTGGTTCATTACCTAAAGAAGAAAGCTCAATCTTCTCCTCTTCCTGTAGCCATCATCGCTGAAGTCGATCTTTATAAATTTGATCCGTGGGAGCTACCAGGTTATTAATTTTTTTTTTGATAAGGAAATATTGCTTGAAATTGATTGATCACCTGTTTATACGATTCGGTGATGCGCAATCGACGAATCCAAAGCTACTGATCCTTTTTTTCAAGAAGTGAAAGATCATATTTATGTATTGTCGTCTTTTGAAATTCGTACTACATCGTTTTCACTTTTGGACCGGCCTATTTCGCTCCATGATCGTTTTTCTACGTTTACACGAGTGATATGTGGATGTTGATTGAGAATTGAAGTAATTTGATTTTGCTATGGAGTAGACATGGTGATGGCGGTGATAATTATTCTTTTTTTTTTTTTAATGATGATGACGCAGCTAAGGCAACGTTTGGTGAACAAGAGTGGTACTTCTTCACTCCAAGGGATCGCAAGTATCCGAACGGAGCAAGACCAAACAGAGCAGCAACTTCAGGCTACTGGAAAGCCACGGGAACTGATAAGCCGGTGCTGACGTCAGGTGGGGCCCAGAAGGTTGGGGTGAAGAAGGCTCTGGTTTTCTATGGCGGAAAGCCTCCAAAGGGCGAGAAGACAAATTGGATCATGCACGAGTACAGACTTGCTGATAACAAGCCTTCTTCTAGCTATGATCCTGCCAAAAAGCGTGGATCTCTTAGAGTAAACACTTGATCTGGAAAATTTGTTTTATAATATTTGTATTTGATTAATCAATGTTTTATGGTTGATTTGATTCTTTGTAGCTTGATGATTGGGTGCTATGCCGAATATACAAGAAGAATTCTCACAAGCCAGTGGACAATGATCATAGTGAGCATTTCATGACTGATAATGATATCCCAATGCCACAGGGACTAAACAGCCACCAAAACCATGAACACAACCTGTTCGACGAAATGCTTGAACCAACCAGAACCACCATAGGCTCATCTTTATCTCTTCCCGCTCTTCCTATCATCGAAGGCTCAACTCCAACAGCTAGTAGCTACCTCCATAAGCGAACCCTTCCTTTCTTATACTGGAACGAAGACGAGATGGCTACAAGGTGCAAGAGGACCGCGGAAACCATAACTGATCAAAGTGAAGCTAGAACATTCGACGTCAATACAATGGCGAATCAGGACAACAACTCAAGCTCCATGGCTGCCGGGTTAATCAGTCAGCTGCAGCTTGCCGGTGAAGGTGGGCAAACTCAAGCAATGCTGCCCGGACCTCTAGGCGAAGGCGTGCTTCGACAGCCATACCAACTCTCTGGGCTAAATTGGTACACTTAATTAATGACAAAGAATTAAGATCTATTACTAGCTTGGTATGTATTTGTTTACCTACTTAATTTATGATCATCTTCCAGTCACATATATAGCCATTGGAATATATATATTTATATATATCTCATTCTACCAAAAAAAAACATATAACCATTATTAGATTTAGAGTGTTATTATATTGTATAGTTTTACATGCATGCATGAACAATAACTAGCTTGCAGATATATATATGATCGAGCTAGGATCAGTCATCAGATTCAGACCCTGTATATACATATATATCTATATTATGCTTCAGTTGTTTCAATCTTTTTTTTTGGTGGGATTCAGTTGTTTCAATCTACGCACAATAATGTATTGTATATGAGCTAGCTAGATAATCTTGAGCTTTCATAAGTCGATATAAGTCACCTGAAAAACCCTAACTGGCTAGTTCGAAAATTTTGTATTTCATATCTGAATATGTTACATATATAATTAGATTTGTGTATTGTTATTTCAATCGTATTTTTTTTAAGAGAAATTTGAAAACCTTATTCTCATAAATATTTTGGAGATTAGTGAGCAGATTTTTTTTAATTTATTGAAAATACTTTATTTCATAACTTGCTGTACAACACAGCTAAATCTGTTTTCTAAAATTTTGCCATTTTGGTAAACTCAATCTAAATATCTACTCATAAATATCCCACAATGTTAATTTTTTAATAGATTTTCATATTATACAAGACTTGAAAAACCCCTAATGATACATCAAAATGGGTTCAACTATCCAAAAGGTTTAACTTGGATTCTTAGGTTAAGATTCTGAACTATTTTTTTTAATAAGTTGGATGCTTAGGTCAAGAGTCTCAAATTACTATACCCTTACATATAAGTTATGTTTAGGATTATAAAATAAGAAATTATGTATATATACCATAAGTAAACAAAAAACCCTAAACAATAAAGCTAATTATGTAATGATGAACACAAAATGATACCATACTACAAAAAAACAAAACCCTACAAGAAATTAGGGTTTAGGGTGATGAATATTTAGCCACCTTTTATTTTATAAAAAACACAATTAAATACGCGGAGATCACCAACCCTCGTTCCAAAAAAAAATCAATAGATTATGTACATGTAATGAATTTTATAACGTGTATACTATACAAACTAGCCTCAATCTGTTCAAGCTGTACATATATATATTTTCAGAAAATTAGGGTCTGGCCAGGTTAATAAAATTTTGACTTAAGACATGTGCAACAGATTCTCCAAAAATACTTCAAAATGGAGAATTAACTTTCGTTTTCTTTAAATTATTTTTTGTCTTAAACCCAATAGCTTCTCCATAATAGAGAGTCATGTATATATTTAATTTTTTATTTATAAAATAAATATAAAAACTTTAAATTTTGTAGGTGAGTGGTATTTGGAGAAGCTTCTCCTTGCTGCAAATATAGGAAAACAAATACATATTTTTTTCAAGCTTCCTATTTTAGGGATTGTGATAGGAAATTTGTTGGATAAAAAAACCCTTAAAATTTTCCAAAAGTCTAACATTTCCTAAAATAAAGTATATGTTGTACATGCTCTTATAATCTAAAAGGAAAAACACTAATGAGTTGTTTGTTTGGTGTTTAGGCCGGAACAAAAAAAGTAAATAAAATAAAATAAAATAATCTTTATAATCTAAAAGGAAAAACACTAATGAGTTGTTTGTTTGGTGTTTAGGCCGGAACAAAAAAAGTAAATAAAATAAAATAAAATAAAAGATTATGTTATTTTATGACATCTCTCAGCATGATATACGAGACTCTTAATGTTAGAAATATTAAAGTAATATTAAAGTGCATGTATGCAAGCCGTGTCATGAAATTTGATGAACAAAATAAGCGTATATAGATAGTTGGCTGTCAACATTAATTAAATTGAATATATGCACTAATTAAACGACTAATCCCCACAATTAAGTGATAAATAATAGTAATAATTAAACTATGCAAGATATTTGCGGACGAAGATCATGGTGCATGTCATTTTCTACAAAGGGGTTAGAACTATACATTCATGGTGTGAAATCTTAGCTACATATATATATACACATATCACCATCAATATTACCATCTAAGTGAACCGATCGATATTATCCCTTGAACCCACTTTCCAAATGAGACCAACTTTTTGTACATATCAACTTTAAGAAAATTTTGCATCGATTCCTTTTTGTTATGGACAAATGTGGTGATTTTGATCAATGAAACTTCACCTCTCAAATCCTTGTCACTTGTTAATCTTCAAGATTAATCGATGAATTGATTCTTTAATTTGACAACCACTTCATCTTGTTTGAGTGTTATTCGTTTGTGATGAAGCTAAGAGAAGATGCATTCACGTCTACGTCATCATAATGTCATAATATCTTGCATCTAGGTTATAGTTTTTTGACAACAAGACGTGAGAGTTCGGGTATCCGCATTCGAAAACTTTTATTTCTTTTTTTTTTTTTATTGTCAAATCAAAAAGACAAAAAATAAAAAGCTTTTCGATTGTAGAAATGAGCAATTTAATAAAAAAAAAATTTGATAGATAATGAGCTGATTTGTATTTTAAATAAAGTTATAATCTTCATTAAAGTTCAAATTTTTAGGTGAAAAACTAACATCATTGATGAAGACGATTATATCATGAAACACCAAAATAAAGAAGATGTTTATACCAAAGAAAAAAAATAATATTAATGAGATAATCAAAATCTGGTTTCTATAAAACTTAGGGGATATATTCAATTAAGATTTTACAAGAATTTTTTTAAGTTTAAAAGTCTATGGGTATTTAATATAGATTTTTAAAAATACATATAAATCTTTTGGTATTCAATTAGGATTTAAATTTTTCTATAAAATTCCTGTGATATTTAAAAGTTTGTTGATTTTAAAAAGAATCTATTATTTCATTGATTTTTTAGGATTATTTATTACTTATATACATACCTAAACTCTATAGAAGTGTTCCCCCAACATATAAGATTTTCACATAATATGTATTGACTCTATATAGAATTAAATTCTATGATTATTAAGAATCGGTCAAAATCTTTAAAAGTCTGGATTGAATACACTTTTGATGGTTCAAAACTTGATATGGGAATAATATTCATTAACTACGTGATTCAGGATCATAATGATAAGGTTGTAAGCCTTTATGCAACAAAAAACTTCAACTCGGTTCTAAAAGCGGAAATTTTTGCTCTTAAAACATGTTTCAAGAGGCTATTAGATTACAAATAAAAAAGATTGAAGTTGAGGGTGATAACATTTGTGTTATTAAGACACTCCAATGTTTGTGGAGTTGTTCTTATGAGATCGAGATGATTATTTTCGACTCCGAATTGAATCTCCGTGTTTTTTTACGAAATCCAAATCAGGCATATATTAAGATAAATCAACCGTGTTGCTGATCGATTAACTCATCTGAGAATTTCGACCCCAACATCAATTTTTTTGATGATTCCGACCTTCATGTGCTCATCCAAAAGAATGTTTTAGGGTGAACTATCTTTCAGACGTAAATTCAACCTAACCGCTTACAGCTAAAAAAAAAAGAAGACGTCTTTGATAGAGTAACTAAGGTAAACAAAACGAAATGGATATATAAATCATCTTAAAGTTTTGAAATATATATATAAAAGTTAATAGTTGATTTTGTAACTCAATGTTTAAAGTATACAAAAAAAGTATATATTATTAATTAAAATTTAAAACAATTAAAATGCTATATATATACTTAGAGAGTAGTATTTTTTAGTGAATGTTAAGGGGAAAGCTGTTGACACGTTGAATTTCAAGACAATGAGTCAATCACAAGTGTTAATTGTGTCGATTCTTTGCAGTGTAATAATCTTAACCAAGTTTCAAAGGGCCGACCAAATTTTTAGGTCCATTCGTACGTAGAAACATCAAAGAAGCATATTATCGTGTTAGATGGAACATAAATATCAGACATGAATGATACCTTAGATACATCAAAAAAGTGGGACATATAGGTTTGTCCCACTCATCTCAAATATTTTATAAAGTTTTGTATCTTTGAATAATTTTTTTTTATATATAAACCGGAAGATCTTGGTTCACCTTGGATGATCCAAAATGAATCCTAGAAAAGGTTTAAAATCCGAAAGGTTAGCAATTTGGTCGAATCGTCATTTCGTAATTCTTGATCCTTCGGGGGGAAAATGTCCGAATCAACGATTTCTAACTCTTCAAAAACCTATTTCCTAAACCGGAGTATTGAAACATTTTTGTCGGAATTGACCATTTTAGTTTGAACTGCTAATCTGATGATTGTCCTAATGAAAAATATTTTTTTTTATCTTGTATATACCGTCAACTTAGTTAATTAGAGCGAATGATATTTTTGTTCCGAGAAATAGTAGAACTTTTATACGAGACGAGCTATTTGAACTCATAAAAAGTTGGGCTCGAAAACAAGTCATCTTGGGCTTATTCATTTTAATAACAAAGTGAATTTGAACATATTTTAAAACTCTTTAAAAATTGATGCTTTACTCGTTTATAAATAAGCCGAACTTAAACATGTCAATACTCAATTCTTCTTACTCGTAAAATATCCTACAAAACACCACCTACTTATTAATCTAAGGTATTAACCATAGTTTTATTGAAAAATTCCGGATGATGTCCTTATACTTTAGATTTTTTTGGTATATGCCCAAAGTTAATATCGATAATATTTTATGGAATTTTTTTGCCAATCAATAAATTATCTAGACATTTTAAAACAGCCATTATTAACTAATAAAGAATATTTTATTTATTTATTTTTAAAATATTAACTTATAAATAATAAAAGGTATATATATATACAACTGAAAAATGCCGTCCAAAAACTAAAAAAATCTATAAACAATTTAGTTTACTAGGCTTTTTATAGTTTTATGTTTAGTAAATGTAGCCCTTCAGAGAAAAGTGCGTAGAGTTTGAAAATAAACACAAAGATACAGTCCATATAGTTTGCCTTTAACATCATTGCCTTTCACTGCACACATTTTATTTCAAGAGGAATACAATCTGGCATGGTCAAACTTTAGTTGCTCATAAAAACACGTTTCTTGAAACTCAAGAAAAAGTCAACTACGCGTCCAAGTCAAAGTGTTGACCATAGTCTTTATAAACAGTTTATCGTCACCAACTATAAGCTTCAATGTAACAGCAAACCAAATTCAGCAAACTTCCAATTAGTCTTTCAAGATCTCCAAGATCGATCCGAATTTCTATGCAAGACCAGTCGGGTTCGAAGAGTTTTCGGCTTTTTTCGAGACCGCCAGCTGGAGGAACGAAGAACCCGAATCCACGCGGTAACCGTATCTCACCTTTATCATCATCGTCTTCATTCAAGGGTCTTGGTTTGGTGCTGATGTACAGTCAGGATGTAGACGTGTCATGTGTGAAGAGACAGCCGGTGAGCAAGGAGGTGGTGTGGAGAGCGCTGTCGCCACCTAGGAGACGGATGAGCTGGCGGTGGCGGGATTTTCAGCCTAAGCCTAGTCCTCTTTCTGTTATGTCAACTGATTCTCAGTTTCAAACTTCTGTTGACTGTAGGTAGTTTGATTTGTATCGTTTCATGTGGTTTGATTATCTGAATGATGTAAATAAAGGTTGTAAAGAAACTTCAACGAAACGTTTCTAATGGTTGAAGTTTCTGTCACATAGCAAACGAGTGGAGAGAATATAGTTGAGATGATCTGAATGATGCAAATAAAGCTCATCAGATGGATCAATGGAAGAATTTTCAGAAGATGATCGTGTTAGAATTAATTCATATTTCTAATTATGGGAATTGGGCTTGATTATAGAAATTGATGGGCTAAGCCCAAATAAGATCATATTTGATGAAGTCCAAAGTGTAATTGATGTTCTCTATATATTGTAATGTAATCTTGTTACTGAGTGTGAGTGTGTTTCGATCAAAGGCTTATACACAAGTGAGGTTAGCGAGTGTGAGTGCGCAACAAATACCTGCATATATACTCGGAGTGTCGGAAACGCGGAGTTTTCCCCAACAGATCGAACAGGATTCAAAGATGAATCCATGGAAATTCTTGTTGGGGATCCTCGCGCGTTTCTGACCCTTACCGAGCATGTAGTATAAACTGGTGTTTTGTTGAGCACTCGCATTTGTACAACAAACTCACTTATAAATTTTCTTTGGAAGCCTTCCTTACTCTTTCTTGATGGAGTTATACAAATGAGGGTGACCTCCCCTTTAGTCATTGCCACCTCCTCTATGAGAAGGTTCCGGACTCGATTTTCCTAGGTTATTCTCGAACCTTCTCACTCTATTGTTCTATACAAATATAGAACTCTTTCTAGATTTTTAGTCTATTCTACGATGTTCCGCCGAGTTGTCTCCTGTCTTCCGGATAGCTCCGCCTCCCTCCGGAAGGTTTCGCCACCATCAGGAGTATTTTGCTTCATTCAAAAAGGTTCCACCATCTTCCGGAATGTTCTACCACCTTACAAAATATAGTGACTTCTTCCTAAATGTTCCTCCTCCGAAACGGAGTAACACATCCTCACAATATTAATATTTAAATATATGAATTAGGATAACAATTCTCGAATATAGAAAATAGAAAGGATAAAAATGCATGTGATACCATCTTATCATACATGAGAAGAGAGAAGAAGATCACTTGCTTACTGTCATAAGTGAAATCATATTATACAATCTGTAGAAGATACTATTTTACAGAGAGCTGTAACTAAACTAAGCTAAACTGAATTGCACAAAGGTTTGAAGGGCATACTTGATATGAGGATTCACCCATTCCAGTGATTCCCACCAGTTTTTTTCAACATTGATCTCTCGAAGAGATGGTGGAGAGATAGGCATACCATCTACATGCAATTCAAGAACAAGAGGCAATGATTTTAGCTCTGGGCAACAGGTCACTATCATTGTCTCCATGGATTTACACAGCAGCCCTGTCTTGCAAATGCTTGATAATTTTGGAAGATCATTCAAAGACAAAACACTCAGTCGTGGAAGCTCCACAATCATACGACTCTCATCATCCTCTGCAAATATCTCCTTTAATACTTGACAGCCACTGATGGTAATCTGCTGTAAGCTGCACAGATGACCCTTTAACATACATGGGGTAAACAGCTTTGTCAAATTATGGCAATGATACACATTCAATGACTCAAGACGAGCGAAAGCTTTTGGTGGAAATAGAATCTCTCCATTGGCGAGAGCTCGGAAACCATGCAGGTTCATTAGAATCAGATACTCCAGGTCTATGCAAGCAATGCCATCATCTTCATTAGAAGATGGTGACCATATGTATTCTAGTCCCTTGCAATCAAATATTCGAAGCGATTTCAATCTTACCAAACTGTGAAACGATGGCAAAGCATTATTCAAGCCGAGGTGTTTCTTTGACTGCTGCACCACCAAGTGGGAAATTGTATATGGTTATTTTCCTTTGATTCAAATGTAGATGAGTATATCTTGGTCTTTGTGGTACTCCTGGATATTTAGAGAACTCATCAGTTGAAGTTGTTAGCATAATTTCATAGGATTTCAATAGACGAAAGCTCTCAGACTTCAAATATCGGTTCAAGATGCCCGTGTCTTGTATATGGCAAAACAATCTCTCCAAACCTTTCAGTTTCATCAAATCACTGTCAAGGATCCCTTTGATGCTATGACCAACTTCAAGACACTGAAGTTGTGAGGGTCCGGATATAAGCTCACTGAATTGCACACACAAATTATCACTGTCAACTAAATTAAGGTGCTCGAGTTTGATTAGTTTTTCCATCCCTTGTGGTAAACCTTGGAGCTTCGTACACGAACTAAAGTCTAAATGCCTTAAATTTGTAAGCATTGCTACAGAAGGGACAAAAATTAAGGAGAAGCATCCATGAAGATTTAGAGCAGAGATGTTTTCCAAACAAGAAAGAGAATTTGGTACCTTTGTTATGTATGTGTGTGAGAGATCAAGAAGCTTGAGACCTTTTTGGTACAGGAAAAAAGAATCTGGGATGACTGTTAGTGGGTTCCAATTAAGCAACAAGGTTGAAAGATGAGGGCAGCTTGGTGTCATGCCTGGTGGAATCTTTTCAATTTTATTTTTCATCAGAGAGACTTTGGTCAACTCACTTGTCCATTCTTGTATACAAGGTACTTCTCTCAACTGTTCACCAGCTTTTATCATGACATGGTGTCTTTGTCTTGCAATGCCAATTGCCATATCTCTCACCAAATCATGCATTTTCATATCTCGCTGCGTCAAATCTAGCAAACATGCATTCACAAGTCTATTTAGCATAGTATGTGCCATGTTCAGTTGCTCGTGCCAGCTTTTGATCTCTTCCAGGTGTCCTTCCTTGATCCACATGTCAATAATTTCATTTCTTGAGAAACTGAAGTCTTCAGGATATAATGCACAGCTAAGAAAGCAGTTTTGCAGCTTCTCATCCTTGAGTCTAGAGTAACTTACTTCCAGCGACGAGAATACTTCATTCTCCATGCCCTCATGGATCCTTGTGGATTTTGTCAATTCATCTAATGTGTTACTCCACTCATAGACATCATCCACTCCTCTCATGCTTGCAGCTACAACTACAATTGCTAGAGGTAAACCAACACATTCTTTGGCAACTAACTTTGCTATATCTTTTACTTCACGTGGAAGAACAACAAAGTTTCCTAGTGTTTCAGTGAACAAGCTCCAAGAATCTTCTACAGAGAGAGGTGCTAATTTTATTGATCTTTGACAAGCCATCCTCCGGCATATATCCAATGAACGAGTAGTTAGAAGCAATTTGCAATGTCTCTTGCCAATGGGCAACCCAAGTTTCTCCAATGGAAAGTAATCCCACAAGTCATCAAGAATGAGCATAGTTCTTCCCCTTTTCTTCAATGTTTCTGATATTATTGCTGACTTTCTCACCTCATCTGCTTTCTCAAAATAATCAGAGATTTTGAGTTCTTCTGCTATCTTTTGCTGCAGTTGGGATAATGTGCAGTCTTTTGAGACAGTGATCCAATAAACCCCTGCATACTTAACCGGAGCATTTCGGATTTGATCATGAATATGGGTTGCCAGGGTTGTTTTTCCAACTCCACCTACACCATACACCCCAATGTTGAAGAACTCATCAGTCATCAACCAAGATATGATCATTCTCAAATTTTCCTCAAAGAGTTCGCCCTTCATCTCTGTTGTGACCAAAGGAAAACTTGAGCTAATAAGATCATCAATCATAAGGCCATTATGAAATTTTGCCTGTTCCAGTAGCTCTTCTATCTCTTTTGTGATCCTAACAATCTTATATCTCAATCTCCTAAGGCTCTGTGCACCTTCTTCAACTTCTTTTTCAACACAAATCACTCTTATCTTCAGTTCAAGTGCAGTATTCAACCAGTGGTCAACTTCTCTCCTCCTTTTCTTTCCAGGATGAACCTCTGCATTTTCAACTTCTTTGATTATATCATCTGCTCGTGCATCAAGTGCATCAGCTTTGTTTCTCATCCGATCCCGTTCCTCGTCAAGGCTTGAATTATTAGTGAGTTTAGATATCAAATCACCAAATGGTATTAGGGCCGTAGCTGTAACCTGATATAAGTGAAACACCTTCAGTTTAAACTTGGTGTACAAAGGCTCACTGAACAGTTATCTTAGTAGAGATTAGAGAATGCATCAAACATTCCAAATTGATAAGAGCCTTGCCCATCAGATTTTTACATAAATTCAAAGAATTTTGACGATAATAAATCAACAAATTGACAATATCACTTAATTTGATTCTCGTTGTTCATGATCACTTGATGCAATGCTTCAGAGATTCTAATTAAAAATGAGACAAAGAGGACTGAAGGGCCCTGGACCTCACTCAACTGCTAGCGAACCCTAGTTTTTGATATATAGCGCAGTTCAGAACGAGCAGTTGAGCAAAAAAACTTTGTTTCCTCTTCCATTTTTTGTTTTGTATTTCAGTTCGATGATAAATCGACCTAATTCAGGACACTTTTGCACAACAATTTTTTCCGGGGAGAAATAAGAATCAAGCTGTCCTATGCACGTATTCTATACAAGTAATAAGTAAGAGTTGTTTACCTTCTAGAAATCAAACGAGTATTCCGGAAGATGAAAGAAATTTCAGGTCCAATCCCTCACTAATAGCTCGGAATCAAAGATGTTTTCCTCTGTATAAAGTGAACTTACAGATCTAATAGCAAATCTCCCAAATAAGAAATTGGAATGAGAAGGCATCAACATTTAGGGCATAAAGATAATACCAAACAGGGCCTTAATTGAAGAGAAAGTGACTCTCTTTGACTTAGGAAGCATCTACGAACTGCCAGCTAAATGCATTTAATTGAAGAGAAACCAGGTGAAACGAACTGCCAGCTAAATGCATTTAATTGAAGAGAAACCAGGTGAAAAATATATATTTCATTTCCTCCTGTGTTACTTACTAATACACATCGAACACGCGACCTTCAGATCTTCAGTCTGACGCTCTCCCAACTGAGCTATCCCCGCTTGATGGACAATTACAAATTTAAAGTTATATGAACGATAAGTAAGTAATCACATTTGTAAAACAATCTCCACGTTTCTACTACGGGATGCTACTTCAGTTTAATGCTGAAGGACATTTGCAAGTGAAATTCAAGCAAAAGAAAGCATGAAATCAAGAATGTAATGAACATAAATTGAAAGACTTGCAAATCTCGTAATACCGTCATCGTCAACAATCATACATTTTTAATAATTATTTTCATGAATATACTATATATGTATGTTATCGTCATGTGATAGTTAAAGAATACATTTGAAGCAGAAAAAATCAGATTAAATGACACTATCACTAACCAAATCGAACGAGTCAAAATCAGTACAAGAATTCAAGTATTGTATGTTTTGTAGTGGACATAAATATATTTGTCCGCCTAACTTACGAGTTGTATCATTGTGCATTGCAATCAAGCGAATCGTAGGTTAATTGATGAGCAAACAAACAAATACACGAAATTGCACAGAACCTTCGACCCTCAACATCACATCACATCTCTCCTTATTTTGTAGATGAAAAAAAAAATAATGAATTTCAAACAAAACCAAATTTGGATTCTATCACCTGAAAATTGTGTCATTTTTTACATTATTGCCACATGTCCTAGTTTATTTAAGATTCTTATCCCCATCAAATTCACAGTGTTGTTGCTATCCTCATCGAAGAATCAAAAGAAACCGAATAATTGTGTGCTGGATTTAGAAATGGCAACCCATCACGAAATCGACACCGTCGGCAACCATAAAACCGACGATGATGATGAGAAAGTAAACGAGAGAGAAAGAGAAGGGGAAGCGGGAGCTTCTAGAAGGTACGACCAGAAATATTGGCGGGAAATGTTTGGCGGGTCGTGGATGATGGGTCGGGTCATGGGCAAAAGAGACCGAGAGAAGTGGGATGAGGAGTGGAACCGGGTTTACTTGCTGGGTAGCGCGGCGGGCCTGTTGGTGGACCCACTCTTCTTCTACGCCCTCTCTATAAGCAAAGCCTACATGTGCGTCTTCGTTGACGGTTGGTTCGCCGTCACTCTTACCGTTCTCAGGTGCGCCACTGACGCTTTCCACATCTGCAATATGTGGGTCCGGATCAGGTCATCGGTCAACGGAGTAGTCAACCGGGGTCAACAGTCGAGGTGGTACTCATGGAAGATGTTCTTGTTCGACTTGTTTGTCGTACTCCCATTGCCACAGGTTTAAATTACAGTAACATTTATAATCTGTAACTTGTCAGAATTTAGAAACATACAATTAATTTATGAATGCTGCAGATTGTAGTCTGGATTGTTACTCCAATAGTGCTAAAACGAGGATCAATAACCAGGGTGACGACCTTCTTCCTGATAGTGTTTGTGTTACAGTATCTCCCTAAGATCTATCATTCAATTTGCATTCTCCGACGCTCAAATACCTTCGTCTTCGGCACCATATGGTGGGGATTTGCCCTAAACATGATCGCCTACTTCGTCGCTTCTCATGTAAGTTAAACTGTCATATTGCCCTAAACATGATTGACTAATGCATTTGGAGATTTTGTTAATGCGTCTTGAGTCTCTAGTCAATTTATGGTTTAGAGTATGATTTGAGGTGATTTTTGTAGGTATGAATGAACATTTGGTTGTCTGTACTGATGCAGGCAGTAGGGGCATGTTGGTACTTGCTAGGATTTGAGAGAGCCACAAGGTGCCTAAGTGAGCATTGCCACCAAACACAGGGTTGCACCCACAAGCTATTATCCTCTCAAGAGCCATTCTACTATGGAACTTCTGCAGTCATCACAAGCCAAGAGTTTGGGAGCCTAGCTTGGAGAGACAATCCGTATGCGAGGTCCACTTGCCTTGAACACTACAACCTATACAACTATGGGGCCTATGGTTGGGTCACTAACCTTGTTGCCAATGAAAACCGGTTTGAGAAGATCCTCATGCCCATCTTTTGGGGCCTCATGACTTTGAGTACATTTGGTAACTTAGCTGCCACAGCCGAGTGGGTTGAGTTGGTTTTTGTAATCATAGTCTTAATCAGTGGACTACTATTAGTCACCATGTTGATTGGAAACATCAAGGTAGCATTGATTCATTTGAGTTTTATGTTCATAGAACTGTTTACTCATATCTTACCAAATTGCCCACAACCTAAATACTTTGATAGGTGTTCTTGCATGCAACTACTTCAAAGAAGCAGGGAATGCAGTATAGGATGAGGAACATGGAATGGTGGATGAGCAAGAGAAAGCTTCCTCATAGCTTGAAACAAAGGGTGAGAAATTACGAGTGGCAGAGATGGGCAGCAATGCGCGGAGTTGATGAGTTTGACATGATTGGTAACCTCCCTGAAGGACTCAGGAGGGATATAAAGTACCATCTCTGCCTCGACTTGGTCAGGCAGGTTAGCTCATGCCATATCTAGAATTGAATATTGGGTAAAATGACTAACTAAACCTTTTACAACTATTACTCTAATAAGAGTACTCATGACATAAACTCATTATTTAACCCAATTCTTTCATCTTAGGGGAATTATATATAAGGTTAAATTAAAGAGGTCTATAAAACAAAAGCGTATAAAAAAGAGCTTATTTAACTCAATTCTTTCTTGACTATTAAGATTGATTTGTTACTTGCAGGTTCCTTTGTTTCAACATATGGAAGATTTAGTCTTGGAGAACATTTGTGATCGCGTTAAATCAGTCATATTCACCAAAGGAGAGACGGTGAGTCTCCATTTGAAGCTATGCTCTCAAAACATACTATATCGGCATGTCTAATCAATATGCTTCATTCAGATCACAAGAGAAGGCGACCCTGTGAAGAGAATGTTGTTCATAGTGAGAGGCCATCTCACGAGCAGCCAAGTACTCAGAAACGGAGTGACAAGCTGTTGTATGTTAGGCCCAGGCAACTTCAGTGGCGATGAGCTGCTGTCATGGTGCTTAAGACGGCCATTTATAGAGCGTCTTCCGCCTTCTTCCTCAACTCTAGCCACCCTCGAGACAACTGAGGCATTTGAGCTAGAAGCCGAGGATGTCAAATATGTAACCCAACATTTTCGATACACTTTTGTAAATGAGAAGGTGTGGAGGAGCGCGAGGTACTACTCGCCAGGGTGGAGGACTTGGGCTGCAGTGGCTATTCAGCTTGCTTGGAGGAGGTATAGACGTCGACTAACGCTAACTTCTTTGTCTTTTATTAGGCCGAGGAGACCCTTGTCTAGGTCTAGCTCACTTGGTGAAGATAGGCTTAGGATTTATACTACTTTGTTGACATCTTCGAAGCCGGCTCAAGATGTGTATCATAACTAGTTAGGATTTGTGCTGCTTTGCTGACAACCTTGTAGGTTTGTATCTAAGATCACCTCTTATAACAATATAAATTTGACTTTGTTTCAATATCAGAATAAGTACATAAAATTGCAAAGTAAACTACCAATTCCAAGAAGGAAAAAATGCAACAAACAGATGTGAGATTGAATTTATAAAATTGATTTGTACTGTTAACTATACATTCTACACAGATCCATAAAAAAGCTTGTTGTACTGACAATGGTAATTTGTCCAACTAATCAACAAATATACAAGTGGAAAGAATGTGCTGATCAGATCTTATCAGCGAATGCGATTGACATTAGCAAACGGCACAGGAGCAGTTTTAGGAGCAGGTTTAGCAGCTTCAGGGGCTCCAAATACATTCCAAAATCTCAATGTCTCGTCAGCTGCAGCAGATGCAACGGTACATCCATCCGGGCTCTGAGCCATGTAAAGAACTCTCGATGTGTGTCCAGTGAGCTCAGCCATCTTCACCATAGAAGGGTATTTCCATAGAGTCAATTGGTTCTGAGTAAACCCGTGAGAGCTAAGTAGCTCGCGCTCGTTCTTACTCCACAACAGAGAACATACTTGAGATCCGGTGTCAACCGAGTTCAAGCAAGCACCTGTGTGAGTATTCCAAAACTTAATAGTGCGATCACCGCCACCACCACCGGATGCTAACAAGTTACTCTGGAATGGACACCAGGCTAGAGCCTTGACTGCAGCTGTGTGGTCTTCAAGCCTGTGAAGATACTGAGTTGCTGAGTTTGTAGAGGCTGTGGATCGATCCCAGATGTGAAGAAGATTGTCGTTGCCTCCACTTGCCAATTGTTGGCCTGAGCTCGACCACTTAAGCCCGCATACTTCTTGCTCGTGCCCTCGGTAAACACTAACGATATGATCACGAATTCTCACGTCGTTGTTCACAATTTTGCCATCCATTCCTCCTGTTGTAAGGATGTGGCTGTTCCACGCCTGCGAGCCAACCCGTGAATCGTGGCATCCTTTTAGTGTTCTCAGCTGAAAATTAACAAAATCAGCATCAACCGAAATGACTCAAATGCAATTACAGATATAATGATGGCAAAATCTAATCTACCTGGCGGTTGGAAGTAGAGTCCCATAGCTGAACTTCAGAGTTGTTCAATCCAACAGCAATGAATCGGCCATCTGGAGCCCAGTTGACACTCGTAACAGGACCCTTGTCCTCGTCAACTGTAACGAGCTCTGATGTGGATCCATCCGTAGCATCCCACAGATACACAGTGCTTCCCAGAGCAATTGCAAGAACATTGCTGCTTCCCCAGTCTAGAAGATTCAAGTAATAATCATCCATAAGATCTGGGGCGTCCAATATGCGCTCTGAGCTCTGCAAAATTACACATACAACACCCATAAACTCAATATCCAGCACAAATTCACACGCTGAATCAAACAGCATAATTCAAACCCTCCCCACGATTCAATTTATAACCAGCTGTTTACCTGAGGAATGTTTCTACGTGGCTTTACTGGCTTCGCCTGCTGGAGAGTAGAAGAGAACTCCCATGGTGCAGCCATCGTATCAGCTTGAGCAGGTGGCTTGTTCTTGAAAGCAAGAATCCTCGTCCTGTTCATGCCAAATACCTCCTTTAGCTGCTGCTTGTACGCCTCTTTTGATGGAGAGCTCGAGACTGGGTTCTCCTTCCCCAACTTGCAACCTTCTGTTAGCATGTAATTCGCATAATCGAAATCCATAGCTGACCTGTTTGGGATGAACCTGTCCAACTGCAAACCAAAAGAAGAGAATGAATTCCTGATTCCTGAACAGTAATTAAGTAAATTAGATCAGCGATGAGCAAATTAAGACGTGTGTCTAGAAAATTACATTCTCCTTCGATTTCTTCCTGGACAGAACGTGCCCTTGAAATGCAGAGCTTGATTCCATTCTGATATCCTGCAAAATTCAAACTGCAAACACCAAAACACAAATACACAAACTACGAAACAACACAGATGAAGCAGATATGATATATTAGTTATAAAAATAGCAAAGGTTAGCGAATAATTCAATGCAAAACGATAAGAAAAATCTGCGCAAAGTATGTAACAGCAGCGATCAGATCGATGGCAATAGAGAGGGAGAGAAGAAACGATGAGTTGGTGTAAGTAATCAATCGTATTTTTGATGGCTCTTTTATACAGGAGAAGGGAATTAGGGTTTCGCATTCTTCTGTGTCTGAGATAGCCGTTGAAATATTATGTTTACGATAATGTCCCTGGCGGAGAGTCGCCGAATCCTATATTTTACTACTCGTTACGTATTATTTTTCCCTCGTAAAATGACCCGATGCATACAACTTTTTTAATGCGAAAATCCTTTGTTATTGAGTTTTAATGAGAATTTGTCATTAAGAAAAGTTTAGTTTTGATTTGAAATGATTTTTCAATTAGTTTTTAGCCAAATTTATTATAGGAGATATCTAATTCCAAAAAAAATATTTTAAATTCGAAGTTTATAATATATGCTAAAGGATATATTTTAATTAAAAAAAAAAAGTCATGGTCATCTAGTTGGTAATGTATTGCAAATGGCTCAAAGCAGTGACACTGCATAAAAGTATTTTTAGACCAACTTCCCCATACAATCTCTAAAATTCATTACAGAAATTGTAACGAATGAAGGATAAACCGTTATCTGAATAATTATATTTTGATAAAAAGGTTGAAACCAATTTTAGACTTTTCATTGTGTTTTAAAATATTGGTTTCGTAACCAAAATCAAATCGAAAGTTGTAATAACATGTTTATGATTAGCAATATAACTTGTGGAAGCATTTTTATGCTTTGAATTATATAATGTCATCGCAGATTTGATGGTCAGAAAATAATACTGAATGGCCTACTGGCCCAGGTTTATATTGTTGTTCATAGTGGGTACCATAATGGGCTTGATGCTGGTTTATTAACCTCTCTAGTAAGACCCAGCCCAAGTTTGCATTGCTATTTGTCAGAAAAGCTATCACTTACCACTTTACCAGTTCCCACATCGACTGTCTGAGAACTCCAAAAACTGTTTATATACCCTGTGAAGCCATTTATGATTGTCTCTTCGGAGACATCTGATAAAATTGGAACGATACAGAGAAGATTAGCATGGCCCCTGCGCAAGGATGACACGCACAAATCGAGAAATGGTTCAAATTTTTTTGCAATTATTTTTTCCAGTTTTCTGCATCTTGATTTCATTAGATGGAGATGAAGAGCTTAATTTCATCCAATATGTAATTTCAAAATGTATTGCCTCTACTAAAGAAGCTGCTTTACACTCTATTTACCATCAAGGATATGGACAGATGAGATTCTTTTTGAGCTTAGAAGTTGCAAGGTCTTCCACTGCTACTCTTCTCGGTCAAAGAAAATACATTCTGGACATCTTGCAAGATCTTCGTATGGAAAATTGTCATTTGCCAGATTCTTAATGCAAAGGGGCCTCAAGCTATCCATTGATGATGGTGGTTATTATTCAGATCCTGAATCTTATAGAAGACTTACAGGAAGCTTTTATACATAAGTTGTCTCTAAATCTTCAGGCAATCTGAACATGGCAGTATGTCCATAAGATTGTCTCTTTCCCATACTCTTCATTGTGATAACAAGGACAGCTCACGGAATATATACATTACTGAACTGAACCGGACTCTATGCTAAACCAGGTTCAGGAGTTGGTATAAAAATAAATGTTTCATTCTCTTATCTCCATTTGATCGATCATCACAAAACTTGAAATGAATTTATGGCTTACACGTTGTTTGGGATGAGTGATGATACAGTAGAATTTAGTTTCTTCAGCAGCTTAAATTGAAGCTGAGAATGCAGAGGTCGTAAATATCATCAAACTACAAAAACAATTTGGCGATGAATCAAGCAGCTAGTGGACAATGATACATAAGTTGAATTTTTGTAAAATTGATTTGTATTTATATACATTCTCTACACACAGAGCTATCAAAAAGCTTGTTGGACAGAAAATGAAAAATTTTGACAGTCCAGCAAAATAACAAATATACAAGTGGGAAGAAATCGCTGATTTGATCATCTAATGCGATTGACACTA
The DNA here is from genome assembly GCA_033239045.1 of Fagopyrum esculentum. Taxonomy (NCBI): domain Eukaryota; kingdom Viridiplantae; phylum Streptophyta; class Magnoliopsida; order Caryophyllales; family Polygonaceae; genus Fagopyrum; species Fagopyrum esculentum. Next base: position 135,615,290 of record BSUD01000008.1, on the reverse strand, counting down.
GCAAAAGGCATTGGAGCAGCCTTGGGAGCAGGTTTAGCAGCTTCAGGCGCACCGAATACATTCCAAAATCTCAACGTCTCGTCAGCTGCAGCAGATGCAACGGTACATCCATCCGGGCTCTGAGCCATGTAAAGAACTCTTGAAGTATGTCCAGTGAGCTCAGCCATCTTCACTATAGAAGGGTACTTCCACAGAGTCAGTTGGTTCTGAGTAAACCCGTGAGAGCTAAGTAACTCGCGCTCGTTCTTGCTCCACAACAGAGAACATACTTGAGATCCGGTGTCAACCGAGTTCAAGCAAGCACCTGTGTGAGTATTCCAGAACTTGATGCTGCGATCACCGCCACCACCACCGGATGCTAACAGGTTACTCTGGAATGGACACCAGGCTAGAGCCTTGACCGCAGCTGTGTGGTCTTCGAGTCTGTGAAGAAACTGAGTGGCTGAGTTTGTAGAGGATGTGGATCGGTCCCAGATATGAAGAAGATTGTCGTTGCCTCCACTTGCCAATTGTTGGCCTGAACTCGACCACTTTAGCCCGCATACTTCCTGCTCGTGCCCTCTGTAAACACTAACGATATGATCACGAATTCTCACGTCATTGTTCACAATTTTGCCATCCATTCCTCCTGTTGTAAGGATGTGGCTGTTCCATGCCAGCGAGCCAACCCGAGAATCGTGGCATCCTTTTAGTGTTCTCAGCTGAAAAATAACAAAATCAGCATCAAGCAAACTGACTCAAATGCTCAAATGCAATTACAGATATTTGACAAACATTTATCTACCTGGCGGTTAGAAGTAGAGTCCCAAAGCTGAACTTCAGAGTTGTTCAATCCAACAGCAATGAATCGGCCATCTGGAGCCCAGTTGACACTCGTAACAGGACCCTTGTCCTCGTCAACTGTAACGAGCTCTGATGTGGATCCATCTGTAGCATCCCACAGATACACAGTGCTTCCAAGAGCAATTGCGAGAACGTTGCTGTTTCCCCAGTCTAGAAGATTCAAGTAATAATCATCCATAAGATCTGGGGCGTCCAATATGCGCTCTGAGCTCTGCAAAATTACACACACAACACCCATAAAATCAATATCCAGCACAAATCCACAATGGCTCAAACATGAATCAAACAGCATAATTCAAACCCCCACGATTTCAATTTATAACTGGATGTTTACCTGAGGAATGTTTCTACGGGGCTTTACTGGCTTAGCCTGCTGGAGAGTAGAAGAGAACTCCCATGGTGCAGCCATTGTATCAGCTTGAGCAGGTGGCTTGTTCTTGAAAGCAAGAATCCTCGTCCTGTTCATGCCAAATACCTCCTTTAGCTGCTGCTTGTACGCCTCTTTTGATGGAGAGCTCGAGACTGGGTTCTCCTTCCCCAACTTGCAACCTTCTGTTAGCATGTAGTTCGCATAATCGAAATCCATAGCTGACCTGTTTGGGATGAACCTGTCCAACTGCAAACCAAAAGAAGAAGATGAATTCCTGAACAGTAGTTGAGTAAATTAGATCAACGATGGGCAAATTAAGACGTGGGTCTAGAAAATTACATTCTCCTTCGATTTCTTTCTGGACAGGGCGTGCGCTTGAAATGCAGAGCTTGATTCCATTCTAATATCCTGAAAAATTCAAACTGCAAATACCAAAACACAAAATACAAAAACTACGAAACAACACAGATGAAGCAGATATGATGAACAGGTATATTAGATATAAAAATAGCAAAGGTTAGCGAATAATTCAATTCAAAACGAGAAGAAAAATATGCGCAAAGTATGTAACAGCAGTGATCAGATCGATGGCAATAGAGAGCGAGAGAAGAAACGATGAGTTGGTGTAAGTAATCAATCGTATTTTTGATGGCTCTTTTATACAGAGAAGGGAATTAGGGTTTCGTACTCTTCATTGTCTGAGATAGCCGTTGAAATATTATGTTTACGATAATGTCCCTGGCGGAGATCGCCGAATCCTAAATGTTGCTACTCGTTAGTCGTTACGTATTATATTTCCCTCATAAAATGACCCGATGCATACAACTTTTTTAATGAGAAAAATCCTTTGTTATTGAGTTTTAATGAGAATTTGTCATTTAGAAAAGTTTACTTTTGATTTGAAAAGATTTTTCAATTAGTTTTTAGCCAAATTTATTATAGGAGATATCTAATTCAAAAAAATATCTTATATATAAAGTTTATAATTATATGTCTAATGGGTACATTTAAAAATAAAATTGTGGCCAAATTTTTTTTTTTGGTTGAAAAGAGTGCACGTGTCATAAACTAAACAACTTACAAGAGGAATGTTAACTCCTCGTTAGTCATCTAAAGGAATAGAAGGCATATGAGCATGGGGAGTAACTAAAAAATCAACCCCTACTTCACATGGTTGTACCTAAATTGATAACATGCTGTACCATAGACCTAACCGGGACCGGATCGTTACATTCCGGTCCAGATAGGTCCGGTTTCGGGTTGGACCTGTTTGTACCTAAATTGTGCAATTTTGGATATTTTGGACCGGACCGGTTTGTACCTAAATTGTGCAATTTTGGTGAGGTTTTCCGGTCCAAAACCGGATCCGGACTTGACTGGACCGGATATCCGCAGTTTACGGCTCAACCCGGATTACGGTTTAATACGGTCCAAAACCGGACCCGGACCGTAACCCGTGTTTTCAAACAAACAAGGACCGTAAATTCCGGTCCGGTCCGATTTTGGACAACCCTATCGTGAAGGCGAAATTTGCAAGCGCATCAGCCGTTCTAATCCTTCTCTAAACACATGTCCGAGATTAATAATTCAATTCCGGTAAAAAAAACCTTGACAAAAAATCATCAGGCTAGAGGAGGGGGTGATGCGAACACACACCTTTCATAATCAGATCAATTGTGAATAAAGAATCAACTTCCGCAAGAACTCTCCTATATTCATTATTCCATGTTAGCTCCGGGCCATAGGCCATACCCCAAAGTTCCGCCTCCAGGACTGATGCACTACCCAGATTAATCGCTACACCTCTCACCCACTCCCCTCTATCATTCCTCAATAATGCAGCCGTCGTAGAACGACCATCAGGGCTCCTCCTCGTCCCGTCTGAATTAGCTTTGATCCAGTGCTCCTGGGTTTACACCACTTCATCAGTCTCTCTGGTTTTGGCATCAAAGATGTACTAGATTCCCCATCTCTAGTTGTCTCTAACTCCAGAACTCTAGCTCTTAGAAACTCCACAAAATACATCTCCCCATTCATTTTCGGAAAAGCCCTAGCTTCGTCCACTTCCATAACCACCATACCGCTATAGCAAAAGTTTGATTTCAAGGCCCGCCAAGAGGAGATCTTCTGCTCAGGTTTACTTTTACCACCAGCCACTCATTCCAATCCAAGCCAAAGAACGTGTTCTGATGAGTTTTTGGGACAATATGTCGCCATAATATGAGCCCAGAACTCATTCATGTTCTTATAGATTTATGGCTATCTAGTTGGAATAAAGAATTAAAACAAAATGAAAATGGTTAAAAATTAAATTTTAAAGAAAAACCAAAAAAAAAACTGCATAATCACAAGCTTTTATTCTCCAAAACAAAGGTATTACCCAAACTCAATTATAAAACACAATAACTCATTCATTCTACAAGACCGTGACAACAAACAACTTCCCCAAATTGTGTATGTTAACCTTATTTAACTGATTATCATAATCGGCTAATCAAATATTACATGTTACAATGTTACTTTAGTTTTGATATTGGTAATGTATTGCAAATTTGCAAATGGCTCATAGCAGTGACACTGCATAAACATATTATTAGACTAACTTTCCCGTACAATATCTAGAATTCATCATAGAGATCGTAACAAACGAGGGATAAACCGTTATCTGAGTCATTATATTTTAATAAAAAGGTTGAATGACCGAATTGTAGACTTTTTGTTGTGTTTTAAATATTGACTTCGTAACAAAAATCAAATTGAAAGTTGTAATAACAGTATGTTAATGATTAGCAATATAACTTGTCTCGTGGTGACTTGATGTACAGTTGAATGAAGAACCATAACTTGTGGAAGCATTTTTATGCCTTGAATTATATAATGCCATCGCAGATTTGATGGTCAGAAAATAATACTGAATGGCCGACTGGCCCAGGTTTATATTGTTGTTCATAGTGGGTACCATAATGGGCTTGATGCTGGTTCATTAACCTCAAGTAAGAGTGTAAGACCCAGCCCAAGTTTGCATTGCTATTTGTCAGACAAGCTATCACTTACCACTTCCCAGTTCCCACATCGACTGTCTGAGAACTCCAAACATAGGTTATATAAGGCGGGAAGCCATTGAGGTTTGTCTCTTCGGAGACATCTGATAAAATTGGAACGATACAGAGAAGATTAGCATGGCCCCTGCGCAAGGATGACACGCACAAATCGAGAAATGGTCCAAATTTTTTTGCAATTATTTTTATTCAGTTTTCTGAAACTTGATTTCATTAGATGGAGATGAAGAGCTTAATTTCATCCAATATGTAATTTCAAAATGATTATTCTCTCTTCTTCAAGCAATCTCAGGAGTTGGTTGTCTATGCTTTGATTTATGTTGATGACTTGTTTACTGGGATTGATGCAAAATGTATTGCCTCTACTAAAGCTGCTTTACACTCTCCATTTAGCACCAAGGATATTGGACTGATCTGATTCTTTTTGAGCTTAGAAGTTGCAAGGTCTTCCACTGGTACTCTTCTCGGTCAAAGAAAATCCATCCTGGACATCTTGCAAGATCTTCATATGGAAAGTTGTTATCTGGCCAGACTCCCATTGCAAAGGGCATTATTCAGATCCTGAATCTTATGGAAGACTTACTATGTCCATAAGATTGTCTCTTTCCCATACTCTTCATTGTGATAACAAAGACAGCTCTGCACATCGCCTCCAATCCTATTTTTCACGAGCAGACCAACCACCTCGACATCTCATGTTAGCTCCTAGTAGAATTTGGTATATATTCTCACTAAACCTCATGATGAACTCCAACATAAGTTTTTATCCTTTGAGTTGGGCCTTGCTGACACACCCCAACTTAAGGGGCATATGGTATATACATTACTGAACTGAACCAGGTTCAGGAGTTGGTATAAAATAAATGTCTCATTCTGTGAAAAACAGTAGAATTGAGTTTCTTCTTCTTGCTTCTCTCATACACAGTAGAATTGATCATCACAAAACTTGAAATTAATTTATGGCGTAGACGTTCGTGAGGATGATTCGCACCAATGGATATCCATTCGGACTTGCTCTTCCTTCTTGTTTTAATGTCTACAGTGTCAGCAGCTTAAATTGAAGCTGAGAATGCAGAGGTCGTAACAGTATATAGTATAATCTCTGCTCTATCCTGCTAAATCCTTCAATCATCAATCAAGTATCATCAAATTACAAACACAATTTGGCAATGAATCAAGAAGCTTGTTGTATTTGGAACATAAGTTGAATTTATAAAATTGATTTGTATTTATATACATACATTCTATACAGATCCATCAAAAAGCTTTTTGGACAGACAATGAAAATTTTTGACAGTCCAGCAAAATAACAAATATACAAGTGGGAAGAAATCGCTCATTGGATCATCGAATGCGATTGACACTAGCAAAAGGCATTGGAGCAGCCTTGGGAGCAGGTTTAGCAGCTTCAGGCGCACCGAATACATTCCAAAATCTCAACGTCTCGTCAGCTGCAGCAGATGCAACGGTACATCCATCCGGGCTCTGAGCCATGTAAAGAACTCTAGATGTGTGTCCAGTGAGCTCAGCCATCTTCACCATAGAAGGGTACTTCCACAGAGTCAATTGGTTCTGAGTAAATCCGTGAGAGCTAAGTAACTCGCGCTCGTTCTTGCTCCACAACAGAGAACATACTTGAGATCCGGTGTCAACCGAGTTCAAGCAAGCACCTGTGTGAGTATTCCAGAACTTAATGGTGCGATCACCGCCACCTCCACCGGATGCTAACAAGTTACTCTGGAATGGACACCAGGCTAGAGCCTTGACTGCAGCTGTGTGGTCTTCGAGCCTGTGAAGATACTGAGTAGCTGAGTTTGTAGAGGCCGTGGAGCGATCCCAGATATGAAGAAGATTGTCGTTGCCTCCACTTGCCAATTGTTGGCCTGAACTCGACCACTTAAGCCCGCATACTTCCTGCTCGTGCCCTCTGTACACACTGACGATATGATCACGAATTCTCACGTCATTGTTCACAATTTTCCCATCCATTCCTCCGGTTGTAAGGATGTGGTTGTTCCATGCCAGCGAGCCAACTCGTGAATCGTGGCATCCTTTTAGTGTTCTCAGCTGAAAAAATAGCAAAAATCAGCATCAAGCGAAATGACTCAAATGCAATTACAGATATAACGATGGCAAAATCTAATCTACCTGGCGGTTAGAAGTAGAGTCCCATAGCTGAACTTCAGAGTTGTTCAATCCAACAGCGATGAATCGACCATCTGGAGCCCAGTTGACACTCGTAACAGGACCCTTGTCCTCATCAACTGTAACGAGCTCTGAGGTGGATCCATCTGTAGCATCCCACAGATACACAGTGCTTCCAAGAGCAATTGCGAGAACGTTGCTGCTTCCCCAGTCTAGAAGATTCAAGTAATAATCATCCATAAGATCCGGGGCGTCCAATATGCGCTCTGAGCTCTGCAAAAATTACACATACAACACCCATCAAATCACTATCCAGCACAAATCCACAATGGCTCAAACAGGAATCAAACAGCATAATTGAAACCCCCACGATTTCATTTTGTAACCAGATAGATGTTTACCTGAGGAATGTTTCTACGTGGCTTTACTGGCTTAGCCTGCTGGAGAGTAGAAGAGAACTCCCATGGCGCAGCCATCGTATCAGCCTGAGCAGGTGGCTTGTTCTTGAAAGCAAGAATCCTCGTCCTGTTCATGCCAAATACCTCCTTCAACTGCTGCTGGTACGCCTCTTTTGATGGAGAGCTCGGAACTGGGTTCTCTTTCTTGCACCCTTCTGTCAGCATGTAGTTCGCATAGTCGAAGTCCATTGCTGATCTGTTTGGGATGAACCTGTCCAACTGAAAACAGAAGAATAAGAATTAGGATCTGATTCCCGATCAGAAATTGCTCACATATATAAAAACAATGAGCAGATTAAGATGCGGATCTAGAAATTTACATTCTCCTTCGATTTCTTCCTTGACAGGACGTGACCTTGAAATGCAGAGCTTGATTCCATACTAATATCCTGCAAAATTCAAACTACAAACACCAAAAAACAACAACGCAAACTAGAGACAACAAAGATCAAGCAGATGTGAGGAACAGAAATAGTTAGTTATATCAAACTTAAAACTGATTAAGGCGCAAGGTTAGCAGATGATTTCAAGTGCAAACTAATATGAAAAATTCGCAGAAAATAGAGAGCAGCGGTGATCAGATCGATGGCAATAGAGAGCGAGAGAATGAGCGAAGAATTGGTGTAGGTAAATCAATCGTATGATGGCTCTTATATACAGATGGGGATTAGGGTTTGCACGGCTGAGGTGTAGGACAACTAGCCGTTGAAATATTACTTTTACGATAATACCCCTGGCCGAGTGAGGTAGTCGCCGACTCGCCGACTCGCCGTATGCAAATTTATACTTTTAGGCTCCGTATCATTTTTTCCCTCATAAGCACTCCCGTTTTTTAAAGGAAAAATAAAAGAATTTAATAATACATTAAAAAAAAAGAAAAAAGAAAAGTAGCGTACCGTTAAAGCGGTTAAACTGCCAGCCGCAGGGAAGGAGGAGCGATTAGCGAAGATGGTGAATTGGCGATTCGATTACCTTTTCTTGACACAAAAGAGCATAATTACCAGTTCATACCAAACGTGTCACCTACTTATGCGTGTCGCCAGCTTCTCCGATTTCTCTGCTCTTTCTTTTTTTGATATTCCAATTCTTTATTTCTTAGAAAATCATAATCAAACGAACAAGATCAACAAGATTTGCAGGCCAAATTCCGATTGTTATGGCTCCCCGTCTCTTTACCTGCTTTAGCAAGCCCAGGTATAAGGATCACCGTCATCCACGCTCGGCCACCGGCGTCAATCCCGCCGAAGATGAGACTGATGATCCGAGAAGAGGAGGCGTCGGTGGAGTGGTGGTGGAGCTATTCTCGTCGCAGGGGTGTGCAATCTCACCGGAGGCGGAACTGCTGGTGTCGCGTCTAGGTAGAGGGGACTTTAGCCTTGATTTTCCGGTGATCGTCTTGGCTTTTCATGTTGACTACTGGGATTACATGGGATGGAAGGATCCTTATGGATCGAGCCAGTGGACTGTGAGACAGAAGGCTTATGTTGAATCTCTAAACTTGGATACAATGTTTACTCCTCAAATTGTAGTTCAAGGTAGGGCACAGTGTGTTGGGAATGAAGAAGAAGCTCTGCTGTCTGCTCTTTCAAATGCCCCCAAATTTCCTTCTCCTACCTTCCAGGTTCGTCTCCTAAACTCAATTTTCGAATTAGGGTTTTAGTACAATCTACTGCAAATGAATATCTGGCGTTAATTGTTGCAAATTAGGGTTTTAAGATCCAATCTAATGCAATTTGATTATCACTTTTGCTGATTTACAAACTAGTAATAGCTAATTGATTATATTCAACAGCAATTTGGCAGACCTATCAACCATGCGAATGAAGTTTGAAATTAGGGTTCCAATTCAAAGTTAAACATATGACATTACACCTAAATTTGGTTGGGAAAACGATCCTGTTTGATTCATGTTTACTCTTTCTGGAAGTTCCTTTAGTCACTCTTCAGAACCCAACTCGAAAGCTGAATGGTATCTTACACTCGAAAACCATAAAATTGCAGGCAACATTTCAGAAGCATACAGAGGACAACACCTTGCAGGTGACGCTATCAGGTGCCCTAAGGAGCAAGGTGGATAGTGAGGGTGTGAACGTCATGGTAGCGCTCTACGAAAGCAACATAATCACAAACTGTCCTAGGGGAGAGAACAAAGACAAAGTACTCTCTAACGACTTTATAGTAAGGAGACTTGAGAAGCTGTGTTCAGTCAAAGAAATATCAGCCAAGAAGACGCTATTAAACACAGTCAGTTTCCAGCTGTGGGAAGGCTTCAACAGTAGCAAGAGCGGGGTGGCTGTATTTGTTCAAAACAGCTCTCACCATATCTTTGGTTGTCAAAGATTTGAACTGCCTAATAATCTGTGAACAAGAGCAGATCATCAGGAATTGTCTCTGTACATCACATTTCACAAGGTTAGGAAATTCCTTTTTGATTTCCTAGTCATTTTTCCCTCCATTGATATAGATCATACTGTTTGTCAAAGCTATATGAGAAATTGCTATTTGCTATAACATTACGCCATATGATCAACTGAATTTCCTATAGAATCTCATGAACATTCCACGATTTTTGTATCTGTGAAAATCGAAATCTTTGTTTGTCAAAGCTATATGAGAAATTTCTTTCCTCACTACTGCCGCACTATAGAGCTCCTGTAAAAGCTGATATTATAGATTTATAGTCATAGTGAAGCCACTAATTTGCTGAGTATAGGCTTATTAGTGGAAAACTGCAGCTGCTGAGCAAAAGAAGCTGCTTAACACCTAAAACCGGGCAAATTTGTGATTAAGAACAAAAAATGGCACCAGCAACAGAGCAACAATTGCGTTTCTTGGGGAAAAGAAGTCAAAATTTCAAGCTGAGAAGAAGATAACGGAAAGAATTGCAAGAAAAGATAAGTTTCAAGTGACGCATAATACACACAAGGAGTCAACAATCCAATATCTATATCAGTCCCCTTATTGGAAGCAAGGGGGACCATAAATTATGAATGAAAGAGCTTGAACTCTGAAATCCAAACAACAAATTGGAACATGTTTCAAAAGAATGAATAGAACATTTTTTCCACGAACAAATTTCAGCCCTTCTCAGTTTCCCTAGTATATCTACATGAATACCTTCAACCGGATTCATCTTCTTGATTCTCAACACGATCCACCAAACGTCGTTCCTCGTACAATGGATGATCGTTTCTTGTGATCAGGGCAAAGAAGATGGTTTTCTTCATCTGTGTTTTTGGGGGATCTCTTTACACAAACATTTTTAAGCTCAAAAGAAGAAACATTAAGTACCTACTTGGACATGTACCTTTAGTCACAGTTCAAGCCACAGACTTCGAGCACAATTCCACCTCTGGCGGTGAAGGGGTTGATTCGTACCCACAAGAGCGAGAAGATAGATGCAAGTAGAATAGACCAGACAACGATGATGGTGGGAAGCCTGTTTTGTCTTCCCATCAAACCCTTGAGGAATGGGTAAAGATGCATAATCACCCATAGGGCAAAGAACAACCTACCAAATAAAGGACCCCATGACTCGTAACCATTGTTGATGGCATCGGAAATTCCAACTATGACTCCAATGCAATTTATGATGAGCAGAGTCATTGGAGCAATCAAAAGAGTTGTCCACTTGAACAAGTAGAGCTCAGAGAACTCTCCATCATCAGCAGCCTTGGATGTGACTGTGAAGTTAGTGTTAACTCCAGCCAAGACTTTAAGAAGTCCCTGAAAGAGAGCAAAGAGGTGAGCTGATACACCACCAATAACCCAAAACTGCTCATTCCTCCACCAGTCATCTATAGCCACGCGCCCCCATTGCATTTCAAGGACACTTGTTACCGCAATCGAAATGAAGAGGCCCATGAAGAGGATACTCGCGTATATGCTAATCTGTAATGCGGTGTGAAAACAAGTTAACAAATCACTAATGAGAAGTAACAAGTTAGCAAATGAAATAAAAATATAGAGAGGTTACCTCGGGAACAATAAACTTGCCCGTTAGGAGACAAACAGCGGGAAGAGTGCAATATATGAGTAACGGAATTGACGTTAGCGGGTAGACAACGGAGTTTATGTATGAAAATCGCTCCAATGGCTTGAGGCCTCCGTTGTAACCATACCATATAGGGCAATGTCTGCTCAGTAAAATCTCAACGGATCCCAAAGCCCACCGAAGCACCTGATGTAGACGATCTGAAAGATTGATTGGAGCAGAACCTTTAAATGCAGGCCTTTTTGGCATGCAGTATACTGATCTCCATCCATGGCAGTGCATCTTGAAACCAGTCAAAATATCTTCAGTAACAGACCCGTAAATCCACCCAACCTGTCATTTCACAAGAAATTGCATGTTATTGAAACTTAAGTGAACACCACCAAACATCAATGTGATATGGCATGTTATTGAAACTTAAGTGAACACCACCAAACATCAATGTGATATGGCTGTGAGTACATTAGGCTGCTACAAAAGTTATATTTATTATATTTAGAATAGAATTTTAGAATTTTGTTCTTTTAGCCTATAAAAGGGCTTTTCTGATTCAATAAAAAACAACTTCATCCACCAATTCGTGTATATAGTTAGATTCAATCCTACTTCGGGGACCATAACACAATGGTATCAGCTGGTAAGAAGTGTGACAACAAACCTCTTTTCCCCATTCTGTTTTGTCCTCGTAACCACAGCTAATGACATGTATGGCTTCCTTCAAGAGTGATGCAGAACTTGCACCATGAGGAATTCCCCCGTCTACTAGAAGCGTAGAAGCTACAAAAACTGGTGACTGTCCAAATTTCTTCTCCAGTTTATCTATTGGCATGAGAGCTGACTTTTCAATGTCTTTCCCTGCAATAAAACCAGGGGACTCCAGTTACTGCCAAAGCTCGTAGATGTTAAGAATACTTTCTAGTGGAGATACATTATTTACACCAAAGACTTACCTTCAGTTCCCTCTTCGATATTTTCAAGAGCATGAATTTGTTTAGTGGATATCTCCTTTGTCTTCTTCTTTGTTTCTTTAGTCTTTGATTTTTTGCTCTTCTTGTGAGATCCAAAGCAGCAGCAGCACCATTTCGGCCAACAATTGCAGGTCTTGCCAGGAGCTTTCTTCTTTTTCGGAGCATTAAACCCGTAAAGTGCTTGTCTACGAAAGACACACCCTGTACCCACATAAATGGGCCCTTGGATACCATCTAACCCCTTCATGTTTATCTGTTTCACAAAGGGAGGACATTTTAGTCAACTTTTCGCATCAAACATGATAACGGAAAAGACCACTGATAAAACATCCTGATTTAGCAAAAGACAAAGGTAAGTAGATGACAGTGGTATTTCATTGACATAAGATGTTTAGCTGGTGAATTAAAGAGAGGTGGCAGCACTCTCCAAAGTTTCTTGCAGGGATTTATTTAACAAATGTTTTCTACAAATGAGCTATATAAGAATGTACAGTCAAAATATATTTGAAGTTCTAATAAGAAAGTAGCTGAGTGACTTACATCAAAGAACACAACATTGCGGTTGGAGTACCTATCGTGCCTATCAATACCATCGAACCTCTGAGGAAACTGGACGTAACAGATCTTCTTCCCAGATATGGGGTCCATCATGAAGCACATAGCCTCACGTAGTGCCTTGCTGTTGTTAATGTAGTGATCACAGTCAACATTGAGAAGGTAAGGAGCATTTGACAGAACTGCAGAGACTCGTATCTGTCAAGATAAAGCCAAGAATTTGGTATTCTTAATGATCTGCTTTCGCTTAATTAATATGTAAATATGATTGGGAAAAGAAAAAAGAGTTCTACCAAAGAATTCATGGCACCAGCCTTCTTGTGATGCTCAAATCCCGGCCTCTTTTCACGAGATACATAAACAAGACTGGGCAACTCGTTCCCTTCTATGTCACGAACACCACTTTGCCCAAGAAATACCTGGCGGGTAATGGAATGATCGACATATATTAGACACACGTATAGGATGCCTGGAAGATGCGACCAAATAGTTGTTTAGATGTCAGGGCACTAAAATATCAGAAATTACCTGGATCATTCCCGGGTGGTCCCTAACATTGTTGCCAGGCCACGGGGTTCCATCTTGCATTGTCCAACCTTCTTCGGGAACCTTTTGTGCCGTTGCAACCAATCCGTTTATCCGAATTTTAAACTCTTCATATTCTCTCTGAACAAATAAACACCGCCAACTCAGTTAAGATAAATGGAAAAAGCCATTAGCAATGTATGAACCAAAACACTACACATGAAATGAGAACAAACCTTCATAGCACGACGCTCCCTGACAAATGCAGGATTCACTTTGTCTTTGAGATAATCCACCTTCTGAGAGAAATACCACTCTGGAGCACGAGGCTCAATGCAGAACTTCTTACAAAACGGTACCCATTTCCTTGCAAACTCAGATGTCTCGGATAGAGCTTCGAAAGTAAGCATGGCAGCACCATCATCAGAAACATAACAGTTGACTTTGTCTACTGGATAATCCACAGCAAGGATGGAGAGCACTGTGTTGGCAGTGATGAGGGGTGGCTCCTTTAATGGATCAACAGTACTCACATATACATCAACAGGAGCCAGTTCAGAAGGTTTCCCATCCTTCTCGTACCTGAGATACATTTGGCATATACACCAGTGTAACTATTGAAAGACAAGCAAGATTAATGCAGCAGATCCATAAATGGAGAGGAAAGATTAATACCTTAGTGATAATCGATCCAGGTACGTTTCTCTCTGAATTGGTACCCATTTAGGAAACTGATCAAATATCCATGAGACGGCAAACCAAATCTCACAAATGACGGAAATAAGCCACAATACGAACGCATCATTCACCGGATGGAGAATTCGATAATGAAAGAAGAGGGCAACAATTGCAAGCCGAAGCACAATAACAATCCTGTACGGATTTATCTTGCTTGATGGAATTGGCAGTTTCCTTGATAGTGGTTGCCTTCCTTCATCCATCCTTCAAAAGTAGAAACAAGAAAGCTCCAATCAGAAGTCAAACTAGCAACTAAATTTTAAAAGCACTTGTATATTACTTTAATTGCTTTCACTCATTTCCTTCTGTTATGGAGTATCATCATTTCCATCTTACGGCAAGTCGTTAGAAGGAATGTTGGATGATTCAATGATGAAATAAACTCGCAAATTACATCAAGCCGAACATTAAAATGCACTGAACATGATCAAATAATCTGCAGCATGATATATCTAACTAAAAACAGAAAAGTAAAGAAGTGTAAAAAAATTGAAGAAGGCAAACTTACATAGGCAAATCAGGATCATCACCTCCATCCCCTTCATGCTTAACCATTTGAAGCCTATCGTTCTGGCGTCTCTTCCATTCCTCCATTCTATCCTTCCAAGCAACACTTCCATAACCATACACTGCTAGGTCTTTCTTAGGGTCCATTGGCCTTGGTGGCACTACAAGTTAATCTCAAAAAAAATTAGAGTAGTCTAGACAAATTGCACTTGGCAAGTAACTGTAATAATCACAAAATCAATCCAGGATCCCATTTTAATAGGAAAAATAATGAACTCACATGACATGGTATCAGAAAATGGCATAGGGTGAACTTTCTTTCCACGGCTCATAAATGGTGGAACGATAAGAGCGTGCTTATCAGGAGACACCCCAGCATCCTTTAACAAACAATCAAACTTAGTCAGTTTCTCCTTGTATATATGGACCAATAAAAAGGGTCACAAAGAAAATTGTACCTCTTGCCCATAGGTCAAGAGTGGGATCTCAGGAGAAAGTGAAGCTGTATCAAATTCAGCCGGAGTCGAAAGCCCAGAAGCATTATAAGTACCACGAACATTATACCGGGCAGACAGCATTTCAGCGATGTGATGGGGATCTCTCCCATTGCTAGCATAATCAAGCTCATTCTCTATATCATCAATGCCATCCTCATCTTCATCGCCTTCAACTCTTGGACTTCCTGGTATTCAATTAGGCAGCAAGGTCACATTTCCAATCTTATACGAGGTTTTACACACGGAAATATAAGACTTTTGCAAAATGAGACAGATGGACACCTTTAAGACGCTTGAATCTGGTTTTGCATTGAGGGCAAGCTTGATTTCCTTCTCGCCTTTCATACTCGTAGCAAGGCCTACAAACAGGGAAAGCACATTCATTGCAAGCGACAAATGGCTCCCCGTCAACTGTAACCTCAATCTCATCACCACAAATCTGACAACACTGGCCACTAAGCTCCTTCACAGATGTCACCTGCGGAAAACGACAAGTACCCAAGTCGGTAAAACCGGTAAAAATACCTAAAAGCTGAAAATCACTAATCCCTCTGCCAAAGTAATAGTTAAAACAAGTGCTCAATGCAAAGTCTCCAAAACCTTCACAATCTCTCTCAATTGAGTAGCAAAGCATTCCTAGGATCTCAAGAGCTGAGTTCTAACTACATCTAACACAAGAAAAAACAAATGAAAACCCTAAATATTGCAACAAGCCTCCAACAGATCTACTAAGTGGGTAGATTTTATGAGAACTCACTGAATTACCTAGAGTTATCAATTTTAATTCACAAGGTAGTATCAGCAAAACATTTACATTTCCCATCTTAAATTGTTTCCAGAAGGAATTAAAATCAGGGGAAATTAAAACAGTGCTCCAAAGCAATAATCTCAAACTGTCGGTGGAATAATTAAGCAAAAATCAGCCAACGGGAAGTCGCAGAGACTCGATTCGCTAGCTCAATCAGTTCAAATCCAACTTCAGGTTTCACAGAATGAATCAAATTAGGCCAATTCAAGATCGACATTAAGCACAGTAATGAAAACAGAAGATAAAAGGGGATATGCAATGCTTACTCTTCCAATATCGTCGGCATTGATAAGCACAAACTCATTCCTATTGTGGGAACCAGCAACCAGCCTTCCCTTGGTGTCCATCCCCCTGAGCAAAAGATTAACCCTTTAAAATCTAACAAATCACCAAATCTCCTCCTCCCTAGATCAAGCGATGAAGAAGAGCATCCATCAAATCCTGAAGCTTTCTCCAGGTAAACACCAACTCCACGTTGACAAGCACAGAGGAGAAAGGAATACGGAAATGGCAGATATAATAAGAGAACCGAAAGGGGTAGGTCGCTAATTAAACATATAAAATCACGGTAGATGAAAAAGGAAGGGCCAAAAGCTCGATTCTTCAGACTGTAAAACTGAAATTGTGGACAGAGACACTAGTAGAGGATGAAGAAGAAGATGTGGATTTTTAGAGAGAGACTCTAAAAGGGTAATTGACTAATGCTATACAACGCGTAATCCAGATGGGCTGAGATAGAAATGAAGGAACCGACAGCCGGTAGAGATAGAATTATAGAAATAGATCTACCAAAGGTCGCTGCCATGGAGTAAGGCGGGACCCAGATTGCCAATACACACAAACACTCAATCAATCAATGGAGCTGTGTTGATTTTTTACTCTTCATCTTCAAGTAATTCTCCTGTGGCTATTATGCTTCCCACGGTATTTGTGTGGAGAGAGGGCTGTCTGGTCAACTGAGAGAGGAAAACAGGGGAAAGTTAAAATTCTAAGACATTTGATAAGTGTTTTGCCCTAATCTCGCTTGGTTTTCCTCAACTATGTTTTAATTTCAAGAAAACCCGGTTTTATAGGGTTTTACTTTTTTCCGGTCTGTAACTCTGATTCGATCCCGCTTCCGGAGATATCTCGTCGGTAATTTTTTTGGTGTCTCCAAATTATCGCGATAAATTGGAATTTACTACCGTGGCGTGTGGTGTCTACTGTCTAGTTCAGAATGACTTTAATACCATTTACTTAGGAACGAATTTACAAGTATGCCACCAAGGTAATAAATGAATGTGATAGGTCTTAGATTGTAATTTCTGAGATATTTGATGCCACCAAGGAAATAACCGGATGTGATGGGCTTAGAATGTAATTTCTGAGATATTTGTGTACGTACGCTCGTACAGTATAGCTATATAGGTGGGTGCTAATCCGTATAATATATTTGCGATTTAAGCGGTAAGTTAGTTGAGTTTATAACATCAAGTCATTTATATTTGCTATTGTCCATAAAAAATTAGATAAAATAGATTAAATTGTATTCGTTAGGTCGTTAAATAGATAGATGAGATTAAACGATATTAAAGGGGCAAATTGTGTGATTAGTGAAATAAATATTCGTCAGACCTGATTCATATATTCGACGGTATAATCATGTATATTTGACGGTATAGTCACATATATTCGGTGTTTACATGTTCACATGATCAGAGTTGTTTACATAAGTCATTATATATATATATATATATATAAACAAAAAAATTACACAAAATTTTTAAATAAAGCTAAAAAAGCAATTAAACTTTAACATTATATAAAGAATATCCAAAAAAAATTAAGTAAAGAAAATGAAATATAATCGGGAGTCGTAAACGCACGGCGATGGAATTCACAAACGTACGGTGGTTACGGAACGCGTAACCGTAGCGGTTACGGGTTCCGATCCGTGACAGATGTTTCACAGTTACGGAACCCGTAACCGTGATGATTTTCTTTGTGAATTCTGACCAAAAAAATTTCTTTCTTTGTAAAGAAAATCATCACGGTTTCGGAACTCATTACCGCCACGATTACGGGTCCCGAATCGTTATAACTTTCTTTGTGAATTTTAACCAAAAAAAAATCTGACATTGTTACGGTTCGGAATTCATAACCATCACGATTACGGGTCCCGAATCCGTGAAAAAAATCTGACTTCGAAACCCGTAACTGTGACGGTCACGGACCATCGTGCGTTTACAAAATCCATCGTTGTGCCCGTAATACCCCGCTATAATATATACAATGTGTTCATTATTACTCAGTTCGTTCTTCATATCAGTGAAATTGTTTTTTCCTGCAGTTACTTATTTAGTGTTGTATAAAATTAGACTAATTCTAACATATAGAGATTTAACTCGTGATTAGCATAAAAGTTGCACCACCGACAGTGTTATTTTGACCACATAAAAGCAAAATAAACCAAATTGAGAGCATAATATATATTGTTCAGCATGTGATATCTATTAAAGTTATAAAATTACAAAAAATATATTCACTAAATGTCAAAATCACATCTTATTTTAACATTATTTTATTTCATTATATATCATAAAGTTAATTATTTCATAATTACAAATGCAATATTGAGTTAATAATTGCTTCTTTTTATAATGTGGAAGTGGGACAAGCGATTTTGATACATCACGGGACCTTTTGCGACTTTTATTGGTACGTATTTGAAAACAATAGTTAGTGATTTAGTGTCGCCATCGTCTCCGAATAATACGACTAAATTGCCGACACTAATCTGTTAAAGTGAATAGTCTAAGGGTCCGTTTGGTTTTAACTCCGAAATCGAAAACGGAATAGAAACGAATCTTGTTCATACGTATACCCTTATTCGTGTAAGTTTTTGGAATCATTTTTTTGTCTTGAAGTAATTGAAGTAGAGTTTGATTACTTTTGATACCCTATAGGGTAACAAAATATTGGGAAGCAAATGCATTTTGCATAAAACTACAAAAAAATGATTTCATAAAATTTCATGAATAAGGATATACGTATGGACTAAATTCGTTTTCATTCCGTTTCCGTTTTCGGAGTTTGAACCAACGAGACCTAATTGTACAATTTTATTTTATTTTATTTTTAAAAGGAAATTGACCGATCTATATATATTACTAAAGCAACACCCATTTTGTGCACGTGTCAACCTCTAAGGTCGTCCACATCAGCATTTTTTCAATTTATTTACAGATTTGCTATTTTAAAAAAAAAAATTTATTACAATTTTTAAACAGTCATCATGTCACGTCAATTTTGTTAAAATAAAAAAAATTTAAAAAAAAATTAAATGTACTTATCTACCCATCAAAATTAACAAACTGATCTATTATAATTCGATTTTGTTGAGAAAATTTCACGCAAATCTTCTAACAAGATTTGACACGTTTTTTTAAATTTTAAAAATAAATCAAAATTTAAAGCAAAAGTGATTATATATTGAGATATAAATATAATACTCGAATAATAATCTTTGTAATATATTTTTAATTATTTTATTTTATTTATTAAAAAATATATTTAATCTTCACATGTTATTCATATTAGTTAATAAAAAATAATTTTTTATAGATTAATATCAAATAAAATGATGCATGAAAGTGAAAATAATATTTTTTATTTAGGCAAACTCGCACAAGGTGCGGACACTAAACTAGTTATATTGAAATTGTACAATTTATTGCTTAGATAGAATACGTTTTTTGAAAAGGTTGTGAAAATGTGGCGTCTTAATTTTTTAATAAATATTTATTTTTTTTAATAAATATTTATTTTTTGTATTCTATTAAATAGGTAAATATTAAAATATATTTAACTCATGTGAATTTATAAATGATATTTTTAACAAGAAAACTCAAGGAAAAACCCGATGGTATATATAAATGAAGGAGACGTGTAAAGTCTTAATCTCAACAAGATTATAGGACATTATGCTAAACGAGAATGAGTATCAAATATGAATATGTCACCTACTCAAATGAACTTGTCCCGTTGACAACCCTGATAAAAATTAAAATCGACAGAACAAAAGTAGAAAAAACCTAGTATACCAAAGTGTTTCATTCAAAATTTATCTCCCAAAGTATATAAGTCGATCAGTCACCATAAAAATATTTTTAAATCAATCAGTTATCGATTATAATAAAATCATAGTAATTCCTTAATACAATCCAAAAACATATAGTAAAATAAAGGTATGTAATTTATAGAGTGTATTCAATTAAGACTTGGGAGAATTTGACATACTAGACTTTTTTTAGTTTTTGTTTAAAAAAATGTACCCCAAATTTTTTACCACTTTCATTTAATAATAGGTAAAAATTATTAACCCTTCTATTAGAAAGAAAGAATAAATGATGTTTGTTATTTGTTATATAAGTATAATTTTTAATTTTTAATTTTTAATTTTTAATTTTTAATTACTGAATTTGTTTTCTTTTATTATTTTTCTTGCCTTATTTATTTATATTTTATTTTCTTTTTTATTTTCTGGACTGAATTTCTCATACCGGAAATTCTCATACCAGAAATTTCATACCAGAAATTATCATACGAAAAGTTCATACCAGAAATTTCATACCATAATTTTTTTCATACCAGAATTTTTTTCATACTATAATTTTTTCATACCAGAATTTTTCATACCAAAAATTTCATACGAAAAGTTCATACCAGAAATTTCATTCCAGAAATTTCTGAATTAAAACTAGCGGCACAATCAACACTTGATCCTTGTGCTTTCTGTCCGCTATTTATTTTTGTTTACATAATACTTTTATTTTGAGAAAATTTTAACATATAATTCTCCACTCAAATAATGCTCAACTCTTCCCCGTCTTGTCAATTTGTCATTGTCAACTGGGAAAAAGAACAAGTCTTTTTGAAACCAAAAGAGACGGTGATGGACCCATTTTTGCAAACCGTCATCGTATACGCAAATTACAATAAAAAAAAATTGCAAAATTACAACGAGCCCCTAAAATTTGCAAAATTAAATATTAGACAATTAAAAATTCATTCCGGTATGTAAATGTCCGGTATGTGAAATTCTAGTATGTGAAATTCCGGTATGTGAAAATCCGGTATGTGATAATTCCGGTATGTGAAAATCCGGTATGTGAAAATCCGGTATGTGCAATTCCGGTATGTGAAAATTATGGTATGTGAAAATTCCGGTATGTGAAAATCCGGTATGTGATAATTCCGGTATGTGATAATTCCGGTATGTAAAATTTCGGTCCGGTATGTGAAATTCCGGTATGTGGAAATTCCGGTATGTGATAATTCCGGTGTGTGAAAAAATTCTTCATTCTAGAAAATAAATAGAAAATAAAGAAAATAAAAAAGACAAAAAAAATTAATAAAAGAAAATAAAAAAAGAAATTCAGTTTTTAAAAAGCATTTGGAAGAAAGAAGAAAACAAGAGGATGGAGAAGGTTTGAAGGTAAAAAAAATAAGAGGGGTATATTTACTTAATTGAAAAACAAAAAAGCCTACTTACTATCACTATTTCTCTAAATAGCCTACTAACCAAATTTGCCCTTAAGACTTTATAGGGATTTTTTGGAGTTTAAAAGTCTATGGATTTAATATAGATTTTTAAAAGTCCATATAAATCTTTAGGTATTCAATTAGGATTTAAATTTTTCCATAAAATTCATATGGTATTTAAAAATTTGTTAATTTTAAAAGAATTTATTATTTGATTGATTTTGTAGGATTTTTTATACTTATATACATACTTAAACACCATAGAAATCTTCCCCCAACCCATAAGATTTTCACAAAATCTGTATTGACTCTATATAAAATTAAAAGATCTCATGAAATCAACAAATTTAAGAATCAATCAAAAATTTTAAAAGTCTGAATTGAATACACCCCCTTAGTGTAAATTCCGGGATAAAATATTGCAATAGGAATATTGGGTAGGTTTAGAAAATTGGTAAACATTGTGGTCCCTAAAATGAATATTGGGTTCCAAAAGACGACATTATTAGTTTAAGAGTCCCTATAATTAGTAGTAGAAACATCATTTTCGAATTTGTTGTTTGTGTATTTAACTAATAGTTTCCAAAAATAAAGAGATTTACTAAAAGCCTCCACTTTAATTATTATAGTAGGGTTGGACACGTTGTTTGACTATTCAACCAAAAATATTCGTTAATTGATGATCCGAATTTGATTCATGTTAAATTTTTGGATCACTTGATACGGATTGAAGTTTATAAGAGAGAAAGTTGAATCGGATATATCTGACTGGTTCAATAATAATTATTGGGGCGAATCCAATTTATCCGAAAACGGATACCCCATCGGCTAAAAGTGACGGATACTTTTGGATCGGATTCAGACAAGTCTTTTACAAAATTTACCATATTAGATATCCGGACTTCACATCGGAATGATCCAATTATACGTCCCTGGTAGACCTACACAAAACTTTTTTGTATGGCTTGCTCGGATAAATTTGTGGATTTTTGGCAACGAGTCATCCCAATTGGAATTGACATGACCCGTTAACCGTTATTTTTCCATGGGAGATTGAAATGGATTATGACTATGAACCTCTATTAATCACACAATCTCATATCATCAACTGCTCTATATTCAATACTGAATAAGAGTCTCAAGGACTATTTTTGGATGCAAGTATAAACTTTCCTTATATTGAACATCGTATCAAATTTATTACGATATATTTAACGTAATATTATTCTTAAGTTTAATATTGTTCATTACACAAAAAATCATGATTGTGCCACTCATTAATGGTGGGAGCACTAGAGTTAACGTGGGCGAGAACGTTAGCGTTAACATGAACACAAGTGTTGTGATCTTCGACGAGTCAATCAGTAAAAAGAGGGGGAAAAAACATTTGTATTTTTATTTTGCACAGATCTTATCGATAAAAATTTCAATATACTTTCGTGGATAGAATCGGTTTTAATTGAAACAAGTTCTTATGTGGTATTCAACTAATTCAACATAATAAAAAAATAAATTAAAATAATTTTCAAAATCAACCAAAAAAAAAAAGTAATCATAGACAGTGGGGTCCTCGCAGCCTCGGTAGACCAAGGCTCAGTGTAAAGATGAGTGACAATTGACAAATAAGCCCTCACTGTATCGTCGGTGGAATGCGACACAGAGACATCCCACTCCTAACTCTACACATTTCTATTATTAAAGAGATTTTATGTAATTCTATTATCTACTAATGAGAATATATGTAAAAGAAATATCGTTTAAAGTTTTCTATTATGACATAAAACACAAATTAGTATTTATTTATTTTTGAAAATTTTCGTAAAAATAATATCAATAACGCTAAAATCGGTTTTGATATAATTTTAAATTAAACTATTACATTGTGTCAAAATTTATTTAGATAATATATTCAGATACTGTTTCAGAGATTTTACTTTTTCATTTTATAAAGAAAGTGATATTTAAGTTTGATTCCTTAATATATTAATTTAAAATGATTCTAAAATAAAACCGAATTATATTCATTTTCCAGCATTAATAAAATGTGGGTTTTCAGTCATATCTCATTAAACATATTAAAAATCATCTATAATTAGACTAAAAATAGCAGTTTATCTAATGAAATAACCGACAGTCTACAGAAACTACGGATGATGTGTGGCCAGGTAGGGAACGTGCGCCTCACGTGATTCATTTTCATTGATTACGTCAAGTTTTTTTTACTCTATTTATTATTTACTATTCCAATTGCTTGTGTAAAAGTAATAAACATTTTGTGTAAACGTAACAAAATTGTCTAGTGGTGAAATGCGTATCACGGTGCGATAAATTCACTTTTACCAATATTCAATTGGTCTAGTGGGATGTGGTGTTAAACTCCTTAAGTGATTAGTCGATACCCCAATAATGGGTCCGAGTGACCTAAGTACCTCGTAAAAAAACACTTGAATCTTATATGTCGAGTTTGTGCTTAATTGTACCAAATTTCCATTCCAAAATCCAGGTTTTGTTCGAATTTAAACAGTCCTACTTGTCGGTCCGTCGTTCGATCATTTGAACTTATACTTAGTACGCTCATGTACACACGACCCTTATAATCTGTTTTTTAATATTTAGTTTTAGATATCATTATAATTCTTCCTTATTTTATGTTTATCACTCTACGGGGCTTATTGTATGTATTTTAAAGCATTATTGTAGTGTAAGAATTATGAACCAATGAAAGAAAACGAGGTTTCTAATGGGGTCATGTTACTGGGCTGGGCCGGCCCATTAAATATGGGCCTATAATCACAGCATAACGGCCCTATTGCCCCCGACCCCTAATACATGACCATTTGATTGGTCGCATGTAACTATTTCACCAAATCTACTTAACATTAATTGACACATTAAAGATAGGCTACATTTGATGATCTTCGCAACCTCGAACCTTACGAGGAACTTATTTTTAAGCTCTCATTTGATTCGTGATATATATATATATATATATATATATATATATATATATATACATAAAATACAAACGAACACTAAACCTAATTCGTAGTGTTACACTAGTAGCATATAAGAGATTAAAGGAGCAATCGTGGTGTCAAATCCTTGACTGTTTCTCGAGTGTTTCCATGACATTGCACGTTGATAGGAAACTCACGTGAAAGTTAAGCCAAATATTGATCATCGTTTGTTGAAGGGAAGATGACAATGAAAAGCACGTACCCTCCTCATTCAATTCGTTTTCATCATGTTTTATATAAAGAACGTAAGTGAGGGTGCACCATAAGAGGTTTTTCAAAATTTAGCACTAGTTTAGGAGGTAATTTTGTTTTTGTTTTGAATATGAATTACGAATGACAGCACTAACCAAAACGCAAATTCATGTGTGTGTATATGAGAGGGAGAGAGGGGTTCCGGTGAATAAGGTTGTTCAAACGGTTCGGACCGTAAAGTCACGGATCAGATCGGATCGGATCAAACCATTTAATTTATATTTTTTTAATAATATTTTCTTTTGTATGGATTAAATCCGGTCCGGTCCGAGTTTGGACCGGACCGAATGTTGTTCTAGTTAAAAATATTAAAAGTATAAAAAAATTTGGTTCGGACCGGAACATTACGACAGGACCGGACCGGAATATCTTGGACCGGATCGGATGGGAATTTCTAATTACGGTCCGGTTTTCTGGTCCGGTCTCAATGAGTGCAATCTTACCGGTGACGAGTGATGACATGAATTATGACCTATATTTAGGCATGTATTTATATAGATTTTCGCTTTATTTTGCATGCATAGACATATATTCATGACATTTATGGTTATATTCACCTAATTTGCGAGAATAGAGGTCTACACAGAGTTTTATTGCATTTGTAGGTAAATTGACGAATTATGGAGCAGAAATGACACATTTAAGGATTAAGCCTTGAACTTAAACAAATTGGACCCTGAGAGTTGCGAGAAACCTCGTCGTCCACCTTTTCCACGGCCTGTTCTTGAGTTCCACAACCGTGGTTCTTCAAGATCCAGCCGTGGTTTCCTCTGTCGTATGTCCTTTGCTTTTGCTTTGATACAAAATTAGAGATTTGCCTTAACCTAGTCTCGACTTGCCTTTTCTAGGTAGTAGTGAGACTCAACATCCTCTATTTCGGTTTCGAGTGTCACAACCTTAACCGTTTTGGCTTGTCTATGACTCCCTTGTGTTTGTGAATGGGTATTTGAGACCAATTCTTATCCTTTGATCCTTTCTATACTGCAGCCTCAACAACCTATATAGAGAGAGTCTTTTAGTGAGACATATAGGGTTTTGGAACTTCACCGTACATAACCTTACATTAGATATACCTTTGCAATCCCGATTGTGTCCTTATATCTATAGAATATCTTGAATCGATTGCCACAATTTGATCTCTGGATCTTTAGAATTGTTGTTTTCCCAATATATTTGTAAAGCTTCTACTTTTATTGCTCGATAACTTGTGAACTGATTTTATTCCCCCCAAATCCCTGAGTTCGATACTTTGAAATTTTTGCTTTACTACGCCGATTCGTACACTGCGGGTTCGCTTTGCTTTGATATTAGTTTTATAAATTTTAAGACTTTGTGACGTACAATTCCGAGCGAACAAGTTTTTGGCGCCGTTGCCGGGGAGGAAGTCATGGCCAGTCCCAATATATAACTCGGTTGAGATTTTGCTTATTGATCAATCAGTTTCAACGCCATGACCAGCGGTGAGAAAGACGATGGCCTAAGAATCACCCTAGAATTCGTTCCCTTTACCAAAACGGCCAAACCAGTAAGCCAATTACCTCCGCCCACAGAAGCACCGTCTAACTCTGGTCGCTGCCGGAAACCGCCGACGCAAGCCCTAGTCCGCTCCGTAAGAAGAAGAGCGTCTAACAACAACACCGACATCGAGAGGATTCCGCCACCATTCCCTTGTGCCACTGACCAACCATGCCGGCTGTACACGGAGGAGTACCTCAAGAACAACCGCCATACGTCGATAACGGGAACGATCAAGTGTAGGAAGTGCAATCGGAGTTATGAGGTGGCGTTTGATTTGCAGCAAAATCTTGTTGATGTCATACCTTACGTGATCAAGATAAAGGAGGAGCATTCAAATCGAGCTCCCGAGAAGTGGACGAGGCCTACGCTGCATAATTGTCAGTTTTGCGGCGAGAATAAATCTTTGATCACGGAGACTGCTGTTAAGGAGAGAATCAATTGACTGTTCTTGTTTCTTGGTGAGATGATTGGTTGTTGCAAGCTCGAAGATTTGAAGCATTTCTTGAGCAAGAATAATTCTCATATGACTGGCTCTAAGGATAGGATTCTGTATTTGGTTTACATGAATATCGCCAACCAGCTTATACCTAATGGTCTATTCGATGTCTAGCCGATCATCGTCTTCATCTCTAAGTAGGGTTTCATTTCAACCTTTGTTCTAGACGATTGTTTAGGGAGAGGGTTTACAATCTTTGTTGTTTTTTTAGTTAGTCTTACTTGATAATGGATAATTGATAATTGTACTACGTTGATTATCAATTAGCGAACCCGCAGTGTACCGATCGACGTAGTAAAGCAAGAATTTCAGAGTATTGAACCTAGGATTCGGGAGGAACAAGTTTTTGGCGCCGTTGCCGGGGAGGAAGCCATGGACAGTCCCTATATATAACTCGGTTGATATTTTGCTTATTGATCGATCAGTTTCAACGCCATGACCAGCGGTGAGAAAGACGATGGCCTAAGAATCACCCTAGGATTCGTTCCCTTTACCAAAACGGCCAAACCAGTAAGCCAATCACCTCCGCCCACAGAAGCACCGTCTAAATCCAGTCGCTGCCGGAAACCGCCGACGCAAGCCCTAGTCCGCTCCGTAAGAAGAAGAGCGTCTAACAACAACACCGACATCGAGAGGATTCTGCCACCATTCCCTTGGGCCACTGACCAACCATGCCGGCTGTACACGGAGGAGTACCTCAAGAACAACGGCCAGACGTCGATAACGGGAACGATCAAGTGTAGGAAGTGCAATCGGAGTTATGAGGTGGCGTTTGATTTGCAGCAAAAGCTTGTTGATGTCATACCTTACGTGATCAAGATAAAGGAGGAGCATTCGAATCGAGCTCCCGAGAAGTGGATGAGGCCTACGCTGCATAATTGTCAGTTTTGCGGCGAGAAGAAATCTTTGATCACGGAGACTGCTGTTAAGGAGAGGATCAATTGGATGTTCTTGTTTCTTGGTGAGATGATTGGTTGTTGCAAGCTCGAAGATTTGAAGCATTTATTGAGCAAGAATAATTCTCATATGACTAGCTCTAAGGATAGGATTCTGTATTTGGTTTACATGAACATCGCCAACCAGCTTATACATAATGGTCTATTCGTTGTCTAGTCGATCGTCGTCTTCATCTCTAAGTAGTGTTTCATTTCAACCTTTGTTCTAGACGATTGTTTAGGGAGAGGGTTTACAATCTTTGTTGTTTTTTTAGTTAGTCTAACTTGATAAAGGATAATTGATAATTATACTACGTTGATTATCAATTAGCGAACCCGCAGTGTACGGATCGGCGTAGTAAAGCAAGAATTTCAGAGTATCGAACCTAGGATTTGGGAGGAACAAGTTTTTGGAGCCGTTGCCGGGGAGGAAGCCATGGCCAGTCCTAATATATAACTCGGTTAAGATTTTGCTTATTGATCGATCAGTTTCAACGCCATGACCAGCGGTGAGAAAGACGATGGCCTAAGAATCACCCTAGAATTCGTTCCCTTTACCAAAACGGCCAAACCAATAAGCCAATCACCTCCGCCCACAGAAGCACCGTCTAACTCCGGTCGCTGCCGGAAACCGCCGACGCAAGCCCTAGTCCGCTCCGTAAGAAGAAGAGCGTCTAACAACAACACCGACATCGAGAGGATTCCGCCACCATTCCCTTGGGCCACTGACCAACCATGCCGGCTGTACACGGAGGAGTACCTAAAGAACAACGGCCAGACGTCGATAACGGGAACGATCAAGTGTAGGAAGTGCAATCGGAGTTATGAGGTGGCGTTTGATTTGCAGCAAAAGCTTGTTGATGTCATACCTTACGTGATCACGATAAAGGAGGAGCATTCAAATCGAGCTCCCGAGAAGTGGATGAGGCCTACGCTGCATAATTGTCAGTTTTGCGGCGAAAAGAAATCTTTGATCACGGAGACTGCTGTTAAGGAGAGGATCAATTGGATATTCTTGTTTCTTGGTGAGATGATTGGTTGTTGCAAGCTCGAAGATTTGAAGCATTTCTTGAGCAAGAATAATTCTCATATGACTGGCTCTAAGGATAGGCTTATGTATTTGGTTTACATGAACATCGCCAACCATCTTATACCTAATGGTCTATTCGATGTCTAGCCGATCGTCGTCTTCATCTCTAAGTAGGGTTTCATTTCAACCTTTGTTCCAGACGATTGTTTAGGGAGAGGGTTTGCAATCTTTGTTGTTTTTTTAGTTAGTCTTACTTGATAATGGATAATTGATAATTGTACTACGTTGATTATCAATTAGCGAACCCGCAGTGTACGGATTGACGTAGTAAAACAAGAATTACAGAGTATCGAACCTAGGATTTGGGAGGAACAAGTTTTTGGCGCCGTTGCCAGGGAGGAAGCCATGGCCAGTCCCAATATATAACTCGGTTGAGATTTTGCTTATTGATCGATCAGTTTCAATGCCATGGCCAGCGGTGAGAAAGACGATGGCTTGAGACTCGCCCTAGGATTCGTTCCCTTTACCAAAACGACCAAACCAGTAAGCCAATCACCTCCGCTCACAAAAGCACCGTCTAACTCCGGTCGCTGCCGGAAACCGCCGACGCAAGCCCTAGTCCGCTCCGTAAGAAGAAGAACGTCTAACAACAACACCGACATCGAGAGGATGCCGCCACCATTTCCTTGGGCCACTGACCAACCATGCCGGCTGTACACGGAGGAGTACCTCAAGAACAACGGCCAGACGTCGATAACGGGAACGATCAAGTGTAGGAAGTGCAATCGGAGTTATGAGGTGGCGTTTGATTTGCAACAAAAGCTTGTTGATGTCATACCTTACGTGATCAAGATAAAGGAGGAGCATTCGAATCGAGCTCCCGAGAAGTGGATGAGGCCTACGCTGCATAATTGTCAGTTTTGCAGCGAGAAGAAATCTTTGATCCCGGAGTCTGCTATTAAGGAGAGGATCAATTGGCTGTTCTTGTTTCTTCGTGAGATGATTGGTTGTTGCAAGCTTGAAGATTTGAAGCATTTCTTGAGCAAGAATAATTCTCATATGACTGGCCCTAAGGATAGGCTTCTATATTTAGTTTACATGAACATCGCAAACCATCTTATACCTAATGGTCTATTCGATGTCTAGCCGATCATCGTCTTCATCTCTAAGTAGGGTTTCATTTCAACCTTTGTTCCAAACGATTGTTTAGGGAGAGGGTTTGCAATCTTTGTTGTTGTTTTTAGTTAGTCTTACTTGATAATGGATAATTGATAATTGTACTACGTTGATTATCAATTAGTGAACCCGCAGTGTACGGATCGGCGTATTAAAGCAAGAATTACAGAGTATCAAACTCAGGGATTTGGGAGGAACAAGTTTTTGGCGCCGTTTCCAAGGAGGAAGCCATGGCCAGTCCCAATATATAACTCGGTTGAGATTTTGCTTATTGATAGATCAGTTTCAACGCCATGGCCAGCAGTGAGAAAGACGATGGCTTGAGACTCACCCTAGGATTCGTTCCCTTTACCAAAACGGCCAAACCAGTAAGCCAATCACCTCCGCCCACAAAAGCACCGTCTAACTCCGGTCGCTGCCGGAAACCGCCGACGCAAGCCCTAGTCCGCTCCGCAAGAAGAAGAGCGTCTAACAACAACACCGACATCGAGAGGATTCCGCCACCATTCCCTTGGGCCACTGACCAACCATGCCGGCTGTACACGGAGGAGTACCTCAAGAACAACGGCCAAACGTCGATAATGGGAACGATCAAGGGTAGGAAGTGCAATCGGAGTTAAGAGGTGGCGTTTGATTTGCAGCAGAAGCTTGTTAATGTCATACCTTACGTGATCAAGATAAAGGAGGAGCATTCGAATCGAACTCCCGAGAAGTGGATGAGGCCTACGCTGCCGGATTGTCAGTTTTGCAGCGAGAAAAAATCTTTGATCCCGGAGTCTGTTGTTAAGGAGAGGATCAATTGGTTGTTCTTGTTTCTTCGTAAGATGATTGGTTGTTGCAAGCTCGAAGATTTGAAGCATTTCTTGAGGAAGAATAATTCTCATATGACTGGCTCTAAGGATAGGATTCTTGTATTTGGTTTACATGAACATCGTCAACCAGCATATACATAATGGTCTATTCGATGTCTAGCCGATCGTCGTCTTCATCTCTAAGTAGGGTTTCATTTCAACCTTTGTTCTAGATGATTGTTTAGGGAGAGGGTTTGCAATCTTTGTTGTTTATTTAGTTAGTCTAACTAGATAATGGATAATTGATAATTGTACTACGTTGATTATCAATTAGCGAACCCGCAGTGTACAGATCGGCGTAGTAAAGCAAGAAATTTCAGAGTATCGAACCTAGGATTTGAGAGGAACAAGTTTTTGGCGCCGTTGCCGGGGAGGAAGCCATGGCCAGTCCCAATATATAACTCGGTGAGATTTTGCTTATTGATCGATCAGTTTTAACGCCATGGCCAACGGTGAGGAAGACGATGGCCTGAGATTCACCCAAGGATTCGTTCCCTTTACCAAAACGGGCAAACTAGTAATCCAATCACCTCCGCCCACAGAAGCACCGTCTAACTCCGGTCGCTGCCGGGAACCGCCGACGCAAGCCCTAGTCCGCTCCGTAAGAAGAAGAGCGTCTAACAACAACACCGACATCGAGAGGATTCCGCCACCATTCCCTTGGGCCACTGACCAACCATGCCGGCTGTACACGGAGGAGTACCTCAAGAACAACGGCCAGACGTCGATAACGAGAACGATCAAGTGTAGGAAGTGCAATCGGAGTTATGAGGTGGCGTTTGATTTGCAGCATAAGCTTGTTGATGTCATACCTTACATGATCAAGATAAATGAGGAGCATTCGAATCGAGCTCCCGAGAAGTGGATGAGGCCTACGCTGCTGGATTGTCAGTTTTGCATCGAGAAGAAATCTTTGATCCCGGAGTCTGCTGTTAAGGAGAGGATCAATTGGCTGTTCTTGTTTCTTCGTGAGATGATTGGTTGTTGCAAACTCGAAGATTTGAAGCATTTATTAAGCAAGAATAATTCTCATATGATTGGCTCTAAGGATAGGCTTCTGTATTTGGTTTACATGAACATCGCCAACCATCTTATACCTAATGGTCTATTCGATGTCTAGCCGATCGTCGTCTTCATCTCTAAGTAGGGTTTCATTTCAACCTTTGTTCCAGACGATTGTTTAGGGAGAGGGTTTGCAATCTTTGTTGTTTTTTTTTAGTTAGTCTTACTTGATAATGGATAATTGATAATTGTACTACGTTGATTATCAATTACCGAACCCGCAGTGTACGGATCGACGTAGTAAAGAAAGAATTACAGAGTATAAAACTCAGGGATTTGGGGGGAACAAGTTTTTGGCGCCGTTGCTAGGGAGGAAGTCATGGCCAGTCCCAATATATAACTCGGTTGAGATTTTGCTTATTGATCGATCAGTTTCAACGCCATGGCTAGCGGTGAGAAAGACGATGGCTTGAGACTCGCCCTAGGATTCGTTCCCTTTACCAAAACGGCCAAACCAGTAAGCCAATCACCTCCGCCCACAGAAGCACCGTCTAACTCCGGTCGCTGCCGGAAACCGCCGACGCAAGCCTAGTCCGCTCCGCAAGAAGAAGAGCGTCTAACAACAACACCGACATCGAGAGGATTCCGCCACCATTCCCTTGGGCCACTGACCAACCATGCCGGCTGTACACGGAGGAGTACCTCAAGAACAACGGCCAGACGTCGATAATGGGAACGATCAAGGGTAGGAAGTGCAATCGGAGTTAAGAGGTGGCGTTTGGTTTGCAGCAGAAGCTTGTTGATGTCATACCTTACGTGATCAAGATAAAGGAGGAGCATTCGAATCGAACTCCCGAGAAGTGGATGAGGCCTACGCTGCCGGATTGTCAGTTTTGCGGCGAGAAAAAATCTTTGATCCCGGAGTCTGTTGTTAAGGAGAGGATCAATTGACTGTTCTTGTTTCTTCGTGAGATGATTGGTTGTTGTAAGCTCGAAGATTTGAAGCATTTCTTGAGCAAGAATAATTCTCATATGACTGGCTCTAAGGATAGGATTCTGTATTTGGTTTACATGAACATCGCCAACGAGCTTATATATAATGGTCTATTCGATGTCTAGCCGATCGTCGTCTTCATCTCTAAGTAGGGTTTCATTTCAACCTTTGTTTTAGACGATTGTTTAGGGAGAGGGTTTGCAATCTTTGTTGTTTTTTTAGTTAGTCTAACTTGATAATGGATAATTGATAATTGTACTACGTTGATTATCAATTAGCGAACCCGCAGTGTACAGATCGGCGTAGTAAAGAAAGAATTTCAGAGTATCGAACCTAGGATTTGGGAGGAACAAGTTTTTGGCGCCGTTGCCGGGGAGGAAGCCATGGCCAGTCCCAATATATAACTCGGTTGAGATTTTGCTTATTGATCGATCAGTTTCAACGCCATGGCCAACGGTGAGGAAGACGATGGCCTGAGACTCACCCTAGGATTCGTTCCCTTTACCAAAACGGGCAAACTAGTAAGCCAATCACCTCTGACCATAGAAGCACCGTCTAACTCCGGTCGCTGCCGGGAACCGCCGACGCAAGCCTTAGTCTGCTCCGTAAGAAGAAGAGCGTCTAACAAAAACACCGACATCGAGAGGATTCCGCCACCATTTCCTTGGGCCACTGACCAACCATGCCGGCTGTACACGAAGGAGTACCTCAAGAACAACGGCCAGACGTCGATAACGAGAACGATCAAGTGTAGGAAGTGCAATCGGAGTTATGAGGTGGCGTTTGATTTGCAGCATAAGCTTGTTGATGTCATACCTTACATGATCAAGATAAAGGAGGAGCATTCGAATCGAGCTCCCGAGAAGTGGATGAGGCCTACGCTGCCGGATTGTCAGTTTTGCGGCGAGAAGAAATCTTTGATCCCGGAGTCTGTTGTTAAGGAGAGGATCAATTGGCTATTCTTGTTTCTTCGTGAGATGATTGGTTGTTGCAAGCTCGAAGATTTGAAGCATTTCTTAAGCAAGAATAATTCTCATATGACTGGCGCTAAGGATAGGCTTCCGTATTTGGTTTACATGAACATCGCCAACCATCTTATACCTAATGGTCTATTCGTTGTCTAGCCGATCGTCGTCTTCATCTCTAAGTAGGGTTTCATTTCAACCTTTGTTCCAGACGATTTTTTAGGGAGAGGGTTTGCAATCTTTGTTGTTTTTTTTAGTTAGTCTTATTTGATAATGGATAATTGATAATTGTACTACGTTGATTGGTCTCATTCAATTGGAAAAAAAAAATCGGAAAATTTTTTCGGGCGAGAATCGCTTCCTTTTCTTCATTCAGCAATGCTCTTTGACGTCAATTGGAGCATTCAGAGTTCCCTATTAAGCTTCTATAGATTCACACCGCCACCGTCCGATTGATGATTCGCCTTGCTTGATTCGCCGTCTTATATTGTGAGTATCCTTTTCCATCTTTTCTTTTCTTCACATTGGGGACAATGTGAGTTTTAATTATGGGGTGGAGGTATTTGCAATACCATTTGCATGTTTTATGTCTTGCATCATATGATTTTAAAAATTTTGAAAAATTTTAAAATTTTTGGGCTTTTAGGATGTACATGATCTTTATGATGAATATTGTTTTGTGGAATAGCTATGATGATTTTAATATGCCTGAATTGATTTATAACATATGTGGGATTTGAATACTTTGTTAGAATTTCATGTATGTTTGACAATTTGCTTTCATTCTAAATCATGTTGAAACAACATTATAAGTTCTTGCCCATCTTTTTGAAATGATTAAGGCACCTCGATTTTTCTTGCTTCTTCTTTATTCATTTATCCCCTCAATGAAAATTTTGCCTCCTTTACTTATCCGGAAATTAGGAAGAGTGTAAATTTTGACATGTTTGAGGTGGGAGGGTCATGAAAGAAAATTTGTGCATTCAAAGTGTAGAAAAATAGGTTTCAATCTTGATGATGAGTAACTCGGCACCATTCACATAGCCGGGTGTTTGTGTCTTGTCAAAGTGAGATTGAGCAATATTCCTAACGAGACATTGTATGTGCATCACGGTTTGAGACAACTCGAAGAATTGAGTTATGCTGATTTCCTAGGCTTCGGTTATTGTGCACCTCTTTCTTTGATCTCATAAAGTAAAGTCAAAAAAAAAAATTTTGTGCTAAAAAGGGAGAGCAAAGCTCTCAATGGTGGTTGATTCAAGTTACAAAAAGAAAAAGAGTTAATGTTGTTCCTTTTTTCCGGATTTTTGCACCACGTACCCTATATGCATCCCACCCATTCACGTTTCTTAACCTTTACCTGAAAGACGTTAAGATCTTTGAATATGTTGTTTGGCTTTGTGGTCTAAATTGGATTCTTCGTGATTGATTTTGATATATTGCAAGTTATGATGTATGTTATGATTTTCTTGCAAAGTGTGATTATCCTTTCCATGATGTAATTCCTTTTAATCATATGATGATTTTCATTAGTTATGAAGCAATTCTTTGAGGGTGATCTATGAATAGAAGCACAACCAAAAATATTGTGCTTTCTCTTTCTTTTTGCATATTCATAATCCATATCATCTTGTATCTTAAGTTTAAACCTTGTTTGGGGACAAGCAAGAGGCAAGTATGAGTAATTTTGATGACATGAATTATGACCTATATTTAAGCATGTATTTATATAGATTTTTCCTTTATTTTGCATGCATAGATGATGATAGATTGAACTTAAATAGATTGAACCCTGAGAGTTGCGAGAAACCTCGTCGTCGACCTTTTCCACGGCTTGTTCTTGAGTTCCACGGCCGTGTTTCTTCAAGATCCAGATGTGGTTTCCTCTGTCGTACGTCCTTTACTTTTGTTTTGATCCAAAGTTAGAGATTTGCCTTAACCTAGCCTTGGCTTGCCTTTTCTAGGTAGTAGTGAGACTCAACATCCTCTATTTCGGTTTCGAGTGTCACAACCTTAACCCTTTTGGCTTGTCTTTGATTCCCTTGAGTTTGGGCATGGGTATTTGAGACCAATTCTTATCCTTTGATCCTTTCTATACTGCAGCCTCAACAACCTTTATAAAGAGAGTCTTTTGGTGAGACATATAGGGTTTTGAAACTTCACCGTACATAACCTTACATTAGATATACCTTTGCAATCCCGATTCTGTCTTTATATCTATAGAACATCTTGAATCGATTGCCACAATTTGATATCCGGATCTTTAGGATTGTTGTTTTACCAATATATTTGCAAAACTTCTACTTTTATTGCTCGATAACTTGTGAACTGATTTTGTTCCCCACAAATCCCTAAGTTCGATACTTTGGAATTCTTACTTTACTACGCCGATCCGTACACTGCGGGTTCGCTTTGCTTTGATTTCAGTTTTATAAATTTTAAGACTTTGTGACGCACACTTTCGAGCGAACAACGAGCCTCAAGAATAATTTTTTTGAAATAATTTGATTTACTAGGCTTTTTCTAGTTTTGTGTTTAGTTATGTACCACTTAAGAGAAGACTGTAGAGTTTGAGAATAAATACAAAAGATTGAGATATATTTACTTAATTGAAATATTTAAAATGCTAGTTACTACTCTAGTTTTCTCAAAAAGGCCTAGTTACCAAAATTGCCCCTTTTTTTTACTATTCGAACCTTTTCTTATATATATATATATATATATATATATATATATATATATATATATATATATATATATATACTTGTATTTACTAATGTTTTTTATTTTATTTTTTGTGATTTTAATTAAATAGGACTAAATTTAATTAATTTTAAATTCCTATAATAAAATAAGATGGATAGAAGGAAGGTTACGTTGAAAATGAGAAAGTATTTGACCTAAATTAGTATTGAAATTCTATATTCGTTTTGGGCGAATTAGGTAAGTAGACTTTTTTATTTCATTGTATATTAACTAGACATTTTTTTAGTTTTCTTTTTAGCAAATATACCCCGTGATTTTTTCATACCGAAATTTTTTATACCGGAAGTTCATAACGAAGTTTTTCATACTGGAAGTTCATACCAAAATAAATTTTTTATACCGGAAGTTCATAATGAAAATTTTCATACAAGAAGTTCATACCAAAATTTTTTATACCAGAAGTTCATACCGAAAGTTAATTTATACCATCGTTCATACCGGAAGTTTTTACTGAAAGTTCATACAGGATGTTTATAACGAAAATTTTCATACCGGAAGTTCATACCAAAATGTTTTTATACCGAAAGTTCATACCGGATGCCAATGATGCCAAAATGTTTTTGTTGCTTCAAGGTTGATTCTTGAATGTTGCGTTTTTGCTCATACCATTTTTATAACTTCCGGTATGTAAATCTCCGGTATGTAATTCTTAATTCTAAACTATGACATAA